>OZ024732.1:29829490-30213339 GCA_964016875.1 Fallopia convolvulus
TCGTTGTTAGTGACGATAATATCGTCTACATACACAAGGAGATAAACCGAGTGAGTGTGTCAACGATAGATGAACAAGCAGGCATCCGAAACAGACGTGCAAAACCCCAATTGAAGCAAGAACTTTTTGTGCACATTATACCAGGCTCGAGGAGCCTGTTTGAGACTGTAAATAGCTTTGTAAAGCTTACAGACATGAGAAGGTGCAACTGGGTCACAAAAACCCGGAGATTGACTCATGAAAACGTCTTCATGTAAAGTACCTTGAAAGAACACATTGTTGACATCCAGTTGGCGAAGAGACCAGCCACGCGAAACCGCCAAGGTGAGAACAAGACGGACCGTGACCGGTTTGATCACAGGACTGAATGTTTCCGAATAGTCCTAGACCGAATGTTGATGGAATCCTTTCGCCACTAAGCGTGCTTTGTACTTGTCGATGGAGAAACCACGGTGATACTTGATCCGAAATACCCACTTACAACTGATAAGATTATGATCGGAAGAAGGAGGAACAAGAGACCAAATTTTGTTGGTACAAAGAGCATCGAATTCCGCTTGCATGGCAGCCCGCCAAAGAGGGTTTTTTAATGCTTGAGTGATGGTTTTGGGTTCGGAGGGTGGGTTTAGTTGGACATGGAGATTGAGTTTTTGAATTGGTTTGAAGATGTTATTCCTAGAACGGGTAATAATACCACGCTTTGGAGATAGATCAGGGTTGGAAAGGGTAGACGTAGTGGAGGAAGGAGAAAGAGTTTGGTCTGAGAGGAATCGATGGAGGGGATGGCAAATTAGGGTTATCTACATTTTGGCTAGGGTTAGGGTTAGGGTTTGATGAGCGCGGCTCGGTGAGTGTGGGCGTGTGTTGGTGCACAAGCAAAGGAGGGTTGGCGGCAATTGAAGAGTGTGGGCCCAATGGATTTTGTGGAGAAGGTAAGATATGATTTTGAGAAGATATGATGTTAGTTGGAGAAGATATGAGATCTAAGTTTGAAGGGAAAGAATTTGAATCTCCTAAATTTAGGGTTGTGCAAATTCCGGACCGGATTTTTGGCCCGGACCAGACCGACCGGAACGACCGGACCGAGGGTTAACCAGTCCGGTCCTCGGTCCATGAATTTTAAACTTTCGGTCCCAGTCCGGTCCCGGTCTGGACCGACTTTTTTAAAATATAAATAAAATTATAAATTTATATATATAAATAATATTTCTTATGTTATAAAATTTATTTTTTATTATTTAAGTTTCACTTTTATGTATATACTTCGTAACGTTATATTTTTCATAAATAATATGTAAAATTTTTCATTAAAAACATAATTTTTTCTTTGAAAAATATTAATTTTTCTAAAAAAAATAATATATCGGTCCAAAAGTGGACCGGATCGGAACGGGACCGAGATCGGACCAGACCGAGAAATTTCGGTCTCGTCCTCGGTCCAAAGATTTGGGGGATTTCGGTCTCGGTCCGGTCCGGTTTTGGACTGTTGCCTACCCCTACCTAAATTAGAGTTGGAAAAAGATGTGAGAGAGGGGCTAGGGTTTTGCATGGGGACGTGCATGGTTTGCATGGGAAGGGTGGAATCGACCCATTCATCACCAATTACAACGCTATGTGGTGGTTTGGGTGGAATTTCTTTATAAGGGACCTCGGTTTCAACAAACTAAACATGTCGAGAGGTGTAAATACGCTGAGTAATAGGATCAAGGCATCGATACGCACTTTAAGAGGCGGAGTAACCAATAACGACACAAGGAATGGACTTTGGATGGAGCTTATGAGATGTGTAGGGTCGGAGCTATGGAAAACAAAGACACCTAAAACATTTAAGCTTAGTGTAGTCAGGAGACTGACCAGTGAGTTTTTGAAAGGGAGAAAGAAGATTCAATGTTGGAGTTGGAAGGCGGTTAATGAGGTAGGCCGCCGAGAGTAGGGCATGGGTCTAGTGATCAAGGGGAAGACCTTAAAAGGTAAGAAGCGAGAGGTCAGTTTCAACAAGGTGTCGATGGCGTCTTTCAAACAAACCATTGTGCTCGAGAGTGTGGGAAGGAGATGTGAGATGAGTGATCCCACTATTGCTAAAGAAAAAACGAAAAGCAAGATATTCTCCTCCGTTATCCGAAAAGAGAAATTTGATCTTGTAATTGAAGAAATTTTCAACGAAGGATTGAAATTTAATGAACATAGATTGAGTTTTGGATTTTCTTTTAAGTGGATAAAGCCATACATATTTAGTGAAATGATCCACAAAAATAACATAATACTTAAATCCATCATATGATAACACAGGTTATGTCCATACATCCGAATAGATGATTTCAAGTGGTGAATGAGACACAAGAGAAGATTTGTGAAAGGGAAGTTTGTGGCTTTTATTAATATGACAAGAACATCAATGAAATTGCATGAAAGAAGAACTACCTAAATGAAATTTTTTGTTGAGAAACTGAAAAATTGTTGAAGAAGGATGCCCTAGTTTATGATGCCAAGCTGTCGTAGGAAGGCTACGATGAGCAGAGAAGGAAACTGGTGGAGAAGACGGCCAATGGTAGACACCATTAATGCATGGACCACTAAGGATGGTTGAACCCGTATGGATATCCTTCACAAGAAAACCATTATGTAAGAAAATTATAGCATAACGGGTATCGGAAGTAAACTTAGACACAGAAAGAATATTTTGGGAAATAGATGGAACACAATTAAGAACATTGAACAGTTGGAATTTTTGAGAAGGTGAAGGAAGGATAGAAGAGCCAAAGTGCGTGATAGGCAAATCTTGACCATTATAGACGTACACCTCATCGGGACTAGTGTAGCGTTGATGAAGGGCGAGATTATCAAGATCATTAGTGAGGTGATGGGATGAGCCAATGTCAACTAGCCAGTTAGGGTTCGGAGGCCATGTTAGCTTGTGGTGGAGTGGGCGGAAAACGGTTTGATGGTGGGAATTGAACGTAGGGATAGTCTTCTCGGAACTTGGCACATTGGGAGATGACATGGCCCGAGCCTTTGCAATATTGACACTTTCCAAGGAATGGTTTGGAGGTGTTTGGTTGTGGTGGTTGAGATTGGGACATATGAGAGGGCATAGAAGACGGATTAGGGTTTCGAGGAGGGCATGGTTGGTAAGCCGAGTTAGGGTTTTGGGGAAACAGGAACCAATTTTGTGGAGGTGGGGGTGGGTGGGGCGTGTTGGGCTGCCAAGTCAAGGTCGGAACCGAGCCCTTGGCAAAGTTTTTGCCATGTTTTTGCACGGTCAAAGCCGCATTGTCAGTGGATTCCATCTTCAATTCAAGCTCTTTGAGAATAAGCTTTTCATGAAGTTCTTCAAAGGAGATGCATGTGTCATGCATGTTGGCACCATCTATTACGGATTGGAACGTAGAATCCAAGGCTTTAAGAATGTACGTAATCAATGAAGTCTTCTTGCAAAAGAGGCGACCCCAAAGTAGCCAGAGTATCCGATGCCGATTTCATGGACTGCAATACTCCAAGACAAAGGAGAAGCCTTTATTGAGTGTGTTGAGTTTTTGCTTGACTTGACGCTTATGGCCACGAGACGTCGTGCCATAAGTTTGCTTGAGCGTGTCCTAAACTGCCTGGCCTGTCTTAGCTTGAGTAACAAGAATGACAACCGGAGAAGATAGTGTACCAATAAGGGGCACCATAAAGGAACCTATCTTGGCGTTTCCACGTAAGATACTCGGGATTTGTGATGGTAGCACTGTCTTGAACCACAGATTCGGTCGCAAGTACAGGGTGAGATCCACCAAGGAATTTGAAGAGATCATAGCCCTCAAGAGTGGCTTGAATTTGTGTTTTCCATGCAAGATAATTGGAAGAATTGAGTTTTATGATGTTTGGAAAGTGAACAATGGTAAACGGTTTGGAAGGTTCACGAGGATTGGTTAAAGAAGTTGCAAATTCTCCGACCGTGATCGTGTGTTTGAACGTGTGTTTTGAGGAATTAGGGTTTTGTAAATTTGTGGGAGGCCTAGGATCAAGAACAAGCGTATGATACCATATAGAGGAAGTGTATTTTGTGTAGAAAGTGATGACTTGTATTATTGATTATAGCATGTATTTATACAAGATCGAGTTGATAACAAGAATAAGTAAACCCTAGTACATAATACCTTAAATAAAAGATATGATAGAACTATTCTAAGATACAAGATAATTCTATCTATTGTTTAGTAATAGGGGCACTAGCAATGAACTCCTCTAAATGGCTAGGCCACTGACCCCGAAGGAACAATTTAACAACCCCAGTGAGGAACCTAACAAATCATCGACCACCACAGAAGCATCCCCTCTCAAGATATCAACAAAATGTTGAGCCCTAAGCCCCGATGACCAAGACTTGTTTTAACCCGAAACCGATTGTATGTGACCCGTTGGATCAACCCAAATCCGTACTAGACCCATAACGACCCAACGCAATCAAACCCGTAAATTTAACAACCCGATAACCTAAGACCTGTTTTAACCCGAAATTGATTGACCCAAACCCGACCCATCCGACCATTTAACAGATCGGCTTAAAAAGCATTGTGGGTGGTTTTTAAAAATAAAATCCCGAAGTTGGTAATGGGTTTTTCTTTATACGGGTAGTTTAGGCCGGCAAACTTTACCTTCGTTCTTTCTTTCTCACTTATTTCCTCTCATTCTGACATAAAATGTACCATGCATAAGCATTCATACAACCATACCCATGAATAGTAAGCAAACTTTTGCTAGATTTGGTTGTGGTAAAATAATTACAGGCAACCTATATTTGTATTGTCTGATAATGAAAAAAGAATCTTTCCAGGCCTCTGCTTCTTCTCTGTTTCCTTTTCTATTCTATTTTTTTCTCTCCATCATTTCATTTACTACTCCGTAGTATTTTCTAATTAAATGGGTAACCCATCATCAGGCATTCACATAAATATCAGCACATAACTTTTATCATTTTCAACACACCATTAGTAGATCGAATGCATACTTTTTATCACTCCCCCACCCTTTTCTGCCTTCGAATGTGTCTCCTTTTTTTTTATTAAAAAAGGGGTAAATTAAAAGTGATCCCCCAAAAAAACCCTTTTAATTTTCCTTGCATTCACACTCAACAAGTCGATTTCAGAAAGGTGGGCAAACCAAACCCCCTTTTTCTCTTGTCGTTGTCCATATATGTGTCTCTGTGTGTGTATCTACATAATTTAAGTTTGACCCGTTATTTGCCTTGAAAATTTGTAAACAAGAGGAGACGGCAAAAGCTAACCTCAAATCCTCCATCTTTAAGGAAAAAAACACACACTTGATAAATTGATGCTTATTTTATTATTTTATATTTGCATTCCATATATCTATATATATAACTACAGACTACAGTAGTTCTTCCCCTTCCTTCTTTTCACCCACTATTATATCTTTCTTCCCTATACCAAAAACCCTAGTTGCCTCTCAGAAGCCAAAACATATATCTATCCCTCCTCTTCATCAATTCATTCCCCCATGGACCTGTCAAATTAAATCTCCTTATTTGCATCCTCTAGATCTGCTACAGATACATGGATATGGAGTAAGAAGTTTCTGCTATTATCATATACCTCTACATATAAACACCCGGCCATCTATGTTGTGCGAGCAGTGTTATAATTACTAAGATCAGCACCAAACAAAAGTTGGAGATCGAAGAGTTATGGGGTAAGATTATTTTTCAAAGCCACGCCTCTCTCTTTCCATACATATATATGTATATGGTAGTTTCTATTTCCAATTAGGAAGGAGTTCACTAGTAATACCTACTACAAAAGCAGATCATAGATCCGAGAGAGGACGGTCTACATTTTTTTTCTGAAAAAAAATAATAGTAGAGAATTGAGAGGATGGATTCGGGAAATAGTAGTAGCATGCAATCATCTAGTGGAGGAGATGATCAAGAATATGATTCTAGATCCTTGATGTTCCACCACCAGCACCAGCACCACACCAACAACAACATCCCACCATTACCACAATCTTGTTCATCCCACCAACAACTCCAACAACCTCCACCGTCCGATCTTCCAATTAGCATCCTCCAACCGGACCTCTTCACCAGCTGGCCGGGGGCCAATACCAACTACTTCTCTTTCACCGCCCCTCCTCCACCCTCCACCTCCACCTCCACCCGTACTCTCCCGTCGGCCCCGCCTCCTCCGCCCAAGGCTCCGGGCCCCAGCAAGAACCCCAAGAAGCGGACGAGGGCGTCCAGAAGAGCGCCCACCACCGTGCTCACCACCGACACCACCAACTTCCGGGCCATGGTCCAAGAGTTCACCGGAATACCCGACCCGCCCTTCTCCGCCTCCGCCTCCTCCCGCCGCCTCGATCTCTTCACCACCGCCGGCTCTTCCATGCGGCTGGAGGCGGCCGCCACTCCTCCTCTTAGGCCCGCCGCTCAGAGGCTGCCTTCTGCGAGTCTGCTAATGCATCAAGACACGCTGGCCGACCCCACGTCCCTCGCCTTTGAAAGGCTCATCCACCACCAGCAGCCCTTACTCTTCCCGCCTCCACCACCAAGTAACGTAAATCCATCAGCAGCATTTGGGATGAGCATGGCCGGTTTGGACGCCAACTCAACTGGGGTCCGACTCGGGTTCGGATCCCCGTCGTCGTCCCAACCCCAAAACAACGACAACTATGTGATGAGTTGCGGAACGTTGACTTCTTCTTCGGCTGCTACGGATTTAGCTCCACCGCACGGGAATGCAGACTATCGCAACCAGTAGTCTGAAAAGACTTCGGACATCTAGTCAGGCGAGTAGTACTTAATTAGAAGTCTCCGATCCTTCACAAAAAAAAAGCCAGTAGTCTGAACATTAATCAAGGTACGTTGAGTTAGTTTTTTCATGGATTATTACTTTATTGATTCGTTACTTTCTACATATATAAGTATATGTTACAATGATACACTAATTATTCCCCTGGCGGGGTTTAATTATTTTTGCTGCCTAGCTTAATTAGGTCCTCCTGTACACTTAGCTTGTTCATTATTTTGAAATTTGATCAAGGTGAGTGGGAATCTACAAGCTAGCTAGCTGCTAAAATCTAGGCATATATTATTGTATAATTAATCAATGTGAAACGCAATGATGGAAATGGAGAAAAAAAAAAAAGAATACAAGAGTAAAATGGAGATTTTTCATGGATTGGGTGGTTAAATGTTGATGATGGGTTTACGGTGGTTGTATCTTGTAATGTTGCGCGCTTACACTGAATCATACTCCATATTATCCATCTACTTCAATCGGTGATGATGCCATTAATCATCACTTTTTTGTTGCGGGTTTTTGGGTTGTTGATTGATATCTTGTCTTATTTTTGCTACGTCAATTAATCTATGATTCCCGCGTTTACACTTGTAATGTTAATTAATTACTTGATTAACATATAAATTAATACTGGTATTGATCTCTCTCAGGCCTCCTGATCGATATTCATATAATAATTAGGGATTTCATACATATAAAATTAAAACCATCATCTTTCTCAACAATATATACCGAGTATTTTACTTGGTGGCCTTCCAAGTAGTAAAATTTACATGGTCATGTCAAACTTGGTTTTGTTATAAGTTCTTGGTGTTCATAATTGGGCTATGTTCACGCGTGTGTATGAACTATGCAATCATATAACGGAGGAATTTCTTTTTCTTTTTACTTTCCCCATAATATAATCTCTTTGGATTTTGATAGTTTCTTGTCCCACGCACTGATTTATCTTTCGATCACGAAAGAGGAAAACTCCGACTAATCGAGCTTTTGTTGTGTGTGTTGTTTGGTTCATTTTTCGTACACCGGGCCCGGAGTAAGGCTATTAATGCATTTAATTGGCAGATTAAACGGAAAATGCACTAGCAGATCGAGTTGTTGGAATTGTATCCAACAACTCTCTATAGAGGCCTTCACAAAAAAGAAATTAAACACAACCCTCCTATAGAGGGGGTATAGACGAATTTTAAAATCTAATTCCGAGCCAACTCTGATTTTCTAGTCAAAATTCTCCTGCCTTGACTCTGACCAAAAAATTGTTTATTTCTTCTCCTGCAGCTAGCACAAAGTTGTTACCTATGCTTCAAAATCGTAATGCGTAAAGGGAGAAGCAAAGTCATAATTAATTTTATGAATTTCAAATTTGATCTATATGATTTGGTTATTGGCTGAAACGAATAAAAACAAGAATTAAATAGGATGCATGATGAGAGTGATTGGTGGCAAGATTTTAGGGATCTTCGATCTTCTAGTCCATAGTAATAATACTAAAATAATCCACCCACTAGAGAAAAAACATGAATTTAATGAACTGTTCATTAAATTTAATGTATTATTATCTGCATCTAGCTACATATGATCATGGATGCAATGAATTTCTTAAATAAATAGATTTGACGGGAGGCGCATGATTATATGATAACAATGCAATTGGATTATGAACCATACTATCGCATGTTACCAAATCGAATCTACCTTGGACTGATCTAGACCTGTACATGGGCGGTTTCAGACCAGGCTCGGGCCGGGCCAATTTTTTGTTTGTCCACATCAACGGGTTAGGCTTGGCCCGACCCGGTAATTCGGGTCTATTTTTTTGTCCATAAACACGGGCCGGGACGTCCACGGGCCCGCCCGACCCACAAATCATGTCCAAAATTGTATTATAAATTGCAAGTAGATGAATAAAAAAAGTTATATTAATGATAACCTATGCAAAATTTCTTTTGCTAAACCTTTAAATGTAATTAGATAACCTAAAAATTGTAACTAGATATAAGTTGCAAGTATTTATATGTAAAAATAATAAATGATATAATATATTAATATTATTATAAAATATAAATTATATATATAATATATAAAAGCCGGGTCGGGCCGGGTAATATGGCTTTTTTCGTTGTCCAAGCCCGATCCCATATTTTACGGGCTGGGCCGGGCCTTTCGGGCTAATTCCCACGTCCAAGCCCGTGTTTTAAGCGAGTCGGGCCGGCCCAGACTTGTACAAGTCTAACCTTGGTTTTTTCGTAAGAAAAGAAATTAGGGTGGCCACTAACACGATCGTCGTATCCTTTCAGATGAGGGTATACAAATTCGAGTCAATTGCAAGTGGGATAGAGGAGACCTATCGGAACGATCCAATGACGAAGTCCGCCACAGAATTGCACTCACGAACGATAAGAGAAATACACCAATCTTGGAATCGGGTAAGCAAACCTGGTAGACAGTCAAACATAGTTTTGAGCTCAAATAATCAAGGGTCACTCTAGTAAGGGGGTATGATAGTAAGATGTGGTTCGTGTCTTAAAATTGGTTGTTACATGCTTCACAACCTTGTGGTTCTAGAATATGGTTAGAAGCAAGCCTCGTTTTGGTTGGTAGGTCATTTTGTGCCACTTTTCATAAGAAATTTTTCATTTTAGGGGGGTGTTGAGCTCATTGATCTATTCTAGGTCAATTCTAGGTTGCCCTTTGGATTGGTTGAGCCAAATCCTGGTAAATTGGGTAAAGTACTAGCCATTTTTGCTTGGCTGCCAGTACAATCTATCCGGGATTTCGTTAATGGGGTTAACAATTTTGATAATTTTTCGAGATCCTCGTGATTAACGACCTTACTCATTTTTTTCAACATTCCACGAATTGTCCTCACGGGGGTACACGTCAATAGGTTTCTCGCAATTAATGAGGGTTCAACCTCTAGTTTTGGGTTAGGAGGGTCATTTTCGATCCAATTATCTTTCCAAAATCGGATAGTTTTACCATCTCCAACTTGCCAGATGAGCCCCTTAGTTTGGACCACTACAATGATGTGTTATGTTTTTTCTTATAGTTCAATATACTTTCAATTTTGAGATATTTTTCTGTCATTATTTTGATACAGAGGTTGCCTAGATTCGCTAGGAGTTTTCACGACAATTTCATTTGGAGTGCTTGTTTCATCTCTTACGCCTTTGTGATCCCTGTCTCACCATGAGCGGGAGGACGACAAATAGTAGGGATACTCACGAGTCGGGTCGACCCAAAAAAAATATACTTTTGACCCATGAGCCGACCCGCGGGTCACGGGTCGACCAGTTTGACTAAGTCAATCGGGTAAAAAAAATGATTATTTTTTACATAAAAATATGTAGTTTTCAAAACAAACCCGTCGGGTTTGCGGGTCGACCCGTAAATCCAAAGGTTTATTTCTAAAAAATAGTTTAGATATTAATAAAATTATAAAAATATATATCTTAAAAATATAGTGGGTCGCGGGTCGAGCCACGACCCGCGCGGGTTTAACCCAAGAAAGGATCTTTGAAGAAGCAAATGCAAAGACAGCTTGGCAAGAGAGGAGCGAGGCCAACGAGATGTGGGGCAAGTTGGCGGAGTGCACTCGTAGAGCGGCGTGTGGCAAGTTGGGTATGTCGAGAGGCTTTTTTGGCAACAAAAGGGCGGTAGCTTGGTGGAATGATGAAATTTAGGGAGAAATAACTAGCCTACAAAGCTTGGTTAAAAAGTGTGGAACCTGAGAGGGAGGCGAGGTGGACAAAGCTCAAAGCAGCAAAGAAGGTGGTGGCGTCCGCTAAAGAGAAAGTGTTTGAGGGCATGAGAGCAAGCCCAACAGATTCCCCAAATTCTTGGGGATTGAACTTTTAGAGATTTTAGACCACTTTTTTAGTCCAACGAATTACCTATCTCTTTCCCTATTATAGAGTGATTTTCCAAAATGGGTAGAGATCTCCCCAAATTTAGGTAAATCTCTAAAGACATTTGGGGAATGCATTAAATGCATATAATAAATTATAGCTTCTTCCTATTGGTTCAATTAGTTTTATAATATCATATTTTAATACATAAAATAATAATCATAATATATGTAGGCTTTTTTAAAATAGAGAATTTGTTGGAGTTGGAGTAATAAAATTAGAAAATATAAGTTTTAGTTCTTCATTTTTAAAAAAAGAATAGAAGATTTGTTGAAAATGCCCTAAAATTCTAGAATATTTTATTTTCTTATAGTCAAATAAAAAATAATTATCATTCATTAAGTTAATATTTTATTTTTCTTTAAGTAAAATAATAAATATTTATCATTTATTAGATTATTATTATATAATTTTTTATTGTTAATAAGTAAGATAATATATAATTAAGTATTAAATATGTATGGTAGAATATTTTATATGATAAAAATAAAAATATTAAATGCAGTGTTCTCCAAAATAGAATATCTATTGGAGTTGGACACAATTTTTTTTAGAGAATATGACTATTAGTTCTCTAATTTGGGGTAAATTTTAGAGCATCTCTTGGGGATGCTCTAATAAGGCTTTGGACAAAAAGGGAGGAGAACATGTCTTGTACAGGCTTGAAAAGGCAAGGGAAAGGAAGAGCAGAGACATAGACAGGGTGAAATGTATCAAGGATGAGGATGGACGGGTGCTAGTGGATGACTTATGATGTTTGTGTTTTTAATCTAGTTTTAGGTGTCTTACTTATATTGTTTAGTTTAGTTTTATTAAGTTTTAGAGTTAGTTTTGTGTGTTTTTGGATAAGTTTGCATATTTTGTGAAATGTATGGAAGCTACTCCGTTTTCTGTCTTTTTATAGGTTTTTGAAGCGGAAAGGAGCATTTTCAAGCGAAGCTGGAGTGAAGTGGTGAGTGTGGAATGCATAGAAGAGGAGAAGGAAGAGTGCAGTTGAAGATCAAGTTGAAGTTCAAGTAAAACCAAGGAAAGAGTTCAAAAGAGTCAAAACAGAGAGCTCGTTACCGACCTGTGAGGATCGGTACCGATCTGTGCATCAGAGATTTTGCCAAAGAATTCAGCAAGTGTCTACCGACCTTGTGCAGGTCGTTAACGAGATGACCTGTGTCGGTAGAGCGCAGCCGACTTTCGGAATTTATATCTTTTATCTTGTAATCTTTTTAGTTTGGTAAGTTTTTATCTTTTTGATCTTGGTTAGATAGCTTTCTTTAGTATAAATACCCTTGTCTCTAGCCTAGGAAAGGGGGGATTCTCGTAGGTTTTTAAGAGAGAAGTCGAGAGAGAGAGAGAGAGAGAGAGTTCGAACCTGGTTTTCTGATCGAGAGAGGGGAAGAAAGTTCGAGTTCGTGATCGAGGTTGCTAGTGTTGTTATTCGTTCTTTATTTTCGGATTCCACGAGAATTTGTAAGACGATATTTCTTTCAATTTCAAGTAAGTTTTGCTTTTCAATGTTCTCTTTGAATAAAGTTGTTTGCTTTGATTCAGCGAAGAGTAAGTAGTTTTCTTTTCTAGGGTCGGGGTTGAAACCCGACATAGTAGTGCATGATTGAATGAATATGTTGATGTTTTGATTGCCTTCTATCTTTTGAATTGCTTGTTTGTGCTTATACTTAGATGAGAGTCGAAGTAATTTGAGTTCGTTGCTTGATCGAAAGAGAAAGTTGTGAACTTGAATGTTGATATTATTCGATAACTAAAGTTTGGAGTTTTGGATTCAAAACAAGTAATAAAGTGAATTGATTTATGAAAGTTGATTGATTTGCTTGTTTAGTCAACAAAAGTTCATAGATTTATCTTCAAAGGCATGATCTTTATCTTCATATGAGTTTATATGCATAGCTATGTTGTGGTAACCCATTTTCCTAGAGCTTTTTATCCTTTGATTTTTTCTTAGTTTTACATTCGAATACACTCGTTACCGAGGCACTAGGATCGGTATCGAACCTGCACTTGCATCGTTATATTTGTTTTGTTTCAGTAGAATTCAAGCGTCGTTAACGACCTTGACAAGGTCGTTAACGAGGTCTGTCGTAGCTGTTTTATTTTGTTTTGCTTTGTTTTCTTGTTTTCTTAGTTCAGTAAATAGACAGCCTTGTCGTGCATGATCCTTACTTCGCTATACTCAGCGGTGTCTTGACTACAAATTTTATTTGTTGTCAGTTAAAACCCTCACAACAAATTGGCGTCGTTGTCGGGGAAGCAACAATGTTTATTTGTTTACCTGTGGGTTTGGGAATAGCCTGACTCCGTTTTTGTTTTAATTCTGTTTTCTTTGTTTGTTTTTGATGTCTCTCTATTTGGTGGTGTTTTCATATGTGATTTCCTTTGTAAATATGTTTCTTTTTCCCCTTTTCTTGTGCGTTTTGTTCCTTTTTAGCTTAGTTCCCGTATTTCTATGAGATTCGGAGACTACGCACCTTTTATGTGTTTTGTAGGTAATTTGGCATGAATCAAGGATGGATTTGAAGGAGGGTCGAGACATGGAGCAAAGGCCGAGTTAAAGCGGGAAAGAGAGAAGAAAGCCATGAAGAAGAACAAGAGAAGCCAACTAAGAAGAAGGTGGAACGAGGTCAGGACCGAGATGCAACAACGTCGGGCCCGACTTTGAAGTTTCCAACCTCGGACCGAGTTGCACAGTACCTCGGGCCCGAGGTTCCTCCGTGTCGGGCCGAGTCGGTCACCGGACTACTTGGGCTCCAAGGCACGAATTTGTGAACTTCCACTTTTGCCCCTCATTTAATCCATAAAAGGCCCTCTTGTCTTCTAAGAAGGGGTTCCCTCACACACACAAAAAAAGGGGGGTTCCAAGGGAGCCAAGAGGATACTTGGAGAGCAAGGAGGAAGGAGAAGAGGAGGAAGAGAGAGAGAATCGGCCAAGGAGGAGGAAGACTTGAGAGGTTTTGTTGATTGTTTAGCTTTGATTTGCTTTGATCTTGTGGATTTGAAAACCCTTGATTTGTATTTGTGGATTGCTTTGGATTTGAATGAACCCTTGCTTTGTTTTGAGATTGATTATGATGATTGCTTTCTCTTTTGATTTGATTGCTTTCTTTGCTTGTCACATGGAGTAGATCTCCTTGATCTTGGGTTATGGGGGAAAACCCTAGCTAGGTTTAGGCTAGAAACCCCAATTCCATAGCCTTGAGTGTTTGATCTAAGGAACCCACTCTACATCGAGCTACAATTCCTTGCGAAAGTCGGGAATCAAGGCTTGAGATTGGCAAAGTAGCGAAAGTGAACATGTGTCAATCTCAAGACCTTGCTTCGAAGGGGATTTCCCCATGGATCGAGGTGTAGATGTGGTTGGAACGAGGGCGAAAGCACTCGATCCTAGTCCGATCATCACTCATTGCCTGAATTGGGGTGGAAAAGCCCTAATCTACTAGGGAAGGAACCCAAAAGCCCAAGATCTACTTTTAAAATCTTTGAGTTCGACATCCCCAGCTACCTCGGGCCTGAGTTACCCAGTGTCGGTCCCGACTTCCTCTTGTCGCCAACCTCGGGCCCGACGTGACCTCAGTGTCGGTCCCGACTGTTTTCTTTATTTTCCTTTGTTTTATGCTCTCCTTTCTAGCTTCCTAGTATCTAGGCACATCGATCGAGTAGACTTCCCGAGTGTTCGACACCCACCACGTACTACAACGGGGTCGGGTTATAATTTGTATCTCTTGACCCTCGCACATCCGAGAGGGCGATCAAAAGAATGGCGCCGTTGCCGGGGAAGTCTAAGTGCATTGAGTGCCAATTTGGTTAGTTTTTTGTGTTTTGGTAGTTATTTGGGTGAGGGAATAGCCCAAACCCTTTGTTTGTTTTTGATTTGTTTTGGTTTGTGTTTTTGTTTCATAGGTGTATGCTAGCTCGTTCCTCCCGAGGAACACTTGAGCTTGAGTTTGTGAGTGATCCGGAAAGTATTCTCAAGGAAGCCCGAAGAAGGAAAAGGATGGAGAATCAAGCTCTCCATGTTAATGAGGAGTTGGCTCAACTTAGGGCCGAAATGGCTAGATTGCAACTTGAGAGGGACAATCAAGAGGAGGTGGCAAGAAGAGAACGGGAGCAACGGATGAGAGCCGAGGCTCAACTCAACGCTCTACCCCGGAATGCACGCCAATACATGCATCCGGAGTTGAGGGTCCCCGAGCCGGCTATTGTGCTTCCCGAGGTTGCCAAGAATTTTGAGATTAAGACGCAATTCATCTCCCTCATCAAGCGTGATCAATTCGAGGGCCGTCCACATGAGTGTCCCATAGAGCACGTCAAACGCTTTGTGGACATGTGTGAGACGATCTCTACCGACGAGGAGACATTGGAGTATGTGCTTCTAAAGGCGTTCAAATGGTTACTTGGGGGCAAGGCCACACATTGGCTCGAGAGCCAAGCTCCTAGGTCAATCACATCTTGGAAGACACTCTATGATGCTTTCTTGATGAAGTTCTTCCCTCCCTCAAAGACAACCGAGCTAAGAAGGAAGATTGCAAGCTTTCAACAAGGTCCGAATGAGCCTCTCTTCGAAGCATGGGACCGTTTCAAGGAGATGTTGCGCCAATGTCCTACTCATGGCCAACAACCATATGTGCTTCAAGACATCTTTTTCCAAGGCATCAATCCGGTAACGAAGGACAAGCTCAATCTCCACACCGATTGTGGGTTCATAGACTTGACACCGGATCAAGCTTGGGAGCTACTTGACAAGCTATCCGATTATGAGGCCATGTATGGGGTGAGTCAAGCTAGCAAGGAGGTGAAAGTTCAAGGTGAAGTTGCAAGGAAGTTATATGATCCAAAGGGAGAAGACATTGATAGAGATGTGAAGCTCCAATTCCTTGAAGGTGAAGTGAGCAAGCTCAAGAGGCAAGTCCACTACTACAAGCAAAATGCTAGAGCTTGTGAGGAGTGTGGATCCTTTGCACATGCTACACAAGTTTGTCCGAATGAGAGCCAAGTGCGCTTGGCCGAGCGAATTGAGGAGGCAAACTATGTTCGTGGAAATTTTGGTGGAAGAGGCAACTTCAACAATGGTGGCAATGGCCGGTGGAACAACGGTCAAGCTCAAGGCTACAACAACAATTTCAACCAAAACGAGCCAAGGGCGCCACCACCACCATATAGACCACCGGGATTCAATGAGTTACAAACATTTGCTCAAGAGATGAGAGATGGGTTCAAGGAGATGAGGACCCAATTCAATGAGTTTGGTGCATGGAGGAGGCAAGTCGACAATCAATTTGCCCAAATTGCGACTCAAGCTCCGAGAGAGAATGGGAGACTTCCGGGCCGACCCGAGGAGAATCCTCGAGCTCAAAACAATCAAAATGAAGTCCGGGCAATTGGATTGGGAAGTGGCCGAAACCTACCCGAGCCACACGTGCCTAAGAAGAATGAAGAGAGTCGGACCAACTTACCCAGCAAGTCGGGTCCGACGTTCCCCGAAGTCGACCCAGCAAGAAGATCGACTCCTTCACCCCGGACCGAGGTCGAGAGCAACTCGGGACCGACGTACACAGACCTCGATCCAACCCCTCAGTCCAGGACCGAGATTCACAACATCGGGCCCGACATGGTGCCCAAGTCGGTCCATTCAGAAAATGTTGAAATTGAAGTAGGGAAGTCCAAAGAGGTTGATCCGAGCAAGATTCAAGGTGCAACAATTCTCCCATATCCCTCGAAGAAGCCGAAAGATGTTGTTGAGAACAAGTTCAAGAGGTTTCTCAAACTCTTGCAAGGCTTGAACATCTCCATCCCGTTCACCGACGCATTGAGTTAGATGCCATCTTATGCCAAGTTTTTAAGGGAGATTTTGAGCAAGAAGAGGTCCATAGTGGAAATGCAAGATGAAGTCAAGACCTTGGAGTTACCACAAAAGCTAGGAGATCCCGGTCGTTTTGCTATAACCATTGGTGTGGGGTCTCAAAATTTCCAAGCCTTGTGTGATCTTGGAGCAAGCACGAGCATCATTCCTTACACCATATGGAAATCCACATCTATGGGTCTCATAGCTCCGGTCAACATGAGGTTAACAATAGCGGATGGGTCGTCCATCGAACCAATTGGTGTCGTCGAGGATTATCCCGTTTGCATTGAAGGCCACTATGTCCCAATCGATTTTGTTGTAGTAGACATGATAGAAGTGCCGGGTGAACCGATCATACTAGGGAGACCTTTCATTGCTACGGTTGGGGCAATCATTGATGTAAAGAAGGGCCACTTGTCTCTTGACATTGGAGGAAGAGAAATTGAGTTTTTCTTTAGACCAACTTCAAAAGGGACCGTACATAAAGAAGCTAAGATGATCCAAGTTCCTCTTGGATTGCAATGGGAAGCCATTTCTAAAAAGTCAAGGCCAAGGGAGCTTAGGTTGAAAGCCACCCCACCACCTAGAGAAATTGAGATAGAGCGCCAAGGTCTAGCCCTCAATATGATTGAGCATGAGCAATTGGAGGAAAGGATGTCTTACTTGGAGGTGTTCAAGGCCGAGAAAGAAGAAGTTCAAGCACCACCGGAACCATCTCAAGAACTCAAGGAGCTTCCAAAAGATTTGAGGTACGCATTTCTTGGTCCCAACTCTTCTTTACCCGTAATCATAAATGCCAACTTGAATGATGAGGAGGAGTCTAAGTTGTTGAAGGTTCTAAGAAAACATAGAGGAGCTTTAGGGTATTCACTAGAGGAACTAAAGGGAATCTCTCCCTCAATTTGCATGCATAGGATTTATATGGAGGATAACCATAAACCCACTATTGAACCCCAAAGAAGATTAAATCCTAACATGAAAGAAGTGGTAAAGAGTGAAATACTTAGGATGTTGGATGCGGGAATTATCTTCCCAATTTCCGATAGCAAGTATGTGAGTCCCGTGCATGTAGTTCCTAAGAAAGGAGGTTTCACCGTTGTGCAAAATGAAAAGGGAGAAATGATACCTATGAGAACCACAACAAAATGGCGTATGTGTATTGATTACCGTAAGCTTAATACCGGCACTCGCAAAGACCATTTTCCTCTTCCTTTCATAGACCAAGTCCTAGAGAGATTAGCACAACATGAATATTTTTGCTACCTTGACGGGTATAGCGGGTTTTGGCAAATCCCTATTCATCCCGATGATCAAGAGAAGACAACATTCACATGTCCTTATGGGACTTTTGCCTATAGACGCATGCCTTTTGGTTTATGTAATGCGCCGGCAACATTTCAAAGATGCATGATGTCCATCTTCTCCGATATGGTTGAGGATATAGTAGAAGTGTTTATGGATGATTTCTCCGTCTACGGATCCTCATTTGATGTTTGCTTAGCTAACATAGACAAGGTTTTGACTAGATGTGAGGAGACTAGCTTGGTGCTTAATTGGGAAAAATGCCACTTTATGGTGAAAGAGGGCATAGTACTAGGACACCTAGTTTCTAGTAGGGGGATAGAGGTAGATAGAGCTAAAGTTGAAATAATTGAAAAACTACCTCCCCCCTCTTGTGTTCGTGATGTTAGGAGTTTCTTAGGTCATGCAGGATTTTATAGACGGTTCATCAAGGATTTTTCTAAAATTGCAAAACCATTGTCTAACCTCTTGATGAAGGATGTGCCCTTTGTATTTTCCGAGGATTGCATGAGTTCTTTTTGTAGGTTGAGAGATGCCTTGATCTCGGCTCCAAAAATTGGCGGCACCCGATTGGAATCTTCCATTCGAGGTGATGTGTGATGCTAGTGATTTCGCCGTAGGGGCCGTCCTTGGGCAAAGGAAGGATGGAAAGTTGCATGCCATTTACTACGCAAGCAAAACATTGGATGAAACTCAGTGCAATTACACAACAACGGAGAAAGAGTTTCTTGCGATAGTGTTTGCATTTGAGAAATTCCGTTCATATCTTGTGGGATCAAAGGTGGTAGTCTTCACAGACCATGCGACAATCAAATACCTCATGAAGAAGAAAGATGCAAAGCCGAGGCTTCTAAGGTGGATGCTCCTTCTCCAAGAGTTTGACCATGAGATCAAGGACAAAACCGGTGCGGAAAATTTGGTAGCGGATCATCTATCCCGTTTGCCCATCGAGTACATGTTTTAAATGGAGGATGGTATGACTATAGATGATTCAAGAACGGATGAAGTTCTCATGAGCGGAAGGGAGGAAAGGAAGGGTGGATCGACGAACCAAGTACGTCGGGCCCGAGGTTCAGAACATTGGACCGAAGGCAAGGCAAGTGCGAGTGAGTCGGGACCGAGTACTTTAACATCGGGCCCGAGGCAGCTAAGTGTCTGCAAAGCTGGACCGGCGTCTAACCATGTCGGGCCCGGTATACTTCAATGTCGGTCCGTGGAAGAAAGTAAGTTTCCTAGCTCAATTTCCATTTCTTCTCGTTCTAAATTGATTGATTCTTTCTCTCCCACTGGCCTTCTTTCTATTAGTGCCGTAAGATGAGGGGTTTCCCCTTGGTTTGCGGATTTTGCTAACTTTGCCGTAGGGGGAGTGATCCCACCAAATTTGTCTTATCAAGCTAGGAAGAAATTCTTACATGATGCTAGACAATACTTTTGGGATGATCCATATCTCTACAAGGAAGGGCGTGATCAAATCTATAGACGGTGTGTGTCAAGTGAAGAGGTTGAGAGCATAATTCACCATTGCCATTCCTTGCCTACGGGAGGTCACGCTAAGAGTTCCAAAACCACCTCAAAAATTCTTCAATGTGGTTATTATTGGCCAACCATGTTCAAGGATGTGCTTGATTATGTGAGGAAGTGTGAGGAGTGCCAAAGAGAGGGGAACCTATCAAGGAGGAATGAGACTCCTCAAACTGGCATTCTAGAAGTTGAGTTATTTGATGTATGGGGTATTGACTTCATGGGACCATTTCCCACATCGGGGCCTTACAAGTACATCTTGGTAGCCGTGGACTATGTTTCAAAATGGGTGGAGGCCATACCAACAAGAACCAATGATGCTAAGGTGGTGATGAAGTTTTTGAAAAGCAACATTTTTGCAAGGTTTGGTGTGCCTAGGGTTCTCATAAGTGATGGCGGACCTCATTTCATTGAGAGGTGCTTCGAAAATGTGTTGATTAAGTATGGGGTGTTTCATCGAGTTGCTACTCCTTATCATCCTCAAACAAGCGGGCAAGTCGAGGTGTCAAACCGTCAAATCAAGGCTATCTTGGAGAAGACCGTATCTCGATCAAGGAAAGATTGGGCCTCTAAGCTCGATGATGCACTTTGGGCTTATAGAACCGCCTTCAAGACACCTTTGGGAACTACACCCTTCAATCTAGTTTATGGCAAGGCATGTCATCTTCCGGTAGAGCTTGAGCACAAGGCGAAATGGGCGCTCAAAGAGATGAATTGGGATATCAACTTGGCCGGTGAGAAAAGGTTTCTAGAACTTCATGAGTTGGGGGAATTGAGGTTGAAGGCCTATGAGAACTCCAAGCTATACAAAGAGAAGACCAAGAAGTGGCATGATAGGAAGTTAATTCCAAAGACCTATCAAACCGGTGACAAGGTTCTCCTTTTCAATTCAAGGCTTAAACTTTTCCCCGGGAAGTTAAGGACTAGGTGGAGCGGACCATTTGTGGTCCACCGTATCTATGCTCATGGTGCGGTGGACTTGGTTGATGAACAAGGACATATTTTCAAAGTGAATGGTCATCGAGTGAAGAAGTTCTATGACAGGGACGGTCCAAACGAAGAAGTTAGAGCCTCATGGGCTCTCGTCCTCGCCGATTGATCCTATATATGCCATTGAAGAATAAGAAATTGTGAGCTTTTCATACTCTTCTCTCTTGCTTTTAAGTTTTGATTTCCTTGTTTGATGGGGACATCAAAAATTTTAAGTATGGGGTGGGGGTAAGTGTGTTCATGATTTCACTTGTTTATGTTTGTTTATTATTTTGAGGATATTTAGTTGGTGTTTCTAGTTTGTGTTTGGAATGTTTGAGTCTTTGGTTTTAGAGAAATTTTTTTGCAAAAAAATCCATAAAAAATTGAAAAATTGTGTTAAAAACAACAAAAAGATTTTGTGTTTTGTAGGTTTTGGACTAGAAATTCCCATCTTAGATTCCCAAAATAAAAGCTAATGATGATGTGAGCATGTAAATTCCTTTGCATATTTTTGGATAGTTTATCCTCTTAAATGATGTTGCTTTTGATGTGATCATGATATCTTGCTTGTTTTATTGAACATGTGAGTTCTAGGATGAGTTCTTATGCAACTAAGTATGAGTGACCCTTGTGAGATTGATTTTTGGCCATTTTAGGGATGCTTGTTCATATTTGCATATCCCTCATTTTTCTTGTGTGATTAGCTCATTCATGCTTAGTAAAACTTGCTATTGCGGTGTTTATCTATTTTCCAAGACCGTCATGAGAATTGTCCTAGCATGGTCACATTGATTTTGAACTTTATTCTTCTAGTCACATAAATGTTCCATATCCTACCATGAAGTTAATCCTTTGATTGTAGCCCCGTTCTAGCCTAAGCCTTTGTTTGAAACTCCTCAAAAATATTATTCCTAGCCTTATATGACTTGACCCTTATGGGATTGGACTTTAGAAGAGAGGTTTGGATTGTATTTGAAGAGTTGAGATTCTCTTGGGTTTAAGGGCAAAAGAATGGTGTTATGAATCATGTGGGTAGTGCATCTTTGTTGTACAAAAATGAAAAAAAGAAAGAAAAGGAAGAAAGAAAATGTTGGAAATGTAAGGTGGAATAAAGCAAAGAGCTTAAGTGAAGAAAATGGACCGACCGAGTTACAAGCAACATCGGGCCCGATGTCATAAGAAAGTCGGTCCAAATGTAGAAAGTGTTGAAAATCCAACAAAAAGCATAAGAGCAAAGATGAAGTGGAATGATAAGTGAAATTTCGGGTTGGAAGGAAAATGTTAAGTCTTTTTGGTGAGTGTGAAAGTAATTGTGGGATTTGGTGAAATTGGTGAGAGTTTAGTTTGTTCAATCCCTATTATAAGCACCACAAGACCAAATAATTCCCACCTTGAGAAATACCAAAAGCCCCATTACAACCCGGCCGAATGGAACCTCTTTGAGGACCTCCATTGAGCCAAGTTCGAAATTCTTTGTGTACTTTGCATTAGGCATCTCTAGGTGGAGGAATTGGTGATATTAGCTTCAATAGTAAAGTCCTTACTTGCATGATTTTTGAGCTTGAGTGTTCATTGCTAAACCCAAACACATGATGAGTGATACACATTCACATATCCCTAAAGTGAGGCTTAGTTGCATTGACTTTATTCCTTGGAACACTTAATCACGTGTGATGATGTAATCTTGCTTGAATATCGATCACTTGTGCTTAAAACGTGTTTTCATATGAGGCTTTACTTGAAGATTATGTTTCGGTCTTGCTTACATTGTTATTGCTTGAGGACAAGCAAGTTTAAGTATGGGGTATTTTGATGTCTCTCTATTTGGTGGTGTTTTCATATGTGATTTCCTTTGTAAATATGTTTCTTTTTCCCCTTTTCTTGTGCGTTTTGTTCCTTTTTAGCTTAGTTCCCGTATTTCTATGAGATTCGGAGACTACGCACCTTTTATGTGTTTTGTAGGTAATTTGGCATGAATCAAGGATGGATTTGAAGGAGGGTCGAGACATGGAGCAAAGGCCGAGTTAAAGCGGGAAAGAGAGAAGCAAGCCATGAAGAAGAACAAGAGAAGCCAACTAAGAAGAAGGTGGAACGAGGTCAGGACCGAGATGCAACAACGTCGGGCCCGACTTTGAAGTTTCCAACCTCGGACCGAGTTGCACAGTACCTCGGGCCCGAGGTTCCTCCGTGTCGGGCCGAGTCGGTCACCGGACTACTTGGGCTCCAAGGCACGAATTTGTGAACTTCCACTTTTGCCCCTCATTTAATCCATAAAAGGCCCTCTTGTCTTCTAAGAAGGGGTTCCCTCACACACACAAAAAAAGGGGGGTTCCAAGGGAGCCAAGAGGATACTTGGAGAGCAAGGAGGAAGGAGAAGAGGAGGAAGAGAGAGAGAATCGGCCAAGGAGGAGGAAGACTTGAGAGGTTTTGTTGATTGTTTAGCTTTGATTTGCTTTGATCTTGTGGATTTGAAAACCCTTGATTTGTATTTGTGGATTGCTTTGGATTTGAATGAACCCTTGCTTTGTTTTGAGATTGATTATGATGATTGCTTTCTCTTTTGATTTGATTGCTTTCTTTGCTTGTCACATGGAGTAGATCTCCTTGATCTTGGGTTATGGGGGAAAACCCTAGCTAGGTTTAGGCTAGAAACCCCAATTCCATAGCCTTGAGTGTTTGATCTAAGGAACCCACTCTACATCGAGCTACAATTCCTTGCGAAAGTCGGGAATCAAGGCTTGAGATTGGCAAAGTAGCGAAAGTCAACATGTGTCAATCTCAAGACCTTGCTTCGAAGGGGATTTCCCCATGGATCGAGGTGTAGATGTGGTTGGAACGAGGGCGAAAGCACTCGATCCTAGTCCGATCATCACTCATTGCCTAAATTGGGGTGGAAAAGCCCTAATCTACTAGGGAAGGAACCCAAAAGCCCAAGATCTACTTTTAAAATCTTTGAGTTCGACATCCCTAGCTACCTCGGGCCCGACTTACCCAGTGTCGGTCCCGACTTCCTCTTGTCGCCAACCTCGGGCCCGACGTGACCTCAGTGTCGGTCCCGACTGTTTTCTTTATTTTCCTTTGTTTTATGCTCTCCTTTCTAGCTTCCTAGTATCTAGGCACATCGATCGAGTAGACTTCCCGAGTGTTCGACACCCACCACGTACTACAACGGGGTCGGGTTATAATTTGTATCTCTTGACCCTCGCACATCCGAGAGGGCGATCAGTTTTCTCAGCGTATACCAACAGGACGTCGCAGACTTGAGTTTGATAACACCGGTTATTATTCTGAACCTGAACGCACCTTGAACCACAGAAGAAGAGAAAACCAAGCCATGGCTACACCTAAACAAATGGCACAACAGATGGTAACCCTCCGAAGACAGATGGAGGCGTTACAAGCTGATCGAAACGCCGTTGCCGAAACAGCTGAACGAGAGCGAGTGAACACTGCACGTCAATGAGAGGACAATGCCTGTCTACAAGAGCAGTTGAATGCCTATCCGAGGAATGCCAAGCAATATATGCATCCAGAACTAAGGGTGCCAGAGTCTGCAATCGTACTTCCAGAGATAGAGAAGAGATTTAAGATCAAATCTCAATTCATATCCTTAATAAAAAGGGCTTAGTTTGAAGGGAAACCTACTGAGTACCCTATGGAACATATTAAAAATTTTCTTGATTTATGTGACACTATTGTTGTCGAAGGTGTCTCACTTGAATATGTTCTATTAAAAGCTTTCAGGTGGTCTCTTACTAGAAAGGCCCTAAGCTTGTTGGAGAGCTTACCTCCTAAGTCTCTATGAGGACTTGGAAGGCTTTGTATGATCAATTTCTTACAAAGTTCTGCCCTCCTGCCAACACAATGGAGTTGAGAAAACGCATAACCTCCTATCACCAGCTGCCTAACGAGACCTTTGTAGAGACATGAGAGAGGTTCAAGGAGATTCTCAGACAGTTCCCCACTCATGGGCATCCCCTACATGGGCAACCTCCTATCACCAACTGCCTAACGAGACCTTTGCAGATTTATAGAGATGGATCCCGTTGTTGCATGGGAACTGTTGGACAAGTTGTCATCGTAGATGACATGTATGGGACCCAGTAGCCACCCCGGCCACAGAAGCGTCTCTACATGCCAAATAAGGACGAAGTTGATCTAGATGTCAAAAATCAATTTCTACAAGATGAGATCAATCGTCTGAAGAAACAAGTAAGTTTTCTAACAACCTCTCAACCTTGTCAAGAGTGTGGTTCTTCTGCCCATAGTACTTTTGCTTGCACTAACATCGAGCAGGTAAGAGTCATTGAGACGTATGCTGAGATGAACTATATGAGAGGTAAGTGTTCCCAAGGCCTAAACAACTCGGTACCAATACTCCCAGGGTCGTCACCGACCCCAACCCAGGTAAGTGCTCTACACCGAGCTCCTCTCTTAGTCCCAGGCTCGATATCGACCCCACCAGGGTCAGTATCGATTCTTTTAAGGCACCAATCGACCCTAATGTCGACCCGGTAGCATCACCTCTCAAGTCCGCTTTGGCTCCTAGATTGGTGAAGTCTCTTCCTTTTCCTACTAAGAAGTCTAAGGACTCAACTAAAGGCAAGTTTAAGCATTTCGTTAAGATTCTCCAGGGCTTAAATATTTCCATACCATTCGCTGAGGCCCTAAGTGAAATGTCGGCTTACATAAAATTTTTGAAAGACATTCTTAGCAGGAAAAGATCTATAATAGAGCTTACAGATGAGGTCCGATCTATTACTCTCCCAGAAAAGCTAGGTGACCCAGGGAGATTTGCTATCACAATTGGCATAGGTGACCACCGATTCAAGGCTTTATATGATTTGGGAGCCAGTGCCAGTTTACTTCCCCTATCAATCTGGTCGAAAGCTAACATGGGACCTTTGGAACCTGTGGATATGAGGATGTATATGGCGGATGGATCAAGTGTGAAAGCTATAGGAGTCGTTGATGATTATCCCATTCAAGTGGGGAAATTCTTCATTCCAAACGATTTCATTGTCCTCGACATGCCTGAAGATCCTCTAGTCCCCATCATTCTAGACAAACCATTCCTTGCTACAGCAGGCGGTAGAGTTGACGTTCGGAAAGGACTCCTCACCTTTGACATAGGAGAGGATCGGGTCGACTTTAACCTTAATCAAGATGCCAATGACACAATTGCTGTCGCACAAATCGAGATGTCCCAGCTAGAGCTTGACATTGCTAAGTTTGAAGTCTCTCCTCCAACAAATAAGGACTAAAAGAGTGCAACCGAGACCGCTACCGACCCCCCTTGGGCTAGTGTCGAGCCCTTCGTACAAAAATACGATGGAGGTAGTGCGTTTTGGCACGATATCGAGAAAGATTTTGCTTCTGATAGGTCGATAACGACCTTAAATACCTCGGTGCCGACATCCTCACTAATGGATCGAGGTGAGTATTCTAACTTTGGATTCACTATTACTAATCATGATCCTTTCTTATATCATATTCCTACACCATATCCTATTATCTATACAATAGAGGAGTCGAAACCTCCGTGGTTTTCGGACTTCACTAACTTTTGTGTAGGAATATCGGGCATATTGTTAGGAGATGAAGGACCAAATTTAGTGAGACGAACTAACAATGACTTCAACTCTAAGTATGGGGTCTCTCAAAACCCCGACATAGCTTTGAAGGAACCACCTTGATTGCCAAGGTATGATCGTCGGGCTAACGACGTTAAAAATAGCGCTTACGGGAGGCAACCCGATTTTTAGTTTTAGTTTTCTTTTTTTTATTAGCTATTTTTCCTAGCTTTCTTTTGAGTTTTTAGTAGTTTAGAAGTTTGCAAGATAGAATATTATTGAAACTAACATGGCACACGAATTTGGGCTCAAAAAACGTTGAAAAAGAGTTGCCCAGGCTCAGTCCGAGCTGAGAGCCTCCTTACCGACCTGAGACGGCACGCAGAAACGGCGACGCGGGTGAGGTAAGTAACCTAATCTATCTTCTATCTTTTTACCTCCTCCACGCCGCCTCTTCTCCCCCTTCCTATTAAAACTCTCTCGAACCTTTAACACCCACACCAAATCTCAAGCCAAATCTTCAAATCCTCAACCAAATCCCACCGGATTTCTCACTCCAACCGATCGAGCACCAACACACCCTAATCCCGCTCGCACTACTCGATAACAAGAACCACTCCTTGTATTCGTTAACGAAGCACTCAAGCCCTCGTTACCCCTTTCAAATTCGGTTTTTGTTCTTCAAATTCTTCATTCTACGGTATGATTTCTAAAACCTAACTCTTTTCTTGAAAGTTTCATGGTAATTTGGGGTAAGATTCATATCTAGATCTTGTATGAGAAATCGGTTTGCATGTCTATATTGCATTGTGCTTCTATTGCTTCTTTGATTGGTGATTGATCTTGATTTCATCTTGGTTATTCTTGCTTGATTTTGCATTGAAATTTTGATAAGAAAAGCATGAAGTAACTTGTTTTTGAATTGATTGATTTTTCACCATGAATTTTGGCACTTATTGGCATGATTAGATACGGTTTCGAGCAAGTATGGGGTTGCATATTCTAGATTGTGTGTTTTTATGTGGAATTGTGGTTGAAATCGTGCTAAAATTGTTAAAATTTTGAGGTTTTGTACTCGGAATAACTTGCGAATTGTTCTCGCCCAGGCTCGTTAATGACCTGAGAGGGTCGATAACGATTTGTGAAATGCTCAATTTTGAAACCAAACCCAAATACCTCGTTACAGACGCAATTGGGTCGGTACCGAGGTAGTTCGAGAGCATTTTCGAGAGCAAGTATGGGGTTTTCTTTTAGTCGGTTTGTGTGGATCTTATCTTAGAATTTCATGGTATTTGCAGGTACAAATGGCAAGCACTAGCCGAGCTAACGCTACAGCGGGAAAGAAGATGAGGACTCAAAGATCCCCGTTTCCTCCACGCATGGACGATGTCATGTTGGCTACTCAAGAGCAAGTCAAGATCTTTGATTCCATCCTTCAGAAGGACCACTTCACTAGGTGGTTCTCGAGGTCAAGCGCTAAGGCTATGGGGATCTATGATGACGTCAAACATGCTTTTGCCATTCTTGGTACACCTCATTTATTGAAGAAGGAGGAAACACCGCAGTACCCGGCCCTCACTACCGAGTTCATAGCCACTCTCCGAACAAGTTTCAAAACCAAGACATCGGTTGGAAAGATCAAGTTCCGGTTAGGCAATGTTGATCGCGAGTGCACAATGTCTCAATTCAAAGAACTCCTCAAGCTTCCTCACCACTCTAGGGACTACATGATCGAGAATTTCAAGGTCACCGACACTTGGAGTTACATTTTCGGGGAGGTCGAACCTTCCGCATCGGCACTCCCAAGGGCAAGCATCATCAACACCATCTTCCGGATCATTCTCCGAGTCTTGGGCGCCACTTTTTAGCACAAGAAAGTGCTTTCAAGGCCAACACGGTTGGAGGTTGCATGCCTCCGTACCATTCTTTTTGAGGACCCCACCCCCTTGAACATGGGATATGAATGGTTGAAGTACGTTGAGAAGTATGGGGTCAAGTCAAAAGAAGTATGGTGCGGGAATTTGGTGAGTCTTCTAGCGGAGAATCTCGGTATCGATCTTGAGCGTTATACTCCAAACTGTCCTCAGAAGCTAGACTCCAAGTATTGGTTCTCTTCCAACATCTTTGTGAGGACCAAATTTGAGTTGCTTTATGTGCCGAATTGGTATGAAGCTTGGATGAGTCATGCCTTCTCGTTGGAGAAGAACCATAAGATGAGCCGTCATTAAGGGAGTGTGAGTCAAGATTCGACAGAGAAGGCGCTGAAATGGATGAAGACGAGGTAGCCACGGAGGAGATCGATATCGAGGATGATGACCTCAGTACCGAGGTACTTGGCGACAAAGACAACCTCGGTAATGACCAACCTGGGCTCGTTAACGATTATTTTGAGGTCAATAACGAGGCATTTAGCTTCGGTAAGGAGCCACCGCCTTCGCCTACCGAGCCTCAGTCGTATGAGATGATGTTCTACAACCCGGTGATCTATCAAGACCACTTCTATTCCTAAGATCACTACCAACCGCCTCCTCAGCCCACCTATTCTGGATCAAGTGTTCCACCTCCATGGGCCGATGATTTGTCTTTCCAGATGCAACAGCTCAACCTACATTAGACACAGCTCACCCAAAGGATGGAGCGTTGGGAAGGTGTCTATGCAGCTCGCATGGCTTTAGATGATGCGAGGCATTAGCAGGCAGATGCTCGTTGGAGGACGATGGAGCAATAGGTGACAGTTGATGAGGAGCGCTGGAGGACCATGTATGAGTTTATGGGCAACTTCGAGCGCCCGTTTCCACCACCACCACAGCGATGATTCAGCTTTCCATGATGTTCTTTTCTGCTTCAGTTTATCTTGTGAGTTTCTTTCTTTTCCTTATTCTTTTCTACTGCTTAGCTTTATTACAGTGGGGACACTGTAATTTTAAGTATGGGGTAGGGAAGGAAAGAAAACTTACTTGCTTGTTTATTTCTTTGTTTGTTTTGTTTGCTTTGTTGCTTTGTTTTAGTTGTCTTTGTTTTAATATAAAAAATCACAAAAGAATTGAAAATTTTCAAAAAATCCAAACGATTTTTTTTAGAATGGATGAATACCCTATCTTTTGGTTCTATGATAGTTAATTGCTTACATGATCATGTAAATTCCTTTCAACATGTTTTTGATGGTATAACCTGATTCTTAGTATGAAAATTGTTTTTATAGAGCAATAGCATATGATGAAATTGAGCATGTATAACTTTTAGCATGAGTAGTGCAATCCAACAAAAAAATAACCTTGTGAGTTACTTTTGGCCTTATAGGGAGAACATCAAAAATCTCTCTTCTTTTCTTGTGTTATTTACTCTCTTTATGTATATTATCTCTTAGAATTGTGATGGTTATCTATTTCTTGAGACCTATATGAGATTTTTAGCTCATTACTTGTGAAAGACATATGATAGAGAACTTATTTTTATGAGCTTTATTTATCCCTATCCACCCTATACATGATCCTTCTTTTTGACAACCAATTTGAGCCTTATAGCCTTTTATTTTCAGCTCCACAAAAAAAAATTTATTTCCCTAGCCGAGATAAGCTTGACCCTATCCGGGGATTAGGACTTAGTTGGAGAGGTATGAATTGTAGAGTGAAAAAAGTAATGTTTTGGTTCAAAATAAGAGTTTTGGGGAGGGTAGATTGGAAGTCTCTTGTTTTATTTTGTAAAAAGATCTCTTGGTAGAAAACATGCACAAAAATAAGAGAAAAAAGAAGAGAATGTTTGGATCGATACCAGCCTATGTGTGCTCAGTACCGATAGGAAAAGAAGAAAAATCGAAAATAAGTGTAGGCCGTTATCGACCCTCTCAGGTCGTTAACGAGGCTAGTCGAGAGAAGAAGGAAAAAAATACTGAAGAAAGAAAAAAAGAAGATGAAGCAGATGTGCATTGTGTTTAAAGTAAAACCAGAGATTCTTTTATGTTTATATGAGGCTTTCTAGGATTTTAAGAGGTGAGAAAAGAAAGAACATAATGATAGTGAGTTTGGTATGTTTTAGAGAGTTTTTGGATACAAGTGTGAGTTTTTAGGAGTCTTTGATTCCCGGATTTTATTAGCACCACATGACCAAAATATTTCCACATCTTATTGACTTTACCAAGCCCCATTACAACCCGGCCGAATGGAAGCTTCTATGAAGTTTTTCATTGAGCCTAAGTTCTCTTGATGATTTTTGCTTGTTTTGACAAATCTTAGGTGGAAATTTTGGTGATATAAGTTCCAATTTCTATGATTTTTTGCATATAAGATTGAGTTGAGAGATTGAATTTATAAGCCCAAACACTTGAGAGTTCAGTGAAACACATATCCCTGGTGAGGTTGGATTGTACTTTCTTATGTCTATTAGATCTTATATGTGTGTGATGACATTAATAGTCGTTTGCTATTTTCTGCTATGTTTTGATGTTGCTTTTGAGATGATGGCTATTGCTTGATAAGCATAATTGTTTGGTTTTGGTTATTGTATAGTGATTGCTTGAGGACAAGCAAGATTAAGTATGGGGTATTTTAATGTTCGTGTTTTTAGTCTAGTTTTAGGTGTCTTTCTTATGTTGTTTAGTTTAGTTTTAGTAATTTTTAGAGTTAGTTTTGTGTGTTTTGGGATAAGTTTGCATATTTTGTGAAAAGTATGGAAGCTACTCCGTTTTGTGTCTTTTTGTAGGCCTTTGAAGCGGAAAGGAACATTTTCAAGCGAAGCTGAAGTGAAGTGGTGAGTGTGGAAAGCATAGAAGAGGAGAAGGAAGAGTGCAGTTGAAGATCAAGTTGAAGTTCAAGTAAAAAACAGAGAGGTCGTTACGGACTTGTGAGGGTCGGTATCGAGCTGTGCATCAGAGCTGTGCATCAGAGATTTTGCCAATGAATTCAGCAAGTGTCGGTATCGAGTTGAACATTTTCCAAGGAATGAGTTCAAAAGAGTCAAAACAGAGAGCTCGTTACCGACTTGTGAGGGTCAGTATCGAGCTGTGCATCAGAGATTTTGCCAAAGAATTCAGCAAGTGTCTACCAACCCTGTGCAGGTCGTTAACGAGGTCTATCGTAGCTGTTTTATTTTGTTTTGCTTTATTTTCTTGTTTTCTTAGTTCGGTAAACAGACAACCTTGCTTCCCGTGGACGACCCTGACTTCGCTATACTCAGCGGGGTCTTGACTACAAATTTTATTTGTTGTTAGTTAAAACCCTCACAACAACTTACAAATCAGACAACAATTGGAGAAGTACTTTTGTGGTCTTCTGAATGAGGATTATGAAATAGAGGAGAGACAACACGACTCGATAGAGAAAGCCGAGAGTACCCTATATGCTTCTACAAGAGTTTCTCTAGGTAGGAAATAAAAGGAGTCCTCTGCCTAATGAGTAACAGGAGAGCAGTAGGGTCGGATGAAATCCCGATGGAAGTTGGGAAGTGTTTGGGTGTGAGAGGCCTAGAGTGGTTAACAACACTCTTTAATGTTATTTTCAGGACGACCAAGATGTCAGATGAGTGAACGCTTAGTAAGTTGATTCCATTATATAAAAATAAGGGAGATGTGCAGCAGTGCAACAACTACATGAGTATCAAACTGCTTAGTCACACAATGAATGTATGGGAGAAGCCTATCAAGATGAGGTTGGGGAGGCTAGTCAGAGTGTCAGAGAATCAGTTCGGTTTTATGCCCGGAAGGTCTTCTATGGAGGCTATTCACCCATTGAGGATGTTGACAAAGGCGTATAGAGAGAGGAAGAAGAATTTGCACATGGTTTTCATCGACTTGGAGAAAGCGTATGACAGAGTACCCAAAGAGCTGATTTGGGAATGATTGGCAGCTAAGGAAATGTATAGCACATTTATCAAGGTAGTCTGAGACGTGTACGAGAGCTCGATTACTAGTGTGTACCTCCAGCGAGGATACTGATGATAGGGATTTACTCAACAACAAATAAATTTGTAGTCAAGACCCCGATGAGTATAGGGAGGTCAGGATTGTCCACGCGAAACAAGGTTATGTTTAATTACTAATCTAGAAAGTAAAACAACGTAAAACAGAAACAAAACAAGGAAGTTCAACCCAATAACAACTCAAAAAGATCAGTAATGACCTTGTCAGGGTCGGTATCAATGTTGGTATTGAACTAAAATCCAGCAAAACAAATTATAAACACACAGATTCGGTACCGATGCTAGGACCTCGATATCGACTCTGAACAGAACGTAATACGAGACTTCAAATAAAAGAAAAACATCTAGGACAAGTGTTTACCACGACATAATCATGCAATTAAGATAGTGTGAATCATAAATATCATGCCTTGAACAAAAATTCACCAACTTTCGTTGATTAATGCAAGCAAATCAATCAATTCTCATCAATCAATCTACTTTCTACTTATTTTTTATCCAAAGTTTGTAACATTCGTTATCAAACGATATCAACATTCAAGTTCATAACTTTCTTTTTCGATTAAGAAATCAACTCGAATTACCTTGGCTTTTGCCAAAGCATAAGCTCAAAACAAGTAAGGAAAAGATAAAAGGCATTCAATCATTCGACACCCATCATTCATGGACAATCATGTCGGGTTTTCAACCACGATCCTAGAATAAAGAACTACTCACTCATATTTGAAGAAAAACAAACAAAGACATTAAAAGAGAACATAATTCAAATTAAATCAAAGGCTTACTTGAATTAAAACTCAAAACTTGTTTTAGAATGCAACTCGAAATCACAAAACTTCTTCTCTAAGTTACTTAAGAAAATCAGCCAAACCAAGAGAAAGGTGTGTGTTTTCTTCCTTCGAACTTCTCACGTCTCTCTCTCTCAATTCGCCAATTGACTAACCTCCTAAAACTAAAGCTAAAACAAGGTATTTATACTAGAAAATCTATCTAAAAACTTTCCATAAAGATAGAACTTTCCAAACTAAAAAGATTACGAAATAAAAACATAAAAATCACAAAGTCGGTCACGCATACCGACACAGGGGACCTCGGTGTCGACCTTGTCAAGGTCGGTAGACTCCTACTGAACTCCTCTTGATTTGTCTTTGCTGCAGACCTTGGTACCGAACCCACAAGGTCGATATCAAGCCTGTTTTCCCTTTATTTCTGGCATTTTCTTCACTTCCTTTGGATTCTCGGGGTCTTCTCAAGTGTCTTCAAATCTTCTCTAGCCAACCACATTCCTCAGTCTCCTCGTCGTCTCGATGTCTTCAGAATGCTCTAATTTTACTCCAAAAACCTACAGAAAACACAAAAACAGAGTAGCTTCCATACTTTTCACAAAAGATGCAAACTCATCCAAAAACTCACAAAACAAAAACTAAAGCACAACTAAACTAAGCTAAACAACCAAGAAAAACGCTTAAAAACTATGCTAAAAACACGAACATCAAAATACCCCATACTTATGTTTGCTTGTCCTCAAGCAATCACTAAACATAGACCAAAACCAATCAACATATTCATCAAGTAATAGCCTTCATCAAAAAGCAATATCAAAGCATAAGTGAAAATAGCCAGTGACTCTTAACGTCATCATACATATATGAGAAACCAATAGACATAAGCAATCATAATCCAACCTCACTAAGGATAATGTGTTTCACTCAACTCTCATGTGTTTGGCTTATAAATTCTACTCTCCACTCGATCAAATATGCCAAAACTCATAGAAATTGGAACTTATAAGTTATATCACCAAACTCTGCACCAAAGATTTGTCAAAACAAGCAAAAATCATCAAGAGAAATTAGGCTCAATGAAAAACTTCACATAAGTTTCCATTCGGTCGGGTTGTAATGGGGCTTGGTATTAAAAAATAGGCGTGGAAATATGTTGGTCATGTGGTGCTAATAATATCTGGGAATCAAGACTCCTAAAAACTCACACATATCCAAAAGACCAAACTCTCATAAGAGAACAACCAAACTCACTTTTCTTTAAGCACACTCATTCTTTCATTCACCCATTAAAATCCTAGAAAGTCTCATAAACATATACATAAAGAAACTCTTGGCTTCGAACTTTAACATACTTTGGACGCATTCTTTTCCTTATTCCTTCCCATATTTTTCTTTTGAACTTTTCTGCATTTTTTTCTTCACTGGGAATGGGTCGGTACCGAGCCTAAGAGGTCGGTACGAGCTGCAACTTCTCTTTTTGTACTACTTGGTTTACCTAGGTACTAAGCCCCCATAGGCCGGTATCGAGTCTGAAAATTCAGTCTTCTTATCTTCCTTTCTTGTGCATCCTTTTACCAAGAGATATTCTTACAACTTTTAACAAAAGAGACTTCCAATCTACCCCAACCAATCCGGCCCTTTCTTTCGAACCAGCATAAATCTTTGCACTCAAAAAAACAACTTCTAACCAACTAAGTCCTAATCCCTAGATAGGGTCAAGCTAACATCGGCTAGGGGATAATTTTGTGGAGCTGAAAATAAAAGGCTTAAGGCTCAAAGTGGTTTCAAAAACAAGGAATAATGTATGGTAGATATGGATTAATAAGGCTCATAAAAATACGTTCTCTATCATATGACTTCACAAGTAATGAACTAAAAATCTTATAGAGGCTTTGATAAATAGATAGATGTCACAATCTTAAGAGATAATATACATAAAGAGAGTAAATCACACATGAAAAGAAGAGGGATTTTTTATGTTCTCCCTTAAAGGCAAAAAATAACTCACAAGGAAATTTTTGTTGGATTGCAATAAACTCATGCTAAAAGTCATATGCACTCAGTTTCATCATGAGCTAATTCACAATTAAAACATTTTATCATGAGATTCAGGCTAAACTATCAAAAACATGCTAAAAGGAGTTACATGGTCATCCAAGTAAAAGCAATCATAGAACCAAAAAATCAAGGGTACTTATTCGTTCTAAAATCTTTTTGTGAAATTTTTCAATTTTTTTTCAATTTTTTTCATTATGAAAAGAAAAGCAACTAAAGCAACTAAAAACCAATAAACAAGGCTAAAAACTTAAAAACACAAAAACACAAACGCATAAGAGTTTTCTTTTCCCTTCCCCACCCCATACTTAAGCTCTACAGTGTCCCCACTGTAGAAACAAAGCAAGACAAAAGAAAAGATAGGGAAAAGAAAATGAACTTACAAAGCGGTGTATTGAAGCATATGGAAGCATCCTTGAAACATCGTTGAGAAAGGGAGGAAAATCATTGTGGTGGAGGTGGAAAGAAATGTTTAAAGGTGTGCATGAACATAGCCATGGCCTTCCAGCGTTCTTCACCCTCTGCTCAGCGCTGCTCACTTGTCCTCTAGCGAGACTCAGCCATTCTGTGACGTTCATCCTCAACTGCCACACGAGCTGTATAAGCTTCTTGCCATTGGTTCATTTGTTCATGTAAGTGATAATTATGCATACACAGTTGCTGCATCTGGGATGACAAGTCTTGTGCCCACTGTGGTCGAGCATCAAAACTAGAGGCATAGGTGTTGGGCTGGTGTTGGGCTGGTGTTGGTGCTGGTGATGCTGAAAACGAGGGTCGGTACCGAACCTGCTAGGGTTGGTATTGGGGTTGTATGTCACAATACCGTACTTCTGTGGCACGGTAGTGTTTCCATCAGCGCATGTCATCCCCTCTGTAAGGGTCTCATAAGCCTCGGTACCGACCTCTGTGGCAAAGGCTGGTGCCTTGGTACTGAACTGTTGATGCTCGGTACCGACCCCCTCCGTAGGGGCGGGTGCATCCTCTTGCATGTCTTCCTCCTCTCGCTCATACCAGGACTTGGAAATCCTCAATGAAGGCTCATCTTGGGGCTTCTTGGCTAGCAGGAATGGTGTGGAAGTCTAATCCCAATACCAATTGGGAAGGTACAAGAGCTCCATCTTATCCCGTGTGACGAACACTTGGAGACCTTGAATTGGGGTGGTGAGCCCTTCCTGGGATCTCCGAAAAATCCCTGAAGATATCCAGTAGCTTGTTCCTAATTTTTGTATCTTAAGAGCTAAAGCTAAGAGGCTCACCAACCCGCCGAAGTAGATCCCTTGAAGTTGTGCCCCTTGTTGCTCCACATAAGTCACCCATTCATACCCCAGATTCATAGGAGCGGAGTCTTCAACGAGTATAGTGCGGAGACATCCAACCTCCGTCCTTGTTGGTCGAGAAAGCTCCTTTTGGGGCCAAATAGTGGAGCCGAAAATCCAGAGGATAATGCGGAAGATCGGGTTGATGATACGAGAACCCGGAAGAGCAGGTGTGTTGGGACTAATTTCCTCAGTGATGTAGCCCTAAGTATTTGTAACCTTGAAGTCATCCGGTGTAGTGTAGTCCAGGGAAGGGTTAGGAAAACGGAGGAGAGCAATTCAACCATTGTAAGCTCATAATCCTCATTTTCGAGTCTGAATTTGATCTTCCCCAAAGACGTTTTACTTTTGAATTGGGAGCGAAGAGTGGCCACGAACTCAGAGGTGACCCTGAGTTTAGACTCCATCTCCTTGCTTGATCAGAAAGAGATAACTATCAAGACGTGAGATAGTGAGGAATCTCCTCCCACTTGAGGAGGTGAGGCACACCGAGGATGGAGAAGGCATGCTTAAGATCTTCATAAATTCCTAATTGGCTTCCGTCAGTCTTTGAAAACCACCTCGTGTGATGAGGTTTGTTGAAGGCAGAGTTGTGGATTGCTTTTTGTTAATTGGTCTTCAACACCACATCATCCATGCGTGGTGGAGATGGAGATGGAGATGGAGACGGGTTGGCTCTCTTTGTTCTCTTGCCTGCCCTCTAGTTAGCTCGGCTTGAACTTGCCATTTAAAGTACCTGAAAAATCAAAAGCAAACCAAGATAAGATCCACTCATGACAATAACACACCAAAGAACCCCATACTTGAACCAAAACAAGATATAAGCAAGTGATTTCATCATTATGGTGGGGGTCGGTATCGAGCCTGAAGGGTTGATATCGAGGTCCCTGGAACTAAAACCCGGACTGTCGAGTGACAAGGTCGGTACCGACCCTGTGCGGTCGATGTTGAGCCTGAGTGTCCAGATTTTCACACCAACATTTGAGGGTCAAGGCCTTGATTTTAAACAAATTCACACTTATAAAAGCCGTTTCAAGCATGAAAAACAATACCACATAATCTAGCATCCACAACCCCATACTTTACTCAAAACCCTATCTAATCATGCAAAATTTGCCAAGAATATGGTGTAAATCATGCCAAATCAAGAACAAGTAACCTCATGCTTTTATAATGTAAAGGAGTTGTATTCCAAACATAAGGAAACTAAATTCATCAAAACAAAACACCAATATCAAAGCAAAGAGGCACGAGTTAAACAATAAAAACCAATCTCAAACTAGATCTAGATCTAGGTATGAAATCAATCTAAAAATTACCATGAATCTTCAAGAAATTCAAGAAAAGCGTTAGGGTTGAGAAACCATGTCGTAGATCCGAGAAGAAGACCGAAAATCAAAAAGGTTTTTATGGTAACGAGGGTTTGTGAATCGGTAACGAACAAGAAGTGGGATTTGCTCGGTACCGCGGGGTTCGCGAACTGGTGTGCACGGGATCAGGTGGGTATGCGACAATAAGGGTTCGATGGTGCGAGTAATCGCTTCTGGTGCGATTTTAAGAGCAATGGCGAGTTTTTGATATGGAGAAGGAGGTGTGGGAAGAAAAGAAAAGGAGATTTAGGGTATAAGGCACTTACTTGGGGTCGGCACGCGTTGCAGAATTTTTGCGGTGTGGGTCGGTACCAACCCTGAGAGGTTCAATACCGAGCCTGTCTGGGCAATGCATGGCTTGCCTCGTTAACAACCCGATCCTTATGACATGTTAGCCAAAACATTCTATCCCACAAACTTCTATTCTACTCTAAAAAGAAAACGACAAAAGAAAGCTAACAAAAAGAACTAAGAAAAGAAAAACTAAACTGGGTTGCCTCTCGTAAGCGGTATTTTTAACGTCGTCTGCCCGACGAACTTACCTTAACTAATCCGACGATGTAAGAGCCCAAGTGGCTCGAATTTCTTCCTCCGGGTGGGCTTGCTCAAAGACCTTTTTCATCCTATGTCCATTAACCTTGAAGATGGCACCTTGGTTGTCCACTAGATCCACCGCTCTGTGGGGGAATACGTGGTGGACCACGAATGGTCCACTCCATCTTGATCTCAGCTTCCCTGGAAAAAGGCAGAGTCTAGAGTTGAAAAGGAGTACCTTGTCACCAACTTCATAAGTTTTGGACACCAACTTATGGTCATGCCATCACTTTGTACGCTCCTTGTAAATCGCAGCGCTTTCGTGCGCCTTTAGCCTCAGCTCCTCTAGTCCTTGCAAATCCATGAATCATTTTGCTCCAGCCTTGTCGAGGTCCATATTGAGCTCTTTAAGAGCCCATAATGCCTTTTGTTCCAATTCGTCTCGAAAAAGGCACGTCTTTCCATACACTAGGTTGTAAGGAGTGGTGCGTAAAGGTGTCTTGTACGCTGTTCTATAGGCCCATAAAGTGTCATCAAGCTTGGCTGACCAATCTTTCCTAGAGCGGGAGACTGTCTTCTCCAAGATGCTCTTGATTTGCCTGTTTGAAACTTCAACCTGGCCGCTTGTTTTGGGATGGTATGGTGTTGCCAGCCTATGTGAGACTCCATACTTAGCCAAGAGAGCTTCAAAGCTTCTCTCTCTGAATTGTGAACCACCATCACTGATGAGGACACGTGGCACTCCAAACCTGGGAAGAATGTTAGTCTTAATAATTTTGGCCACAGTTTTGGTGTCATTGGTCCTTGTAACAACGACTTCCACTCACTTAGAGATATAATCAACCGCAACAAGGATATACTTATAGGGACCCAATGAGGGAAAGGGTCCATAAAGTCTATGCCCCCAAACGTCAAAAAGCTCGACCTCTAGGATCCCTGTCAATGCGTTCTTATGCCTCCAAGTGATGTTTCCAGAGCGTTGGCATTCATCACATGAAGTTACATATTCATGTATGTACCTGAAAATGGTTGGCCAATAGAGACCACTTTGAAGAATCTTCGCCGTGGTTTTGAAACCTTTTGTATGGCCACCGGTGGGGAGAGTGTGAAATTGACGGATCACACTCTCTATCTCTTCTTTTGGAATACAACGCTTTCCTTGTTTGAACAAGTAAGGATCATCCCAATAGTACTATTACATCATGTAAAAACTTCTTCTTCTTTTGTGGGTCAAGCCCTCGGTAATTACGCCTCCTACAATGTAGTTAGCAAAATCCGCAAAACAAGGGGCTTTTGACCCTCTAATAGCATGAAGAGAATGAAGAGAAGTAGAAGAACGAGATGAAGAAGAATCTGAATTGGGAAGTATTGAAATAAGGTGAGAGAACATACCCGGATGGGTCGTTACCGGACCTGGATGGGTCGTTATCGACCCTCTGGCTTCATTAATCTCCTCGATAAAGACCTTTATGGGCTCTGTATCGAGCTGTCCTGCTTCGATATCGATGATTTCTGGCTCGGTACCGGTGTGCACAGCGTTCTCCAACTTCGGTGATGGGTCGATACCGACCCTTGTAGGGTCGGTAACGAGCCTTTTGTAGTTTTTGACCTCACTCAACATGAGGTGCTCGTCCGGTCCGGAGTCATTGATTGGTACAGTATCGTTGGATTCCGTAATGTGTTCAACTAGCAACCTATATAGGTGATCCGCCACCAAGTTTTCCTCTCCTTTCTTGTCTCGGATTTCGTGGTCAAATTCCTACAATAAGAGCATCCAAGGAAGTAGCTTAGGTTTGGCATCGTTCTTAGCCATTAGATATCTAACGGCTTCATGATCAATGTAAAAAATTACTTTGTAACCACAAAGATAAGAGCGGAATTTTTCAAATGCAAATAACACGACAAGGAATTCTTTCTCCTTTGTGGTATACTTACTATGTTCCTCATCAAGCATCTTACTTGCATAATAAATGGCATGGAGCTTTTTATCCTTTTGCTGACCTAACACTGCACCAACAGCTTCGCTAGTATCACACATTATTTCAAATGGCAGGGTCCAATCCGGGGACTGTATAATAGGAGCAGAGACAAGCGCTTCTCTCAACCTGTGAAAAGCTTCAAGACATTCTATAGATAGCTCAAACACTACATCCTTCATTAGTAGGTTAGTCAAAGGTTTAGCTATCATAGAAAAATCTTGAATGAAACGTATATAGAAGCCAACATATCCTAAGAAACTCCTAATGTCTTTTACATAAGAGGGAGGAGGTAGTTTTTCAATGAGCTCAATTTTGGCTCTGTCTACTTCAATCCCTCTTTTAGAGACGAGGTGTCCCAACACTATCCCCTCTTGAACCATGAAATGACATTTTCCCAATTAAGCACAAGATTGGTTTCTTCACATCTTGTAAGCACCCTAGTTAAATTAACTACATAAGAATCAAATGAAGAACCATAAACAAAAAAGTCATCCATGAAAACCTCAACTATGTCCTCTATCATATCTGAGAAGATAGCCATCATGCACCTTTGGAAGGTGGCAAGGGCATTACAAAGCCCAAATGGCATTCTTCTGTAAGCAAAAGTCCCATAGGGACAAGTAAAGGTTGTTTTCTCCTGATCATCAGGATGAATGGGAATCTGCCAGAAACCGTTGTAGCCATCTAATTAACAAAAGTAATCATGTTGGGCTAAACGTTCTAGGACTTGATCAATGAAAGGAAGCGGAAAATGATCTTTTCTTGTAGCACTATTTAGCTTCCTATAATCTATGCACATCCGCCAACTAGTTGTGGTCCTAGTGGGGATCAATTCGCCCTTTTCATTCTCTATTTTGGTCATTCCCCCTTTTTTAAGGACTACGTGGACCGGACTAACTCATTGGTTGTCCGATATAGGAAAAATTATCCCAGCACCAAGTAGTTTTAAAATTTCCTTTTTCACCACATATTTCATGTTTGGATTTAATCTACGTTGATGCTCTATTGTGGATTTGTGATTATCCTCCATGTAGGACCTATGCATGCATAATGAAGGGGATATGCCAGTTATATCATCCAAAGAATAGCCAATGGCCTTTCTATGGGTCCTAAGTACAGAAATTAGCTTATCTACTTCCTCATCTTTTAATTTAGCATTGATGATGACGGGGAATGTAGAGTTAGGACCGAGAAATTCATACCTGAGGGAGTCTGGAAGGGGCTTGAGCGTTGGAGTAGGCTCAGCCGAGATAAGAATGGGTTTTTCATGCTTTGTCTTCAAGACATCCTCGAGATAATCAATCTCCAAAAGCTCCTCATCTTCTGTCAAAAAGATCGGTATCGACCCAGAGGGGGTCGGTACCGACTTGATTTTGTCAGCTAGGAGCCTCGGTACCAAGGTAATGGAACTCGGTATCGATGCTGCAGAGCTTGACTGTACGTCTTTTCCTGCCAGAGCGTCGGTAACGACCTTTGTAAGGTCGGTATCGATGCTACAGGATCAATTTCCGCCCACCTTCTGCCCGAGAATGCATCAAAAGCCAACAACCTCTCGATTGGGTCCTCATATCCAATGTAGTCAATGCGGGTGTAGAACATCTTGACCTCGGCTTCATTGGTCTATTTCATGGTGGGGTTAAAACAGAATTCCACCACCTCATCCCCAATCTCAAAAGTTAGGAGTCCCCTCCTAATATCAATTATGGCTCCAATTGTGGCTAAGAATGGCCTCCCTAAAATGATAGGCACCACCTGGTCTTCGGGCATCTCCATGACAATGAAATCATTTGGGAGAAAAAACTTGCCCACTTGAACTGGAAAATCATCCACGAACCTAGTAGGCTTGACACAGGATCCGTCTGCCATGTATAACTTCATGTTTATAGGCTTCAGTTGTCCTATATTGGCTTTGGACCAGATTGATAGTGGTAGTAGACTTGCACTGGCTCCTAAGTCACATAAAGCTTTGAACCTGTGAGCTCCAATACCTATGGTTCTTGCAAACTTTCTTGGGTCGCCTAATTTTTTTTGGAGCTCAAAGATCGGACCTCGTCGGTCAACTCAGACATAGACCTCTTCCTGCTTAGAATATCTTTCAAAAAAATTGTATAAGCTGGCATTTCGCTTAGGGCGTCAGCGAATGGAATGGAAATATTTAAGCCGTGATGAATTTTAACAAAAAATCAAAACTTCCCTTTTGTTGAATCCTTAGACTTTTTAGAAGGGAATGGAAGAGTCTTCACCAGTCTCGAAACCAAAACAGGCTCGAGAGGTGGCACTACCGAGTCGATTAAAGGGGTTGATGGGTGCTGCAAAAGGGTCGGTATCGACCCTGGTCGGGTCGGTACCGAGCTTGGGACTAAGGGAGTGGTCTGGAGTCAAAGACTTACCTAGGTTGGGGTTGGTAACGATCTGTGGAGCATCAGTACCGAGTGTAGGAGGTTCGGTATCGACTCTGATGGGGTCGGTACCGATCCTATCGGGAGCAACTTCTTCGGTACCGGGCTCTTTTTCCTTGGCTTCAGCACGGTCCGGTAGTGTCTTTCCTCTCTGGAGGTGGACAGCTACAACTTGGCCTCTCGAGTTCTCTTCGGGTCGGCCCGGGAGTTGCCCTTGAGGTCTCGTAATTTGTGCAGAAAGGTTACCTAATTGGGAGTTCACATTCTTTCTCCATGTTTCAATCTCTCCCAATTGTACCTGTACGCCTTTTAGGTCAAAACAGACTCCATCGATTTTGTTGTGGGCTCCGTTGATACCCTCTTGTAGACCTTGTACCCATGAAGGTGGCTCTTGATAACCTGGAGGTTTGTAGGGTGCGGGCCTTCTATCCAGTGGAGGGGGTGTATAATTTTGACCTTGATTGGAGTTTCCCCAAGTGGGATAGTTGTTCGGCATGTCATAGTTATTAGGAGGATTTCTATGTTGACCTCTCATGTAATTCATTTCAGCATATGTCTCAGCGGCTCTAACCTGCTCAATGTTAGTGCAAGCAAAAGTACTATGGGCATGAGAGCCACACTCAAGACATTGTTGAGAGGTTTTCGGAAAACTTACCTGTTTCTTTAGACGGTTGATCTAATCCTGCAAGAACTGATTTTTCACATCGGGATCAACGTCGTCTTTGTTTGGAACGTAGAGACGCTTTTGAGGCTGAGGCGACTGTTGGGTCCCATACATGGCATCGTAATTGGTCAACTTGTCTAGTAATGGCCATGCCTCATCAGGTCTCCGACAACGACGCCAAATTATTGATAGGGATTTACTCAACAACAAATAAATTTGTAGTCAAGACCCCGCTGAGTATTGGGAGGTCAGGATCGTCCACATGAAGCAAGGTTATGTGTGATTACTAATCTAGAAAGTAAAAGAACGCAAAACAGAAACAAAACAAGGAAGTTCAACCAAATAATGACTCAAACAGATCGGTGTCGACCTTGTCAGGGTCGGAATCGATGCTAGTATTGAACAAAAAAGTAGCGAAACAACTCAAAAACACACACAGATTTGGTACCGATGCTAGGACCTCGGTATCGACTCTGAACAAAACGTAATACGGGACTTCAAATAAAATAAAAACATCTAGGACAAGGGTTTACCATGACATAATCATGCAATTGAGATAGTGTGAATCATAAATATCATGCCTTGAATAAAAAGTCACCAACTTTCATTGATTAATGCAAGCAAATCAATCAATTATCATCAATCAATCTACTTTTTACTTATTTTTTATCCAAAGTTTGTAACTTTCGTTATCAAACGATATCAACATCCAAGTTCATAACTTTCTTTTTCGATTAAGAAATCAACTCGTATTACCTTGACTTTCGCCAAAGCATAAGCTCAAAGCAAGTAAAGAAAAGATAAAAGGCATTCAATCATTCAACACACATCATTCATGCACAATCATGTCAGGTTTTCAACCCCAATCATAGAATAAAGAACTACTCACTCATATTTGAAGAAAAAAAACAAAGACATTAAAAGAGAACATGATTCGAATTAAAACAAAGGCTTACTTGAATTAAAACTCAAAACTTGTCTTAAAATACAACTCAAAATCACAAAACTTCTTCTCTAAGTTACTTAAGAAAATTAGCCAAACCAAGAGAAAGTTGTGTGTTTTCTTCCTTCGAACTTCTCTCTCTCTCTCTCTCTCAATTCGCCAATTGACTAACCCTCTAAAACTAAAGCTAAAACAAGGTATTTATACTAGAAAAGTTATCTAAAAACTTTCCATAAAGATAGAACTTTCCAATCTAAAAAGATTACGGAATAAAAATATAAAAATCTCAAAGTCGGTCACTCCTACCAACCACAGGAGACCTCGGTGTCGACCCTGTCAGGGTTGGTAGACTCCTACTGAACTCCTCTTGATTTGTCTTTGTTGCATACCTCGGTACCGAACCCACAGGGTCGATATCGAGCCTGTTTTGCCTTTATTTCTTGCATTTTCTTCATTTCCTTTGGATTCTTCGGGGTCTTCTCAAGTGTCTTCAAATCTTCTCTAGCCAGCCACATTCCTTCGTCTCCTCAACGTCTCGTTGTCTTCAGAATGCTCCAATTTCGCTCCAAAAAACACAAAAACAGAGTAGCTTTCATACTTTTCACAAAATATGAAAACTCATCAAAAAACTCACAAAACAAACACTAAAGCACAACTAAACTAAGCTAAACAACCAAGAATAATATTTAAAAACTATGCTAAAAACACAAACATCAGATACCAATTTTTTAAGGTGGAGGCGGTGTTGGTTTTAACAGAGGAAGAAGATTATCATATACGTGAGAAGGAGAAAAAATAATGATTTCTTCTTAATTAAAATGATAACCGTTACAAACTTTAAATAATAACACTCAATCTAAAATAGTAGATAACTCTCAGCAACAAATTATTAAATAGAAAAGTTAAACAATAACTAAAATCAATGATAAATAAAACATCTCCTTAATAATAGATTTAACTATTTTAAGTCTTGCAACAGAAACATGTTTGAATCATATTTGAACACCTCCCCTCGATTCAAACTCGCGTATTCCAATCTTCTCTAAGAAGAACTAATGCTTTGCTTGACCCAATGCCTTAGTAAACAAATCTACATCTTGATCATTTGTTCCATAGAACTTCAAAATAATCTTGTCTTCAAACACTAGCTTCCTAACAAAATGATGTTGCACATGAATGTGTTTTGTCCTTGCATAAAATGTTAGATTCTTGGTCATTGCAATTGTTGACTTGTTGTCACACCATAACTCAGTGGCTTCTTCTTGTGCACAACACAAATCCTTTAACACGTTTCTTAGCCAAAGTGCTTGTCTTGCAGCTAATCCAGCTGCCACATACTCAACCTTAGAAGAAGACAATGCTATAGTGTTTGCTTCTTTGAGCTCCATGTAATGGCACCCGAACCAAGGCTAAACACTAAGCCAGAAGTGCTCTTTCCATCATTAATACACCCTGCCCAGTCACTATCGGTATAACCTTTCAATTTGAAATCTTCAACACTCTCATAGGAGATCCCATAATTGATTGTTCCAGCCACATACTTCAATATCCTCTTTTCAGCTCCTAGATGTTGCTTAGTTGGACTATGAATATACCTTGACACCGTGCTCACACAATAAGCAACGTCTGGCCTTGTGTGTGTGAGATAGTTCAAGCCTCCTACTAAGCTTCTAAACACTTTCTCATTAGTCTTTTCTGTGCCATCTTCTCTTTGCAACTTCTCATTAGTGTTGATTGGCGTCTTTGCAACATCACAACCTTGCATGTGAAACTTCTTTAGCATATTTTTTGCATACTTCATTTGACACACAAGATACCACTCTTTCTTTGTTTCACCTCTAGACCAAGGAAATATTGCAAAATTCCCAAGTCTGTCATCTCAAACTCTTTCATCATTGAGAGTTTGAATTCATCTAGAAGTCTTTGTGAAGAGCTAAAGTAGATAATGTCATCAACATAATGGCATACTACAATAAACTCTTGCATACCTTGTTTCTTGACATACAAGGTTGGCTCATTCTCACTTCTTTCAAACTGATTTTCAAGAAAGAATGCATCAATTCTACTATACCAAGCTCGTAGACCTTGTTCAAACCATAGAGAGCTTTATGCAGCTTGTAAACTTTGCTCTCTTCACCATCCTTCACAAAGCCTTGTGGTTGCTCAACAAATACTTCTTCTTGCAACTCTCCATTGAGGAAAGCTGACTTCACATCAAGTTGAAACATTGGGAATCTCCATTGCGCAGCTAAAGCAAGCACGATTCTCACTGTTTCAAACCTTGCAACAGGTGAGAAAGTCTCATCAAATTAAAGTCAATCCCTTCTTGTTGAGAATAGCCTTTAGCCACTAGTCGTGCCTTGTGCTTTTGTATATTCCCATCAGTGTTGTATTTAGTTCTGAAAACCCACTTCAAACCTATCACATTCTTTCCTTTGGGAAGATCCATCAACTCCCAATTCTTATTCTTCTCAATAGACTTCATTTCTTCCTCCATTGCTACTTGCCACTCAACTACATCCTTTGCCTCATTAAAGTTTGTTGGATCATTAGCGATCAAAACAAAATCACAATTCTCATATATCTGTGTTAGAGATCTAAACCTTCTTGATGGAGATTCACTTGAAGATCTTGAAGGAGAGGAATCTTGACTTGATGGACTTGAGGAGGAAGAGCTATTGTGACTTGCTGGTGTTGAGGGTGTACTAAGTGAGTTCTGATTGTTTCCTGTCACAGTTGGCTCCTCCCCTTAACCATCAAAGGTGTTGCTCTTTACCTACCTTCACCATTCTTCTTTTGCTCCCAATTCCATCTCGCATCTTCATTAAATACCACATTTCTACTAACAATAATCTTGCCACTAAGCGGATTATATAGCCTATATGCTTTGGATTAGACAGCATATCAATGAACACACATTTTTTCGTTTTATCATCTAGCTTAGATCGTAAGTTAACCAAAGCATAAGCTATACAACCAAATACTCTTAAGTTACTTATAGATGGCTTCTTTCCTCTCCAAGCTTCTAATGGAGTCTTGTTCATGACGGCTTTTGTTGGAGAAATATTGAGGATGTACACAGTTGTAGCCACAACCTCACACCAAAATTGATTTGGCATCCCCATTGCTTTAAGAATGCTTATTGCCATCTCCACCATTGTTCTGTTCTTTCTCTCTGCGACTCCATTCTGATTTGGAGTGTAAGGTGTTGTTAACTCCCTTCTTATTCCATGTTCTTTACAAAATTCAGTGAATCCATGTGAAAGAAACCCTCCTCCTTAGTTTGTTCTTAATGCTTATACATACTTGCTAGACTGTTTCTTCACCATACCTTTGAGTATCTTGAATTTCTCAAAGGCTTCAAATTTTTCCTTCAAGAAATACACCCAAATCATTCTACTATAATCATCAGTAATGAGTACAAAATACTTGCTTCTTCCGAGTGATTCAGTCTGCATTAGCCCACATAAGTTAGCATGTAGTAGCTCTAGACTTTCGTTGGCTCTTCAAGCTTTTCCACTTTGAAATGGACCCTTGGACTGCTTTCTGCATCATTACTTAACCCATTTTAAGCCAAAAACAACTTTTGTTCTTGCTCCAAAAAGTTTGACTTCTGATCAACCTTTTGATCATCTTCTTCTTTCTTCCAACAACTTGCTTCCTTGTGACCAGGCTTCTTGCAATAATAGCACTTGATTGAACCTTTATAGGATTGAGAATTTTGCTCCCTTACCTCACTACTTTGTCCTCTTCCATGACTTTTTCCTCTAAATCCACCTCTTCCTCTACCTCTTCCACTACGTTGCCCTGATCTCTCCTTGTTGGAGGATTCTCTTTTGACCTCGAAACCCTTTTCTTCCTTCTTATAATTTGTTCTATTAAGCCTCTCTTCATGGACTTGTAATGACCCCATCAACTCATCAAAGGTATACATTGACATTTCCTTTGATTCTTCAATGGCAACCACCACGTGATTGAACTTGTTGGTAAGACTACTCAAGACCTTCCCAACCACTTGCTCATTAGTCATGGTTTTTCCATAAGACCTCATCTGTTGCACCACACCAGATACAGGTGACAAATAATCATGGACAAATTCTTTTTCCTTCATGAAAGTTGTTTCAAACTCCCTTCTTAGTGACTGTAGCCTCACTGTGATAACTTTCTTGTCTCCGAGATACTCTTGCTTTAGAGTATCCCAAGCCATCTTTGATGTCGTTGCAGAGGCAATCCTTAAAAATATCGCGTCATCTAAGGCTTGTTGGATCATGAACAAGGCCTTAGCATCTTTCTTCCTCTTGTCTTTCAATTGTTGACCAGGCTTTACCGGTTGTTTATCCTCAAAGCCACTTTCTACCAATTCCCACAACTCTTGCGACTTGAATAATGTTGTCATTTTCAAGCTCCAAAAATGATGGTTTACTCCTTTGAAAATTGGCAATTGAGGAGAACCATTGTTTCCTAACCCGTTGTTCTACATTGTGAACAACTTTCTCTCTTAACCCGTCTTTCCCTTGTGTTTAAATACTCACTCCTTCCTCTCAATTCCCTTGATATGAACCCGGAATAATTTCGTTTCACCTGATACCAAATTTATTGGTTTAACAGAGGAAGAAGATTATCATATACATGAGAAGGAGAAACAATAACGATTTCTTCATAATTAAAATGATCAATATATATATCTTCTAAACCTGAAGCACTTTTGGGCAGATTCGTCATTAAGAATTTATATAACAACCACCCTATTTTTAATAATGATTTTTCTAATTAATTATCTTTAATTAAGATTGGATTTTTCTAATTAAGATTGGATAAATTTTTAGCTCTACCCATTATTTTTATCTTTGTTCATGTTCATTATATTATAATATTTAATTATCTTCCATTCATATAGGATGGATAAAATATATTGTATAATAATTTATATATTTTGTCAATTTACTACGAGATAGGATAAATTTTTATCTCCACCCATTATTTTTTTATCTTTGTTCAAGTTCATGTTCATGTAATATTTAATTATCTTCTATCCATACAATATAGATAAAATATATTACATCTATATCTATATATTAAAGCTAAACCTTTTCTATGCATCACATTAAATTTGGTCTCACCATATATTTAATAAAATTAATTTTTATTTTTATTTTTCAATTAAATTCCTTTTATCTATTTCTATGAAAATAATTTAATTCGAATTTTTTTTAAAATAATGTAAATTATTTTTCTTTATCATATTATTTATTTATGTAAAAGATTTTTCTTAAATCAAAAATTTATTAAAAAAAGATAAAAATTTCTTTATATCTATTAAAAACTATTTATATTAAAAATATTACTTTTATTTTATCTAAATTCCTTTCTATCTATTTATATTCAAAAACATTTAATTCTAAATTTAAATAAAAATAATGAGAATTATTTTATCTTTATCCTTTTATTTATTTATGTAAGAGATTTATCGTAAATCATATTTTGATAAATAACAAATAAAAAAATTCATGATTGAGATAATTACTTGCCTAAATTGAATTTGGATGAAAAAAAATTACATTATCTTATCCTTAGTTTTATTCTTTTCTTATTCATGTAAATATAGAAGATTTTTTGTCTTTAAAAAATTCGATCTTTATTCATATTTTTACATCTTTTCTTATTAATTATCTTTTTAAATTAAATATTAATTTTCTATAAATAAGAATGATAACTTTTAAAATTTTCAACCATATATGTTGAGTTTTATATATTAGTTTTTGACCTGTAAAAATGAAAGTTAAATGCAATATTGTCATTAAATTTTAATGTCTTAGTCACCAAACTAGTTATACCCGTCGTGCCATGCACGACTACGACTCGGATTAAGTATGAGCATATTTAAGTTAATATAATGATACATAAGAGATAAAAAAAATTGTACTCACATACAATAATTTTTTTATTTTTCGAATCAAATAAATTTCGAATTTTTACAATTTTTATAAATAAATAGAGAGAAATTTGGGTCAAAGTCAATGGATAAAGTATTATAAATAAAAGTTGAAATTTTTAAAAATAAATTTGGGTCAAAAGTTAATGTGGTGGCTCAAAAAGATACAACCTTAATATATAGTTATAGACAGATTTTCTAACCAAAATTTCATTTTTTTTAAAATCTTTTACATTATAAATGGATAAAAAGACATATATAATGTAATTTTTATCATCTGGTAATTTTTTTATTTTTTTTCATAATTTGATTTATGAAAACTTTTATAGAAATAGATATATAGATAAAGATAATGTAATACACTTATAATCAATTATATGCTCAAAATCTATTCTAATATATACTATATTTTATTTTAGGTTAGATAAAATCTTTTCAATATATATAAATTGTGAGAATGACATGTACGAAAAATCCTTTGTGGCACATGGTAAAATCCTACGTGGCAGATAGCTTATATTGTGATTAAAAAAAATAATTAAATAAATTATTATAAATAATATTCATTAATAATATTTTACCAAATATTTAACGCTTTTATAGTTTATTTATTTTAGATATAATCTTTTCAAGTTAAGTAAATTATCATATCAAATATTTAACATTAATACTTAAGATTTAACATTTTTAATCATTGTCACCCTAGTTCAGCAGAGAGCTTTGTTCCATCAAACGCCTACGTCTGGAGTTCGAGTCTCGTGAGGGCCCCTTTATTTTTAGGTGGGATTTTCTCTCCCAACTACTTAAGATTTAACATTAGATAACATCTTTATTTTTAGATAAAATCTTTCCTAGATTAAGTTATCATATTTCTATATTATCCTAAAATAATATCAACATATCTATATTATCCTAAAATAATATCAACATATCAAATTCTCAAAATAAAAAATCCTATGTGGCGAAATCCTAGGTGGCTTAATGTGGGACGACACGTAGAAAAATTCTAGGTGGCGCAACGTGGTAACTTTATTTCTTGCGTCTTTTATATATATACATAGATTGTTAGTTACAAAATTGTTTATATTAATATTTTATCCATAATTATTACAACATTTTCAATTAGTATGAACTATAATAAATAAAAATCTCTATCGATATATTAAAATACTAACTTAATTTATTAGAGTAAAATTGATAAAAACAAATTATCAATAAATATGATAAATATAAAAATATATATAATTTATCTATTTGTAAGTATATTTTTAATTAAAAAATTTTAATATTAAGTCTTATATTAATTTTTTGTTCAAAATTAATAGAGGGAGGGGACGGCCGGAGAAATGCTGGAAGGAAAGTATTATAAGGCATGATGTCAGTCGGTTGGGGATTTCGACTGAGTTGGCAGTTTGCAGGGATAGTTGGAGAGAAAAGATTCGAGTGGTGGACTGCTAATCACTTGAACAGACAGGCTCACAAGGCCTTGAGGATCCAACGGTTCATTTTATTTTATGTGTTGTTATGCCTGCGTTTTATGCTTTCTATGCATTTTCTTCTCACTGCTTCGTTTTTGTTTCTGTTTTTGTATTCGGCTTTGCTTTTGGTGGCTTTGTTTTCCTTCCTTGGTCTTTGGTCCGTCGGGTCTTTTGGTCACTCCCCATTGCGTTAATCCAGGGATGTCCCCATCTTGACCCCCAGATACTCCGTAAGGGGAGCTACACTGGGTCATTGTTGTTGTTGTTGTTGTTGTAATTTTTTGTTCAAAAGTATCATAACTTATTAAATTTTCTATAAATAAACTTGTTGAATTTTTGTACTAATTTTCTATTAATAAGTATGACAATTTTTTAATTAATTCGGTATGGATATGTTGTGTCTTACAGTATATTAAATTTCTATTCATAAGTATGTTAATTTTTTATATTACAAATCCGTAGATAAATAAATAAAAACTATTGATCCCTTATTGTTAAATTGATTAACCAGGTCAGTTCAATTGAGTTTAGGTTCAGTCATTTCGGATTCGAGTTGAATACGGGTTCATCTCATTAAAATTTATGGATTGATTAAGTCAATTCACTACGGTTTTTGTGTGTATTCGAGTAAACCCTACGAGTTAAGAGCATCAAATGTTTTATAATTATTACATAAATATTACAAATAACATATTTTTAAGAAAAAGATAATATTGGTATACATTTTAATAATAAAAATATATTATTATAATTAAAATTACATATTTAATATTTAATTTAATTATTTATATTATTATTTTTTATTATATAAAAGTAAATACCTATATCATATTTAAATTAAAATATTATAATTTTTATTTTTAAAAGTTCTCGGGCAAGGCCCGGGTCATCAACAAGTAACCATTATAAACCTTAAATACTAACACTCAATCTAAAAAAAATAGATAACTCTCAACAACAAATGATTAAATAGAAAAGTAAACAATAACTAAAACCAATGATAAATAAAACAACTCCTTAATAATAGATTTAACTATTTTAAGTCTTGCAACAAAAACGTGTTTGAATCACATTTCAACAGGCGGGTCTACATCAAGGTTTAGCCTTAAGTTCCTTCCTTTTTGTGATGGTGATGGACGTTCTAATGAGGGGGATTTCGGGGGAGATCCTGTGGTGCATGTTCTTCGCATATGATATTGTGTTGGTGGACAAGTTCGAGGCCAAAGTCCGCAACAGGCTTGAAACTTGGAGGGAGAAGCTAGAGTCTAAGAATTTCAAACTAAGAAGGACCAAGACATAACATGTAGAGTTCAGGTTTGGGCAAGGTGCAACCCCTAGTAAGGAGGTGTTTTTAGGAGGGGAAGTCGTAACGAGGAAGGAGAGTTTCAGGTATTTATGGTCATTTTTGTAGAGTGACGGAGGCATAGTTGAGGATATCACGCATTGGATCCAGAGGGGTTGGCAGAAGTGGAGGGCCACATCAGGGGTTTTGTGTGATAAGAAGGTACCCCGCTCAAGCTAAAAGAAAGTTCTACAAAATAGTGATCAAATCGGCCATCCTCTATGGGACAGAGTGTTGGCCAACCAAGAAAGCATATGAACGGAGGCTGATGATAAATGAGATGAGAAAGTTAAGGTGGACGAGCGGGCACAAGATGCTAAACAAAATTAGAAATGAAGTGATCAGAAGCAGGGTGGGGGTGGCCAATATAGGTGATAAGCTATGAGAATCAAGACTGCGCTAGTCAGGACATGTTCAGAGGCAGGGCCTGTGGAGCTAGTCCATATGTGTGAGAGCCTGGCCTTGGGAGACGTACGTAGAGGGATGGGACGACTGAAGAAATGTTGGAAGGATAGTAAAAGGCAGGATGTCAGCTAGTTGGGGATTCCGACAAATTTGGCAGTAAGCAGGGATAGTTAGAGGCAGAAGATTCGAGTGGTAGACAGATAGTCACCTGAACAGACCGGTCCACGGGGGCCTTGAGGTCCCGTTGATACGCTTTGGTTTTATGTTTTTATTTTGTTTTTGTTTTGTTTACGTTTCGGCTTTTCTTTTGGTTGCCTTGTTTACTTCCTTGATATGTAGTCATGTTGGGTCTTTTGGTTGATCCCCCTTTGCGTTAAGCGAGGGGTGCCTCCATCTGGACCCCCTAGATTTCCCGTGAGGAAAGCCTCACTGGGTCAATGTTGTTGTTGTTGGTTCACAAAATCAGGAGGTTTAAAGCTGTTTTATGTCACTCTCCCGTTGATAATCGGGCATCCTAGACATTTGTAGAATGTTATTGTGTTCGCAATCTGGAGAATCTATTTTATTTTCCATGATGTTACTTGTGTTTTTGGTTACTTGGAACGCAGACATGTAAAAGTTGACTTTCTGGCTAGAAACCTGTCAGTAGTCATCAACTATGTCTATAATTTTTTTGCAGGCTTGATGTCATATGCGAATGCCAAGAATGAGATTTTTGTTCCATTTTTTGAAATTTGGATATCAATGCCACTGTTTGGGTTGGTACTCAACAGGTGGAAAGCACTTAAACTAAAATTTTCAATTTTCATACCATCAGAATCAGAGTCTTGTGGTGGGATCTCTAACCGCTGGTGTGGACTAAAGGATTTGCATGCCGGTTCACCCTTTGTCATTGGGACTTCGTCTTGAACCCGGGTGTGATTTAGTATGCCACACAATGGTCTAATACCACCGTCTTTATCCACCTCGGTTTCTGATTGGTGGCACGATGCTTTACAACCAAGTCATTGTACCATCGAGCAGCCCACTTCTCATACAACTTGCAAATGGTATCGACGTCTATGCCAGGTTGTATATCGTCCCAACGGAAGTAACGGAAAAAATAAACCACAATATTAATAAATAAACTTATTTATAAAATTTCAAATGCAAAACCTTACCCTTCCAGCCTCATACAAATGAGCCCGGCTTTCCTGGCTTGCTAGGTAGAACTCTAAAGGTCGGTGGTTCAATTGGTTGGTCGTGATGTACATCGACCATCGCAACACGAGACTAGACAACTGCAACATGCATAATCTCAAAAAACGTATTATAGTATACTTAATAAATACAAAATCTAATTGACAGAATTTGTTAAACATATGGTTTTCATACTTCCCGTCCACAATGGTGAGCTCCTCGATCTTGTTGAGGTCAAGCCCACATGATGGGAGATGGGGCGGGCCTTGTCCATGATGGGAACCTCAGACGTAATATCAACTAGCACTTCCGCACAGCCAAACACTGTGTCCACTCGAATCGAGATGTCGAACGTGTCAAAAGAGGACAACTCATGTGCTGCGGACGACGGATCATCCTCTTCCGTCGGCCGAGGTGGATGTAACTCTCTATCTGGGGGCATACTACATACATATTCATCAATTCATTAATATTACTAAAATAATTAACCAAAATTATACTCTATCAAAATTTAACCAAATTTTATCAATTTTAAACCAATTTAACTCAAGTTTAACCCAATTTAACCTAATTTAACTCAAAGTTCATCAAACTTAACCCAAATAATCAACAACGACAATTCAAATTTCATCAAACTTAACCCAAATAATCAACAACGATAATTCAAACTTCATCAAAACTTAACCTAATTTCAACAAATTTAACCCAATCAAATCAATTCAACCATTAGTTAAATCAAAATCAAGAACAACAATAATTAACTCCTCAAATTAAGCCAAATTTTCCCCAAAATCAATTTTCTCCTGAAATCATCCTAATTCAACAACAATCAATCCCAATTTCTTCAAATAATGCAACAATAAATAACACAAGAACAATTAAATCCAAAAATTAATTCCAACAACAATCAATCCCAATTTCTTCAAATAATGAAATTTTTTTTTAGGGAGGTTACCTAGAGGGAAGGGAGGGGGTGTATGAAAATATTACAGGACGTATATTATGCATTTGTGATGAGGTATTTTTCAGTGGTCGTTATACTTATCAAAGAAACCTTAGCTTTACCAAACTTAGTAGAGCGGTAAGTAAGGGTCGATCGCACAGAGACTCGTGTATTTATGTTATTACTTACGTGCCAAGTAACCAATGTGGGGGATTTTATGAATGAATATTCTAAACTACTATGCAAAAGTAAATATGAATGCAAATATGTTTAAATCAATAAGAGACAAGTATTCAACTAGTTAAATCCATCATGACATTGCTTTGTTGATCATCGATTCTCTTGATTCTCTTCTTACTTGAATAATTTATTGTGGATTATGACCCTACTAAGGATTATGACACGAACTTCAGATTTAGTTGATAGATTTACCAGTCTAACAACCTTAATCATTTAACAACTTAGAAGACCTTCAAAATTCAATTAGACAATAGCATAGCGATTCAAGTTATCAATTGAAACAAACACCTTAGAGTAACCAGACATCTAAGTGACTTGTGAATTTATTCCCTTCTTTAGCGAACTAGGCCAACCGGTCCTAAGTTAATTAAAGTTCTACTCTTGATCAAATTAACTCCGACCGATAATTAATAAGATTTAGTTATAACTAGAAATTCAATTAGGCGATCAATCTAAAAAAACCCTAGTTTAGATTCAATTAAGCATAGGGAATAAACTCTATTCAAGTTTGTTGAGAATCAATTAAAACTCACAACTCATGCAAATCATGACTCCAATTAACTAGCCAAATACAATGGAATTTAGCAATTCATAATTGAACTAAAGAAAAAAAAAATTACAAAAGGTTCAAAGGTTGCCTCTAGAGAGAAGAAACTCTAGCCTCTAAATTATGATCCAAAGTTATGAAAAGAGAGAGAAACTAAAAGATTTTTAAATATCTCTTAACAACTACTAAAGATATCCAATGAAACAAATCTCCATCACTCATACAAGGAAACACGTTGGAATAAATAAAACCAAGCCTAAAACTAAGCCCAATCACGCGGCCCAAACATCTTCGTCGAAAAGCATACGGCGCCGTCATTCCATGGGTTGCGCGGCCGCGCACCCTGCATTCCTAGCCTGCGACACTTCTCGGTCCAACATTCAAATGACACTTTAGAGGCTATTTTGACCCCCTTGGAGTTGGAATTTGGACTCAGAGTAAAAATATGAATTGTAGCTCTTTGAATTAGCTTTACAGTGATAACAAATTAAGCTCCATAAGATCACCATATCTCCCAAATAAAGCATTGCAAGATAGAGATGTCAAAACAAGAACTCCAATGCATAGTCCGAATTTAAGCGTTCTTTATCCCACAAGCTCTTGGGCCTTAGCTCTTCCAATCTTCACATGAACCACTCTAAGCTTCATTAAACTCCACCATAATCATCTAAGATCCATCCCGTCCATCCTTGTTACCTAAAGATCTGCAAAACCGAACAAAACAAGCGCAAAACCCGAATTTCCTAGAAAACCTAAAAACCTAAACTAGACTAAACTAAGCTAAACCCAAGAAAAACAAACATAAAACATGCATCTAAACTACACCTAAATGAAAGCTATCAATTTGTATATTGTACAATAATTTGGGCAACAATCTATGGCTTCATACGACAGACCGAGGCCCTCAACCAATTTTTTGTGTCGTAAAACATGTCAGGTAATGTTGTGTCATGGTGAGATACACGTTCATAGAAATATGAAATCATGTTGTACCCTTGCTTCGTAAACCTTAGCTTTGACTTGAGGTTAAGCAGCTTAGTCGCCGCCTCCAACTGGGTTATATCACATCCAAGCCATAATTGCCTATTCACAAATGCCAACATGTCATACATATGTTGTGGATTTGGATTGGGCGCTTTAGGATATTACTGCTCTCTCTGTCCTTACCTCCTCATTTTGCACAAGATTAGTGTAATAAGGTCTTATGTTCACCATTATAGATCATCTACTCCATTTAGTTCTCATACCCAATTATTACTAGCGTCAAATCAGTACTACTGCAATCTTCATTTTGAATATACTCAACTAGCAATGCAATAAAAATTTCATTTGTCTCCCCATGAGAACTCCACTAGTAATAGTGGGGAAGAAAACACTTGGAAACAAGATGATGTTGAACGTCATCTACATGAATAAGGTTTCTATTCTTTCAGTTTAGACAAGGACATCGTACTTCTTACAAGGTAAATCTCAGCATGGACTTGTAAAACTCAACAAATTTATCAACGCCAACAAAAAACTAGTCGTTCAAAAATATGTCGATTATATGAAAATACATCCACTCACGCATATGTTTACTTGTAAACCAATATATGCTTTGTATTTCATTTCAATGTGGTAAATAGCGACCATGTGGTTGCTAAGTTCGATTTGGCAACCATATGGTCACTAATTAGAGACCGTGCATGTGGTCGCAAACTACCAACAATAAAGTTCGTGCATCTTTTTGAACGATCATGCGCCCACCATCAAGTAACGACTAAGGTCGTGTGGTATTTAGCGACCATATGGTCACTAAATGTCAAATATAATCCGACGTGTATCCCATCATGTTCAAGACAGTCTCGACTCCTACGCCAAGGAGGGAAATGATGCAAGGGCACCCGATAGCCTCGATGCAAGCAGTTCAACAAAGGATCCATCGAGCGTTTCTCAAGTTTCCTCCCACTTATTTTTCTACCCCTCTCTTATTTGCTTCAGATCCTATGCTATCTTTTGGGAGAAGCCTCAATTCCTCAAAAACAGACCAAAAGATACCAAGAATGCCGGGAAAAGAGGTGTGGGGCCACATGAGCACCGGGTGTGCCCTTTGGATGCCACTACCAGCGGTACTTAAGCTTGGGGCCAAGGCACTTGGCCATTTTTGGGGCATATCACTTGGGCTCATGCATGTACCTTACAAGAACAGCTGAAGGAGGGTCTTTTGGCTCAAGGAGTGCCAAGGCAAAGTGTTGGAGAAGGGTGGAGCCTCTTGGTGGCGTGTGGCTCAGTTTTGCCATCACGTTTTGCATAAGTTGGTCAAGGGCATTTTATGCACTTTTGAAAACTTTAATAATCTCTTACAAAATGTGTGGATGGAAGGGGAGCAGTCTATGGCTTGTCCTTGGCTACTTAAAAGGCATCTAGGGCTCTTTGCTTGTTAGTTTGAATTTGAGAGAGAATTTATCTTTGCTTTGTTTTTCCCTTGGTTTTCATGTCAAACAAGATGAGCCAATCAATATAGATTGGATTGTTGTTAGATTCAATTCTTATTGGTTTGCTCTTGTGGGAATCATTTTTGGTGAGTCATATCCAAAACCTGATCTCCTTAGTTTGTACCCGAATTGGTAAGTTATATCCAATTCAAGTGCATCCATATCAATCGGCCTTTATCTCTCTTTTCACATCTCCAATCCCACATCTCCATCTTATTCTCAAACTCTCCATACCATTCAAGATCATGGAAGTTTAGCCGATCTAGCCAAGTTACATCGTCGTTGTTTCACACCGTTCGACCATCAATGATCCATATCATGTGGTATCAGATCCACGCTAGATAACCATCTAAATCTTGGATTAGAATTTAGTTTTTAACTTGGGTTGCAAGTGCTTTTCAGCCACCCTTGTCCTTGAGTCGATCTTGCTTGAGTTGCCTTGAAAGTATGGGATTTGTGTCCTTTTTTGTGGTACGAAACCTTGGATGAATTGGTGCCATTGTTGTGTGTCCAATTCCCACTTCCAAAGGTAGAAGAAGACATCCTAAAGCTCATCTTTCTCCATGGGTTAAGAAAATTGAAAGCTCACCAATTTGCAACGAAAGAAGCACCTCTTCATTTGTGATCATTTAACTGTTCATTGAATGTGTTGTTGGATGAAATTTGAAAATCCCATCTTGCATTGGACCAGCCGAGAGATTTCCTGCACATGCACGAATTCAAGCTCAAAACAGGTTCGGGTCAATCGGGTTCGGGTCAAAACGGGTCACAGGTCGTCGGATTGTAAAATTTCCAGGTTCATATGGACCGGGTTGTTACAGGTTTGGTACGGGTTCGGGTTGATCCACCGGGTCAAGTTCGTCAATTTTGCTAACCTTTATCTTTATATTTATTGAAATAATTAATATTATATTATATAAAATATTATTTAATAATAATAAAATAATAATTTTATACAAAATTTCTAATAAAATATTGAATTTTTAATTGAAATAATACTTTATCGGGTTGGTCGGGTCAACCCAACGATTTGGTGACCCAACCCATTTTTTTCCGGGTCGACCGGGTTTGGGTTACTCTTGACCCATTGATTTTCGGGTCGGGTTTAAACCCAAAAAACTTCGAACGGGTCGGGTCGGTTTTTCGGGTCGGGTCAAGTTTTGACAGGTTTACATCTTGGACTAAGTATTCTTGCTTCCATTATAGTTCTCTTTCCCAATACATATCATTTAGGATGCATATAGATCATATTGTTACATTGATTCCTAATTATGCTCAATATCTTCATTGTTTTATCATGCAATCTTCCTATAAAAATAGAAAGAGAAGTGGTGTAGCTAGTGTATGCATCATGTCCTATCATGTTGAACTTGGAAAGATTGTTCTTAACTTGACTTTCATATTTAACAGATTTTACATACATCAAAGTTTCCTTTGTTTCATAGACCGTTTGGATTTGAGGACGAATCACATTCAAGGGAGGGAGGATGATGTGATTATATCCCATCATGTGCAAGACGATCTCGAGTCCGACACCGAGGAGCGCACTGGTGCAAGTGCACCCGATGCTCCCAATGCAAGTGGTGCAATCAAGGATCCATCGAACGCTTATCAAGTTTCCTCGAGCTATTTGTTGGGAGAAGCCTCAACTCCTCAAAACAAGACCATAGATTCCAAGAATGTCGAGCAAAGAAGTTTGTGTCCATATGAGTGTTGGGTGTGCCATTTGGACGTTGTCGTCACCGTTACTCAAGCTAGGGGCCAAAGCACTTTCCCATATATGGGGCATATCACCCGGGGGTCATGCACATGCCTTACAAGAGCAACTCAAGGAGGGTCATTGGGCTAAAGGATTCCCAAGCCAAAGTGTTGGAGAAGGGTGGAGCCTCTTGATGGAGCATAACTCAATTTTGCCATCACATTTTGGAAAAGATGGTCAAGGGCATTTTGTGCACTTTTGAAAACTTTAATAGTCTCTTACAAAACATGTGGATGGAAGGGGAGCAACCTATGGATCATCCTTGGCTACATAAAAGGCCTCTATGGTTCTTTGCTTGTTAGGTTGATTTTCAGAGAGAACTTGTATTTGCTTTATTTTTCCTTTCATTTTCATGTCAAACAAAATGAGCCAATCAATCTAGCTTTGCGTAGTTGTTAGATTCAAGTCTTATTGGTTTGTTCTTGTGGGAATCATTTTTGGTGAGTCATATCCAAAACCCGATATCCTTAGTTTGTACTCGGATTGGTGAGTTATATCCTAGTCAAGTGCTTCCATATCAATCGGCTTTCATCTCTCTTTTCACACCTCCAATCCCAACTTTTCATCTTATTCTCAAACTCTCCATGTCATTCAAGATCAAGGAAGTGCAACTGATCTAACCAAGTCACATTGTCGGTACCTCGCATTGTTCCACCATCAATGATCCTTATCATGTTTAGATGGTATACATCGTGTCGCTCTGGTACCATAAGATAAGGATCACTGACGGTGGAATGGTGCAAGATCCTTGATCTTGAATGGCATGGAGAGTTCGAGAACAAGATGGTGATGTTGGATTGGAGGCGTGAAAAGAAAAATGAAGGCAGATTGATACAGATGCACTTGAATTAGATATAATTCACCAATCCGAGTACAAACTAAGGAGATCGTGTTTTGGATATGACTCACCAAAACGATTCCCATAAGAACAAACCAACAGAACTTGAATCTAACAACTACACCAATCTAGATTGATTGGCTCATTTTGTTTGACATGAAAACTCAAGGAAAACCAAAGCAAAGGTAAGTTCTCTCTCAAATTCAACCTAACAAGCAAAGAGCCCTAGATGCCTTTTAAGTAGCCAAGGACGAGCCATAGGTTGTTCACCTTCCATTCACACGTTTTGTAAGAGATTATTAAAATTTTCAAAAGTGCATAAAATTCCCTTTACCATCTTATGCAAAATGTGATGGCAAAATTGAGCCACGTTCCACAAAGAGGCCCCACCCTCCTCCAACACTTTGGCTCGACACTCCTTGAGCCAAAAGACCCTCCTTGAGCTACTTTTGTAAGGCACCTGCATGGGCCCGAGTGATACACCCCAAATATGGCCAAGTTCCTTGGCCCCTTGCTTGATTACTGGCGACGGCAACGTTCAAAGGGCACACTTGGAGCTCATGTGGCCCCACACTCCTTTGCTCAACATTCTTGGAATCTGTGGTCCTGTTTTGAGGAGTTGAGGCTTCTCCCAAAAGACAGTCTGAGGAAACTTGAGAAGCGCTTGATGGATCCTTCATTGCACATGTTGGAATATAATCACATCATAATATCCCCAACACTTGTAGTTTTTTCTCTAACAAACATTTTCTACAAATTAGTGCGTAAGTAAATAAAACTTGACCATACAACATGAAAAAACCATAATTACATACATGCAAGTTTTATGGAACAAAATGCACAATTGATGAACTAAACATATGCGTCAACATATTAAACAAAATGCACAACTTAAATAACTATCTTACAACCCATTTTCACTAGTACCAAATTGTTCATAAAAACCAACAACTAGTTTTATCCACCAACACCCTAATACTTTCCATCCAAAAACCGCCTTATATCACATCCAACAATCCAAAAAACACATCACCATTAGTATATTATAACATATGAAGAAGCAAACAAGTTTTCCAAAAGCTTAATAACCCATGTACTTGGAATAGTTAGAGAGAAAGCTCATTACTAGCAATGTGTTCCATCACCTTCTGAAGCATGTCTTTCAAACCTCAACCATAAATTAAAACTTAACCTTAAACCCAACCATAAATCATAGACCGTAAACTATAAACCCTAAATCCTAATTACTTAACCTTAAACCTTAACCATAAATCAAACCTTAAGCACTAAAATTTAATCCTTATACCTTTAACCCTAACCATTTAATCCTATGTTAGGCCCAAAATCCCGTCAGCCCATTTAGTAAGCCAAGCCCACAAATAGACAGGGAAGTCATTGGTTGGTGTGATCACAAAAGGATCCAAGAATGAAGGGAAGTCATCAGTCATCCAAGAGAAGGAAGAAAGCTTCCGTCACAAAGAAGAGGAGTGTGTTCAGAAGATAACGGTTATGGCGTTTTTCTCCTCCGATATATGCTGGAAGTGGATAGTAGTTAAGGGATATGCCCTATAAATCCGGAAATCATGGGAGACGGGAAGGAACCGTTGAAACGAGGGGGTTTATAGGTAGAGTTTCGTGATTTTGTATGTATGAACGCTTGTAATCAAAATAATAATCAAAAGAGAGAGCTTTAGCCTCGACATCAGAAGAATTCTTAATTTCTCGTAGTTTTTGTTTTCCTTTCAATTCGATCGTGCCCCGATTCAGGACAGAGATTTGTTAATCAGATTTTTGTCCAAAACAATTTGGCGGCCACCGTGGGGCGTACGATCGAAAAGGATTCATCTCTTCGCGTTGAAGGAAGTTCAGGAAAATTGCCATGAGCAACCCTAACGAAAGTAGCCAAGAGCTAAACACCGGGGATGATGGAGGCGCACGCTAGGACACGTCGGTAGCCCTTCGCCTCGAACTATCCAAGTTTGCACAAAGGCTCCAAGCTCTGGAGAAGGAACTGAATGACCATCGTGCTTGCAACGAGAAGCACAAGGCTAGCATCAAACAGTTAACCGCCGATAATGACGGTTTACGCTCCCAACTCCGATCTGTGTCCTTTGTCGGCCCGCGCGCTCGAGTAACGGATCGAGCCTGAAACAGTAGGGGTGAAAGGTTCCTCGGGAAACCACACCAGCCAACGCGAGGGAAACCTTGGTTTGGAGTTCATTACTCCACCAGCAATGGTCCTTGGAGTGCCGTCGTTTACCCTTGCTCAAGGTAACCCTAGAAGCAAGGGGGCTAGGGCACTCATACGCCTTCGATCGACGCGAGATGTTAGCCCCCGGTACTTTGAAGATGACGTCATGGAGGATGACGAGGATTGGGATCGTCGCCGTCCCTGAGACCTCGAAAGTATCGTTCGGAACCAATTAAGGATGTTCACCGAGCAATTGGCGAAGATACCTGGGGTTCCACGGCCTATAGAGAAGGAAGCGGTTGACAGTTACGATGAGTCACCTTTTTCCCCTCACATTACGCAGGTCGAGATACCGAAGAAGTTCTCGGTACCCAGTATGATCCCATATGACGGCACGGGGGATCCCGACAAACACGTGGCCATATTCAAGCAAAAGATGATGACTAGTGTAGTTCCGTACCACTCCGGTGAAGCACTCATGTGCAAGGGATTCGGAGCAGCTCTTGCGGGGCCAACCTTGAAGTGGTTCGTCAACCTTCCAAGAGGGAGCATCCGCTCTTTCGCTGAGTTGATGGATTCGTTCCGAGTACAATTTGCTAGTAGCCGGAGATTTGAGAAGCAGTCTAGTGTACCGGATTATCAAAAAATCGGAAGAATCCACCCGGGAGTATCTAGACAAGTTTAATCGGGAGAAGATCTCCATCCCGCACTATGACGTTCCGACGGCTATGGAAGCCTTCCTTCAAAGGGTAAGTCAAGACGGAGATCTCTACAAAGAGCTCACTAGACATCCTTGCCATAGCTTCAAAGACGTGCAAACCAAGGCTCTGGCTCAAATCAGGCTTCAGGAGGATTTGAAGATGAGGAAGCCCGCAAGCGTCTGGGAAAGGGTAGACAAGAAAGCAACACCAGATCACCATCAGGAAAGCCGTGACCAGCCATATCGGCGCCCTCATCCCGATGCAGTGAAGGTGAACGTCGTTGAGACCAAACCGGTCAAACCATTACCGCCGAAATATGATGAGTTCAACCTGGGTATATCCTCCGAGGACCTCGTGAAGAACATAGCCCAAACAATACGAGGTGTTAGGTGGCCGAAGAGGAATGAAAAGCCCTATCCAAACAAGGACATGAGCAGGTGGTGTGACTTCCATGGAGACTATGGTCACGTAACCAAGTAGTGCGTGGCCCTAAGAAGAGATATTCCCTACTCGTATCTCGGGGAAGAATCACAGAAGTCGCACCAAACGCGCAAGTCCCCTCGGACGCTATAGAAGCCTCGTGCGCAGGAAGGCCAGCGTCGCCAGTACCTGCCAAGGTCATGAATGTGATCACCGGAGGGTCAAGCGTATGCGGCCTTACGTATTCAGTAGCCAAAAGGAATGCAAGAGAAAGCACTCTCCATCACTTAGCGCAAATGAAGATAGACGTCATCAATCTTGCAATACATTTTGACGAGGATGACATAAATGGTCTAGAAGGACCCCACCACGAGGGTCTCGTGATTTCACTATCGATCGGAAACGTCTTAATGAAGCGAGTCCTCATTGACACCGGAAGTTCAACCAACCTCATGATGCTGGAGGCTTTGAGAGGAATGGGGTTGAGCGAGAAGGACGTGGAGAAGAACCCCACGACACTCGTAGGCTTTAGCGGAGAAGTGAAGCACACTGTGGGAGACATCATCCTTTCCATGACACTCGTAAGCTTTTGAAATCTTGAAGCAATATAATATGAAGCTGAACCCGCAGAAGTGTACTTTCGGCGTGAAATCAGGAAAGTTCCTAGGGTATTTAGTCACCTAGAGAGGGATAGAAGCCAACTTCGAGCAGGTTCGAGCTATAGTAATCCTGAAATCTCCCAAATGTGTGAAAGATGTTCAAAACCTCACTGGGCAGATCGCCGCTTTGAATAGATTCATATCTAAATCAGCAGACCAATGTCGTCTCTTATACGAAATACTTAGAAAGAACAAGTGCTTCCAGTGGACCGCCAAACATGAAGAGGCTTTCCAAGAGCTGAAGAAATACTTCTCTGATCCCCTAATCCTAGCAAAACCCGAAGCAGGAGAAGCTCTACCCTTATACATGGTCGTTACCAAGCAAGCCATCAATGGAGTGTTGGTCCAAGAATAAGACGGGCATCAACAACCTGTATACTATGTAAGTAGGACTCTCCCGCCGACCGAGACCCGTTACTCTTCCTTGGAAAAGTGGGTTTTAGCACTAGTCATGTGCTCCAACAAACTTCGCTCGTACTTTGAGGCGCACACGATAATGGTAAGAACCACACATCCATTGAAAACGGTCATGCATAAACCTGAATTCACAAGAAGAATGGCTAAGTGGGCAATTCATTTGAGTGGGTTCGACATTAAGTACGAGCCTAAAACTGCATTGAAGTCTTAGGCGCTAGCTGATTTTGTGGTTGATTTTAGTCCTACGATGGAAGAAGTATCAGAGCCAGCGGAGCTAATGACGCTAGAAGCTAAGTCTCTAGTAAAATGGACGCTTCACATAGATGGCGCCTCTATCGCTGGAGGAACAGGAATAGGAGTAGTCCTAAAATCAACACAGGGGGATAGGGTGGCACAATCCGTGAAATGTACGTTCGAAGCTACGAACAATGAAGTTGAGTACAAGGCTATGATTTTCGGTCTGATTCTTGCCAAAGACCTGGGCATACAGTAGATAGAAGTCAATTGCGACTCATTGTTGATAGTCAACCAAGTTCTGGGGTTGTATGAAGCAAGGGATGAGAGAATGATAGCTTACCTAGATGTGGTCAAAAATCTAATTCCTCGGTTTGAGAAGGTATCTTTGGCGCAGATCCCAAGAGAGCATAATGCTCAGGCAGATTATCTCGCCCGTCTAGCGTCAACCATTGATCCTAACGAGCATCATGTAATCCTGATGATTCACATCATGGTTCCTGCCATTAGAAGAGCTCATACCGATGACGTCAAGAGATTTGATAGTATGGCCAGAGACGTCCTCCTTCTCAGAACTACTTCCCATAGCGACGTCTTCATGAGTAGTGACAACATCGATGCCAGAAGTTATCGAAACGATCTTGACCCAGATCTGCCTCTAAGTAGCTCGAGTCACGAGAGAAAGCCCTTTGATCCCTCGGAGGCTAACGAATCACCTTGGACTCAGCCGTACTTGGATTGGCTAATCAGGGGAAAACTTCTAGAAGATAAAATCGAAGCTAAGTTGCTAGGGATGAAGACTACAAAGTTTACAGTAGAGGGCGGGAAACTGTTCCACCGGTCGGCAGTGGGAACACTACAACGTTGCCTAGCCGAGGAAGGTGTCCAGAGACTTCTTGAAGAACTTCATGAGGGAGATTGTGGGAACCATACCAGAGGAAGAAGTCTATCTAACAAAGCCCTTCGGCAGGGGTGGTATTGGTCTACTATGAAGAAGGATGTTGTAGACTTCTGCCGTAAATGTGACGCTTGTCAGATGCATGCGCCAACCGCTCACCAACCTCCTGAGCCACTCTATCCCACACTCACGCCATGGCCCTTTATGAGATGGGGGATGGACATAGTCAGGAAGTTACCCCCTTCGTCCGGACAAAGAGTATTCTTCCTCGCAATGATCGATTACTTCTCTAAGTGGATCGAGGCTGAAGCTTATCGAGAGATCAAGGATAAACAGGTGATCTCTTTCATCATTAGGAATATCCTCTGCCGTTTCAGGGTACCCTCGGAGATTGTGTGTGACAATGGATCTCAGTTCATAAGCCAGAAGACTAGAGACTTTTGTTGTCGCTAGAAAATCAGCCTAGTCACCTCAACACCCTGTTATCCCCAGTCAAATGGGCAGGCCGAGGCTAGCAACAAGGTGATCATAAACAATTTGAAGAAGCGTCTTCCAAAAGCTAAAGGAAATTGGGCTGACGAGCTCCCTTATGTCCTTTGGGCCGATCGAAGGACGCCAAAAGTAGCGACAGGTCAGTCTTCTTTCTCAATAATGCACGAATGTGAAGCGGTCATTCCCGCCGAAATTCTCATCCCAACTGCTTGCACTAGCTTTTTGACCGAAGAACAAAATCATTTGGAGTTGTCGGTTGACTTGGATACTTTTGGCGAGCTTCGCGACCAAGCCCGATTACGCCTAGCTAGACACCAGCAACAAGTCACCCGAAGCTACAACCGAAACGTTAGGATCCGGACCTTCCGAGTCGGAGACTAGGTACTACGAATAGTCTTTCAAAATACCCACGAAACCAAATCGGGTAAGCTAGTCCCAGCATAGGAAGGACCCTACAAGATAACAGGGATCGTCGGACAAGGCACATACCAGCTGGAATCCAAAGACGGAGAACCCATCCCAAGAAGCTGGAATGCGATACATTTGAAGAAGTATCACTTCTAAGGGAAGCCTTCCTTTATCGGAACGTAAACTTCTCTAGGACTTCTGACAGAAGGTTTCTCCGCCAGACACACAAGACACTCAAGGTCATCTATCCATAGTTATTATCTTGCCTTTGCTCTAAGTTCATCCTTTTCATAGTGCGTTTTTTATCAACTTGTTTGTGTGAACAATTCCTTGTTGTGTGACTTCTATGTTATGGTTTTTCGTTAAATGAATGACATTTGCATGCGTCATTACTTAATCACATTTATTTTCCTTTTTTGCATGAGTAGAAGTATTAAAACAAAAGCATATTTAATTCATTATCATGTAGAATACATCATACAATCGAACACAAGTCCAAAATCGTAGAGGTAAGTAATCCTAGACTAAAGACGTCTTTAATCGACCGAACTTCCCGAGCGATGGTCCCGGTCCCAATGTTGACCAGCCACGAACTGTTTGATTCTTTCCACCCTAGACAACATCGAGTAGTAGGCTCCGATCTCGCCAGCCTCCTTAAGAATTCTCCTGTTCGCGGCCTCGAGCTCAGCGATCTTGGATCGATCCGAAGCAGCTTGGGAAGACTGACGCTTGACCGTCTCAGCAAGTTTCGCAAGCTTGCTTGCGTTCGTCTTCTGGCATTCGACCGCAAGAATTGTTTCCCTACCAAGACAGCCTTCTTAGCGTCCCACTTAGCTTGATGCTCTCTTAGGATCTTGTCTTCTTTGTCAACGGCATCCGCAACCCAAAGAACTCTTTGTAAGGCCTATGCACCAAGGCAGGATATCGTTCGCAATAAGATAAAAAAAAAGAAGAAGAGAGAAGAAGAGTAACTAGGTGGAAGCGAACCTTCCAAATCGACAAATCGGCGTCTCTAACTAGGGCGGGACTGGGAACTTCCACGCGAGGCTTCTTTGAGCCATGAGCACCATAGAGATTTTGCCACAGATTTGAGGGTCCCTTCTCATCCAGGTCAATGACTTTGGTAACGTCAGACGATGTTCTCTTGGCAGGGGTCACCTTCGTCGCTGCCTCTATCTTCACCTTGGGTTCCAAAGGGGGTCTCTTATCACTTGACTGTAGTTTACGTTGAATCAGAGCTGTAGTAGTGAAACTCCTCCCCAGGGAAGAAGAAGCCTTTGGGAAGACAAACGTTAAAACCCATAGACAAAATTGGTACAAAATCCAAAAGCAAAAGAAAAAAGTACATACTAGCAGGATTCTTTATGGGGTTCGCGGCCACCTCAGCGAGTTTCCCAGGCGCTGGAGCACTATCCTCGATTGTCTTCTCAGAGCTTCCCTATCTCGCATAATCCTCGCTGCCTAGTTGATCCTCAGTGACTGCCATCGTTTTGTTGCTGGATTCGTATTCGAGCACTTGTTCTGCAGACCTCCGGTACGTTCTCTTCGCTTCAGGAAGAGCGAAGAGTTTCCTGCATGCTTCTGATTCCAAGACATGGGTCTCCAGACTAGACGAAACTACATGAAAAGCAATAAAAATCAAAAACCCGATAAGAAAAAACAAAGTAACAACAAGGGTGCGGAAATTAGGGTTAGGATACTTACTCTTAGTAGTCCAAGAGTCGAAGAAAGTTGCATGGTACATCGCACCCAGTGTAGACTTCTCCACGAAAAAGAAGCGCGAGGCCCATTCCTTGTCATTCACCTTTGATTTCGGGATCAATGGGTTCTTGGCATCCCTCACGTGGAGGGTAAGACATCCAGCCCTGAGAGGACAAACATGGTACACACATAGTAGATCCTGCACGGTGAAGTCAATCTTCTCCCCTAGACAGGTTTCGCTAATCTGTTACAAAATCTTCCACACTGATGGCATTAACTGCGCCGGGGAGGCTTTGAGAGCCATCAGAAAATTCAAAATCAAAGGAGAAAAAGGGAAAAGAGCCCCCAGGGTGAAGGGAGACTCCAAGAAGCAGACCCAACCCTCCTTGACCCAATCCACGACCTCGCAAGTAGGAGTGTAGAAGCTGGTGCCAGCCGAAAAACCGTGGTTTTGGACTATCGTCTCTACTTCATCCGAAGAGAGTGAGAAAGTAGGGGTGACAATCATGGGGTTCGAGAATACGGGAGAATTCGAAACCCATACTCTTAGCGTCAGTGTTGGCCATGGAGAAAGGGTAGCAAAAATAGGGTAAAAACTGGAAATAGAAGCAAGAAGACGATGAGGCAAAAAAGCAGGAAGGGATCAACGCGTATCTTCGAAGAGGTCTGGGCTTGAGCATTTCAAGCCTGAAGCGATGTGACTCTTCATGCTCCCGAGAAGAATCGGACGCACAGGGTTAAGCCGCGTGTCACACGTTGCTTGTAGCTCACGCGGCAAATTCAATCCAAATCCCGCCTAAAAGATTTGGATCAGGATTTGGGGGTATTGTTAGGCCCAAAATCCCATCGGCCCATTTAGTAAGCCAAGCCCACAAATAGACAAGGAAGTCACCGGTTGGTGTGATCGCAAAAGGATCCAAGAATGAAGGGAAGTCATCAGTCATCCAAGAGAAGGAAGAAAGCTTCCGTCACGAAGAAGAGGAGCGCGTTTAGAAGATAACGGCTATGGCGTTTTTCACCTCCGATATATGCGGGAAGTGGATAGTAGTTAAGGGATATGCCCTATAAATCTGGAAATCATGGGAGACGGGACGGAACCGTTGAAACGAGGGGGTTTATAGGTAGAATTTCGCGATTTTGTATGTACAAACGCTTGTAATCAAAATAATAATCAAAAGAGAGAGCTTTAGCCCTCGACATCAGAAGAATTCTTACTTTCTCGTAGTTTTTGTTTTCCTTTCAATTCGATCATGCCCCGATTCAAGACAGAGATTTGTTAATCAAATTTTTGTCCAAAACACCCTACACATTAACCTTAACCCAAAGTCTAACCATTAAAGTCCAATGTTGATTCTCCATGTGTGCTTTTCCAACCAACAAAAGCGGCATGACAGGAACCCAAAGCCTTTTTAATATATATTTTTTTCTTAAGAACATCAACCCATAATTTGTCCTCCTCCGTCACAATTCTCCATCCTAACTTCCCAACTAAAGCAAGGTTCAAGTTTCTCATCGAGTGTATGCCAAGACCCTCTGTCTCTTAGGTTTGGTTATCTCGCTCCAAGCGACCTCATGGAGTTTTCGCTAGCCTCTTTGATGGCCCTAAATAAAACCCCTAGTTATCTGATCAATCTTCTTGCAAACACTCTTACTCAACAAGATAGTGGACATCGTATAGACATGTAGAGAGGACAAAACAATCCTCATTAGACTCACCCTTCCCACAAAGCTCAACAACTTTGTTTTCCAACTTGTAATGATAGAGTGGAACATGTCGATAAGCTTAGAAAATAAATCTTATTAACCCGCCTCTTATGAAGGACAAACATGCAAAGATAGTTCCCCAATTTTTTTTGTAGCTTTGATTCCACTTTCCTCTTGAAACCTATTAACCAACCCATCACTCACATTAGCTAAAACAAACAATTTGGATTTAGCTATGTTCATATGTTGTCCTGAGGCGGCGCAAAACGGATCCATACAACCCTTAACAACTTTGTACAACTCCATCAAGGCCTTTGTCATTAGGATCATGTCACCCGCAAAAAAAAATGTGGGAGAGCATCGACCCATCACGAGTCAATTTTATGGGCTTCCAAACACCGCTACTAACAACTTAGTCAACTAAATAGCCTAGTCTTTCAATGCAAAGGATAAAAATATAGGGATATGGGATCACCTTGGCGGATTCCCCTAGAAGTCGTAAGTTGTTCCAACATCATGCCATTCTAAGGAACTTGCATATGAGGGAAGAGATGCAATCGTTGATCTAACTCACCCATAGACTTGGGAATCCGACCATTTGTAAGTGTTCTCGATGAAATCCCAGCTTAGGCGAACTTATGCCTTCTCCAAATCCAATTTAAGGAGCATCCAACACGTGTTTCCTTTCTTTCTCTTCATACAATGAACATCCTCCTAGGTGATCCCAATATTATCCTAAATATATGACTCGGGAGAAAACTCCCTTGATTAGGGCCGATCAAATCCGAGAGTAACGGGTGCAACCTTTTAGTGAGAAGCTTATTGATGGTTTTGTACATCACATTGCACAAACTAATAAGCATGAATTGGCTAATCAATACGGGTTCTTTGAGACTATCATTCACCCCTTCGAGTAAAATGTTCGAATCAAAGAAAGTTCTAACAAACTCAACAAGCGATTTGCTCACAACTTTCCAGCACTTTTGGTGAACATAGGTTGAAAGCCATCAATACCCGAGGACTTTTACGCACCCATCACCTTAACAAACACAACAAACTTCCTCATTAGTGATAGGAGTAGTCAACGACTCCCATTGAGAAATAAGAATACTAAGGAAGCCAAAATTAGGCATATCAAGGTTCACATCATTCTGATTTTTGCTCCATACAAATATTTGAAATAAAGGACCACAAGCTTTCCATATAAGCATCATCCTCAATCCATTACCCCCTCCGAGTTCTTAAGCACCTTAATGCGATTATGTTTCCTACTGATAATAGTCAAAGTATGGAAAAAAGAAGTGTTGCAATCCCCAAGGGCAAGCCAACGCTCTTTAGATTTCTTGAACAATATGGTTTCTTCTTGATCAAGCACCATCTCGAGCTAACTTTGCACCAAAGCTTCCAGCCTCAAGAGCGTATTCGAATATGATAGCTCAGAGCATTTTGAGAAACTTCAAGGCGCTTCAACAATTTTGGTTTTTGCTTATTAATATGCCAAAAAAAACCTTCTTCTTCCAAACAATAAGATCATTTTTCAAAACAGTCAACGCACTAGGGGTGCCCTGTTCATTACACTACGAATCTCAATTATATTGTCAAACATCAGGTGCGAGATTCAAGCCGCCTCGAACCGAAACAGTCTCCTATTCTTGTCCATCACCAACTCTGACTTCAAATTGCGGAGCAAATGACAATGATAGGAAGAGTGACAAGCTAAGTGATGAATGCTGGCATCAGACCATCTAAGACACCCAAAATTTTGAAATAAAGCACCACAAGATTTTCCATAGTAGCGTCATCCTCAATCCATTACCCCCTCTGAGTTCTTAAGCCCCTTAATGCGACTAGGTTTCCTACGCATAATAGTCAAAGTATGGAAAAAAGAAATGTTATGATCCCCAAGGGCAAGCCACTGCTCTTTGGATTTCTTGAACCATATGGTTTCAACTTGATCAAGCACCATCTTGAGCTAACGTTGCATGAAAGCTTCCAGCCTCAAGATCGTATTCGAATATGATAGCTCAAAGCATTCTGAGAACCTTCAAGGCGCTTCAACAACTTTGGTTTTCGCTTATTAATATGCCAAAAAAACCTTATTATTCCAAACAATAGGATCATTTTTCAAAACATTTAGCGCACTAGGGGTGTCCCGATCATTACACTAGAAATCTCAATAATATTGTCAAACATCGGGTGTGAGAGTCAACCCGCCTCGAACCAAAACGGTCTCCTATTCCTGTCCATCACCAAATCCGACTTCAAATTGAGGAGCAAATGGAAATGATAGGAAGAGCGACGGGCCAAGTGATGAACGTTGGCATCAGACCATCTAGGACATACAAATCTTTGAAATAAAGCGCCACAAGCTTTTCAATAGAAGCGTCATCCTCAATCCACTACCCCCTCCGAGTTCTTAAGCCCCTTAATGCGATTAGGTTTCCTACGAATAATAGTCAAAGTATGGAAAACATAAGTGTTGTGATCCCCAAGGGCAAGCACTTTTGATTGGATTTCTTGAACCATATGGTTTCTTCTTGATCAAGCACCATCTCGAGCTAACTTTGCAACAAAGCTTCTAGCCTCAAGAGCGTATTCGAATATGATAGCTAAGAGCATTCTGAGAACCTTCAAGGCGCTTCAACAACTTCAGTTTTCGCTTATTAATATTGCAAAAAACCTTCTTATTCAAAACAATAGGATCATTTTCAAAACAGTCAGCGCACTTGGGGTGTCCCGATCATTACACTAGGAATCTCAATCTTACTATCAAACGTCGGGTGCGAGAGTCAAGACTCCTCGAACCAAAACGGTCTCCTATTCCTGTCCATCACCAAATCCGACTTCAAATTGAGGAGCAAATGGAAATGATAGGAAGAGCGACGGGCCAAGTGATGAACGTTGGCATCAGACCATCTAAGACATACAAATTTTGAAATAAAGCGCCACAAGCTTTTCAATAGAAGCGTCATCCTCAATCCACTACCCCCCCGAGTTCTTAAGCCCCTTAATGCGATTAGGTTTCCTACGAATAATAGTCAAAGTATGGAAAACAGAAGTGTTGCGATCCCCAAGGGCAAGCCACTTCTCTTTGGATTTCTTGAACCTTAGGGATTCTTCTTGATCAAGCACCATCTCGAGCTAACTTTGCAACAAAGCTTCTAGCCTCAAGATTGTATTCGAATATGATAGCTAAGAGCATTCTGAAGAACATGCAAGGCGCTTCAACAACTTCGGTTTTTGCTTAATATGCCAAAAAACCTTCTTGTTCGAAACAATATGATCATTTTCAAAACATTCAGTGCACTTGGGGTGTCCCGATCATTACACTAGGAATCTCAATTTTACTATCAAACGTCGGGTGCGAGAGTTAAGCCACCTCGAACCGGAACGGTCTCCTATTCCTGTACGTAAATCACCAAATCCGACTTCAAATTGAGGAGCAAATGGCAATGATAGGAAGAGTGACGAGCCAAGTGATGAACCCTGGCATCGAACCATCTAAGAGGTCCATCCATGTTCATGAAAACACGACCCAAACTTGGATTCAAATCCAAAATTATCTGATACCGAAATATCCAAACACGATTGACTAACCTAATCCACATTTTTGGGAAAGCTGCACACCTCCGGCCCATTAGGCTAGACCATGTAGTGGGAGTAGCTGAGACCAAATCCCCATGTATAAGTAAGTGATGTTGTAGTTGCTAGGGGTGTACATACAAAACCGAAAAACGGTTATTTTTTAGGTTAACCAGACCGACTTTATTTGAAATTTTGGTTTGTTTCCCCGCACCGAAATATTTTCGGTTTATTGTTTCGGTTCAAGACTTTACATATAATGGTTAACCGAATAACCGAAAAAATATTAATATTTTTTTTCAAATATTAGTTATCTTTGCTTTATTTATTAGTTAAACTCTATGATCTTCAAGGTACTAGTTTGAGTCTTTCTTTCTCCAATTCCTAACAATTTATACACTATTTTTTCCACTTCTCATTGATATAAGACTCGCTTATTAAATTTGTCGGGATAAAAAAAATACACACAATGTTCGATTTCACTCAATATAGTATATACTCTCGATATTTGTTTACAACGACCAAAAAATATGGTATAAGTACATATTTAAAATGAAAGTCTTGCTTAATCACTTTTTTATTCAAAATTACATAAATGGTTATTGGTTAATCGTGAAAACCGAACCAAAAAATTAATAAACCGAACTACGATTAAGTGAGATTCACAACTCGATTACCAATAATAATTTTAATTAACCAAAATCATGGTTAACGAGATTCCGGGCTTGGACACAACCCTTGCTAAATGGAAAAATCTTTGTTTACCCATGGGTAAACTTACCCATTGAGTTGGCCATCCTATGTGGATGCCATGTCATTAATTTAATTTATCTTTTTAAAATATTCTAAACATTAATTTTCATAGTTATTCTAACTCTACCGCCACATATCTCCTTTCCTTCTCTGCTCTCTCTCTCAGTGGGGTTTCCGACCTCCTCTTCACATATACTCGCTCACTCTCAGTGTTTCGGAATCCGACCTCTGGGTCTTGGAAACGCAAATCTGGGTACGTACCTCATAACTCCCGATGAGCTTCACGGTCTCAATTCCGCCGCCACCGAAAAACACAATCCGACAGACCACCGCATCCAATTCCACTAGATCTTGCAATTCAGCCTCTATTAACCCTCGCACGACGGTATCGTCGATAGCCTTCTTGGGCACACGAATTCTTTGGCGAAGATGCTTGTTAACGAAAATTTCGAGCGATTTGCTCCCAATTATGCCTAATGGTTCATCCTCTTCATCGGTTGCATCTGTATTTCGGTCCTTCTCTCTATGTAAGAATCTTTCATTGAAAAAATTTATCTTAGTGGATTTTGATTTTAGGCATGATTATATGTACGTCAGATGTTTCATCCAGAAGTATAGCTTGATATACTGCTTTACATAGAGAAGATGTTGTGTTTTCCTATTTGATTGTGGTTATAATAGATCTCTTCTAATGTTGAGTTCTCTCGTTGAAATGCGAGTATCAAAAACTGTAACTTCTGTTTGTTGTTCTCCTTCTATCATATGGTTAGCATACTTTGAAGGCTGAATCAAAGAAAGAAAAATTGTGACTTAACTATCAAATTGATGCAATTGAAATTGGACATTAATCTGTTATTCTAACATGGTCAAATTGGACATTAACATGTTATTCTAACATGGTCAATTTCTGAACACTATATCAAACGTCAATATGATGATCACTAGTTTATTCTAACTTCAATATGCAACATTACTCAGTTATTCTTGATGAAACCCGAAATAACGGCTACGCTACAAGACAAGAAAACAAGATAATTATATTTGAGTGCAAACACTTGCTCCTTTATTTATGATTTTTCCCGTGGTAGCGAGGTTACAAACCTACGAGGTTGACGAAACAGCTTTGAGAGTTACACCTAGACCTCCTACGAGGTTCCAAGATCGAACCTAAATGTTACGAGGTCGATCCTAGGGTGAGGTAGATTTGGGTACGTGGTGTAGAGAGTTTGGTGAGGTTTTGTAGCGAGGTTTTCGGTGTGAGCGAGGAATGTTTTCGTGGACTTCTCATGTCTGTAGCGAGGTCTTTTGACGATGTTCCTATCACGTCGATCTTTAACAAGCAAGAGAGTTCTTGAGTTCAAGTGGTTTTTCGACCCCTTCTTCCTACGAGGTTCTTCTCTATTTATAGAGAATTGGGGGGCCGAGTTTAGGCCAATGTTCGATGTGGGATGCCCGAAATAAGGGTTTTTGATTGGTCCGAGAATGAGGTCGCTTGTGATTGGTTCGGGAGTGAGGTCGCTGGTGATTGGTTCGGGAGTGAGGTCGCTTGTGATTGGTTCGAGTGGGCGGGTGCGTTAGTAGAGTCGGTGACGAGGTCAAGACCTCGTCCCGGGTAGTTGAGAGACCTCGTGAGGGCGTGAGTCTTGTTTTAAATAATCGAAGGATATGGGTGTGGGTCCCTAAATTGCCTTTGGGGGTCCCTCCGGGCCCACTTGCTCTTGGTACCCCGGGCCCACTTCTCGCTTTTACTGTTTTGGACATCATCACAACCCCATGACCTGGGGATTTCGCTCCGCGGTTCGCAGGTCATAAGTCCCCTGGGGCCACGGGGTACAAGGAGGGGATCCTGCGAGGTTTCTTCTTTTGCGAGGTTTCTTCTTTTGCGAGGTTTCTTTCCTAGGTCGCTCTTCCGCTCGCGCGGGGGGGATTCTCCCACGCCTGTTCTTCGTTTTTTTAGACCAATGGGCCGTTTTGGTAGGGTAGGCCCAATAAACCTTTCGTGGGTGAGGTAAGGCCCAAACCTACTCTTTATAAGGGCGTATCTCACACGCTTCTTCTTCATCTTCTCCCTCAACCTTTTCGCTCTCTCGCTTTTTTATCTTCTCAGTTTTCTGCAAACGGTTTCCGACGAACTTCCACCCACGACCACACCTTGTCAACGCTTCTTCCGCGCCGATTCTACACAAGTAAGTCCCCGACTCCCTTTTTCTCGATTTCTGGTGTTTTTTGCTTCAAATCCTTCTTTGTCGGTTTTTTGTTCCGTGCTTTGGTTGGGCGACTGTGTGTCGCCTGGCGTTTCGCGCCGGTGTCACGGTGGCGGAGCGGCGGTGGGTGTTTTTGCATGTTGTTTTGGCGTTCTCCCTGTTTTGCTCTTTCGTTCGTTTGCCATGTTTTTTTTCTTTCTTTTCTTTCCCCCCTTTTTTCTCTTTTTCTTTTTTGACGATGGTGCTTTGATGAGTGTCCCTTGTCCGCGCTGCGGTGGGGGGACGGTGGTGAGGGGCGGTCGCCGCCGTGAGTTTACCGCTTGTTTTTGGGTTTATTGCTAGTTTTGGGGTGGCGGTTAAACTTCCGCTTCTCCGCCCACCACTTTTCGAATTTCGAAACACTCGGGAGCCCAAACGTCATGATGTTTGATTGACGGGACGTTTGGGCTTCCACCGCTGGCTTCCACCGTTGGTTGGCCTTCTTTCTCTTTCCTTTCTTTTGGCGCTTCAAATTCTTCTTTGATGTCCTATCTTGTCAGAGTAGCTCGTAGGATGCCACGTGACTTTCTCCTTTATGACCTCGCGTTGCTTTTCTTCCCGAGGTTACGATCTCGTGCCTATTTCCTCCCGAGGTTTTGATCTCGTGCCTTTTTCTTTTCGAGGTTATGATTCCGTGCCTTGATCTCGGGCTTGACCTCGTTCTTCTTTCTTTCCCGGGGTCATGACCTCGTGTCTTGATCTCGGGCTTGACCTCGTTCTTCTTTCTTTCTCGGGGTCATGACCTCGTTCTTCTTTCTTTCCGAAGTTACGACCTCGTGTTTTTCTCTTTGGTTACCTTGCCCTTAGTGTCTTACTGACCTTTTCTTTTCCAGGTGCTAGCTTTTCGCGGCCTGGACGTTGTCTTTTCATGCCTAGGAGAGCTTCTGCGAGCCCACCGCCCGACTTTGTTTTTAACTTTCAAGAGAATTTCTATCAGGAGGTCTCCGAATCTGTAGGAAGTGTAGAGCCAAGTGATTCTCAGAACCCAAGCTCCCCTTCGTTGGTCTTCAGCGAGCCTTCGTCCAGCGACTCCGCTGTTTCGATCAATTCATTCTTTCCCCGTCTGCGCATTTACTCTGGTGTTGAAATGGCCTCCTCTTCTTCTCCTGATGTGATCGCCGCCGAGGTTGAGGCGAGGTTGGACGCGGCGATTGCCTCAGCCTCGGCTGCGTACGTGCCCTCGAGCTTTCCCGAGGCCTATATTACTAACGCCGTGTCCGGCGTCCCCGTCGTCCTCGAAGAACGGATTCCGATGAGCTCGAGCACTCCCGAGGCCTATCTGTCCGAGGGGGTGGCCACCGAGCTAAAGCTAAACGACCTCGCGGATATAGCTATGGACTTCCCCTGGCCCGAGGGAGTCGAGCTGGCACTCCCAGAGGAGGAGGGGCGACCCCTGGCGTCCTATGAGGGGTGTGCGGTCGTGCACCTCTTCAGTCTTCAAGCGGGCTTCAGGCTGCCTTTGGCCCAACACATCGTGGATTTCCTGTGGGCCATGGGCGTCTGTCCTGCCCAGCTGTTCCCGAATGCCTGGCGGCTGTTGTGTGCCTACACAATTCGAAGCCGCGAGCTCCTGGACGAACCGAACCTCAACGATTTATCGGCGTTAGTTTTGGCGAGGAGAGAACCTCGATGTTCCCTTGTCAATCTTAGCACGTCGAATGTCAAAATCACCATGACCCAGTCGAACGTCGGGACGTGGAAACCTAAATGGTTTTTGGTTCGAGACCTCAGCGGGAGATATCTTAATTTCCCTGTGGCACCAAGTAACTACGAGAGATGCGTGTGCCCGTACAAGGTCGCTGAGTTCCAAGCACTCAAGGCTCGGTACGCCACAGCGTACCAGGCGCCGTACGAGATTTACCTTTCTCAGGACCGGCTTGAGCGGGCCGGGCTGAGCCTTAGTTTCCCTCCTCGCGAGGGTGGAGAGGGTATTTTATATTTTTTTTCTGATTGCTTTCTTTTTCTTCGTAAGGTTACGAGGTTATAAACCTCGTTATATTTGTTTCTGACCGGCTTGAGCGACCATCAACGAGGCTCGCGGGGTCTGGAAATCATCCATGCCTTTGACTTCGAGGGGCGAAGCCGCGAGGTCGTAGGCCCCCATCCTGCCAGGTTTCACTGCCCTGGACCCATCAGGGGGGCCCATTGGAGTGGGCCCGTGTGGACTACAAGGAGGAGGTTGCTTGGGCCAACAACCTCACCGAGGCGGCGCTTGACGATGAGGCTGCTCGGTATTCGGCCATGGTAAGCTTTTTGTTTTTTCGCACGTTTAACTCCTATCTCTTTCTTTTTTCTTTTCTCACCCTCCTATGAATTTGCAGCACACCTTTTTTGACAATTATAACCGGAGCCGCATCGCCCTCGCCCATGCGAGGATGGACAAGATGGAGGCGGCGCTTCGAGCTCGCACCGAGGTGTGCGAGCAACAGGCCAAGGAGCTGGCCGAGGTCGCGGAATCGTCCAAAGTCGCGGAGGCTGCGACCAAGAAGCGGGTCGAGACCGCGGAGGCCGCGGCGAGGGAGGAGGTAAAGGCGGCGAAGGACGGGGAGAAGAGGGCGAGGGATGAGGCCGAGGCTATGCGGGGCGAGGTTGAAGGGCTTCGGGGCAAGCTCTCCGCCGAACATGAATTCTTCAAGGCGAAGGAAGCGGAGTTTCTGAGGGCCGAGGAGGAGATCAGGCGCCTCGAGGGGCGTATTGTTGAGCTTAACGAGGAGGTCGTGGCCGCGGGTCCCAAGTATGTGGACTCGGAAGAGTACAAGGCGGAACTGGTGGAGAGCGTGAGGAAAATGTTCCACCAGGCGGTCCGCATGGGCGTCAAACAGGCGGTGGCCAAGTATGGGCACCTCGACTCCCAGATTGTCTTCTTCAACCCCAACTACAATGAAACCATGGGGGAGCTGGGGTCAGAGGATCCCGAGGGGGAATGCGAGTTCTTCCTCAACGAGGACGGGACTGTGTCCAGCACCGCGCCCCCCGAGGTGGAGCTCATTGGAGGGAACCCGGAGTTGACCTCCACGGGACCTCAGCCCGCGACCAATGCGCCCGCGCCTCTTGCCTCCGCTGCCCCTGTTGAAGCCTCCGCTGCCTCTGCTGAAGCTTCTAAGGGCGAAACCATCGATCTTACCGGTCCCGAGGCTGAAACCTCGAAGAAATGATGACAACTCTTCCTTGGTGGCCCTACGGGGTATGTAATTAAAACATCTCTCCTTTTTTTTCTGTTTGGGTGACCCTACGGGGTCTGTAATCGAAACATCTCTTTTTATCTTTATGCCCTGTGTCACTTTCTTTTCCTATGTTTGTTTGCTTTAGACTTTCTTGCATACGTCTGTCCTTATCCGTCCAACCCCATGGTTCGAGTGCCACATCTTTTGTGGGGCTCGGACCACATCGGGCGTTGTAGTTCTGCATCGAGGTCGTGAGCCTCTGTTCGGACCTCGTTGTTCTGGAAGTTCGTTCCAACCTAAAATAACCATCCGCAAATCCTGGCGTCTTAGGGGGTCCACGAACCTCGTTTGTATCCCAAGCGGGGAGCGAGGGGTGGACTTTTTCAACGGGATTCTCCAACCCCAAGCGGGAAGCGAGGGGTGGAACTCAACGAGATTCTCCAACCCCAAGCGGGAAGCGAGGGGTGGAACTCAACGAGATTCTCCAACCCCAAGCGGGAAGCGAGGGGTGGACTCAACGAGATTCTCCAACCCCAAGCGGGAAGCGAGGGGTGGAACTCAACGAGATTTTCCAACCCCAAGCGGGAAGCGAGGGGTGGACCCTTCTTTCCAAATGAGATTCTCCAACCCCAAGCGGGAAGCGAGGGGTGGACTCAACGAGATTCTCCAACCCCAAGCGGGAAGCGAGGGGTGGAACTCAACGAGATTCTCCAACCCCAAGCGGGAAGCGAGGGGTGGAACTCAACGAGATTCTCCAACCCCAAGCGGGAAGCGAGGGGTGGAACTCAACGAGATTCTCCAACCCCAAGCGGTAAGCGAGGGGTGGAACCTTCTTTCCAAACGAGATTCTCCAACCCCAAGCGGGAAGCGAGGGGTGGAACTCTACGAGATTCTCCAACCCCAAGCGGGAAGCAAGGGGTGGAACTCAACGAGATTCTCCAACCCCAAGCGGGAAGCGAGGGGTGGACTCAACGAGATTCTCCAACCTCAGGCGGGAAGCGAGGGGTGGAACTCAACGAGATTCTCCAACCCCAAGCGGGAAGCGAGGGGTGGACCTTTCTTTCCAAACGAGGTTCTCCAACCCCAAGCGGGAAGCGAGGGGTGGACTCAACGAGATTCTCCAACCCCAAGCGGGAAGCGAGGGGTGGACTCTTCGAGGGAGGGAGAGTTTTTCTTTTAGAAAAGCCTGCAATCCTTTATTCATCAACTGTGAGGAACAACGAGGTTTCTAGGTTTTACATGTAATATTTTTTGAGTCGCGCGACGTTCCACGTTTTGCTCAGTGTGCGCCCCTCGTCGTCCCTGAGCTTAAAAGCCCAGGGCGCGACTTCTTCTCCGAGGATGTAGGGTCCTTCCCAGTTAGGGTCCAATTTGCCCCCTTCGGTGCGTCTTAGCACGAGGTTCCCCGTGGCCAAGAGGCGAGGTCTGACCTTCTTGTCGTGATACACGGCGACACGTCGCTTGTATTCTCTAGAGCGCAGGTCCGCCACCTCGCGGATTTCGTCCCGGAATTGTAGTTCGACCCTGAGGTTGGCCTCGTTTTCTTTTTCGTCGAAGTTGTACACCCTCGCTGATGGAATCAGGGTTTCTACGGGAACGAGGGCCTCCGCCCCGTAGGTAAGAGCGAAGGGGGTTTCGCCCGTTGCGCGGCGCGAGGTCGTGCGATACGTCCAGAGGACGAGTGAGAGTAATTCGGCCCAGCGACCTTGTGCCATGCCCAGGCGTTTTTTGAGGTTTGTCAAGATGCGGGCATTGACGTTTTCTACCTGGCCATTGGATTGGGGATGGGCCACGGAGGAAAATTTGAGGTTGATGCCCAGCTCAGAGCAGAAAGTCCGAGTCTCTTCGCAATCGAATTGGGGGTCATGATCGGTCATGATTGTCATGGGGACACCAAAATGGCAGACGAGGTTCTTCCATAGGAATTCGCAGACCTTCGCCCCGGTGATTTTTGTCATTGCCTGTGCTTCGACCCACTTCGTGAAGTAGTCGACGATGACCAAAATGTATTGCACCTGGCCAGCAGCATTGGGGAAAGGGTCTAAAATGTCCATTCCCTACATCGCGAATGGGCATGGTGTGTGAATGCTGCGGAGGGGAGATGATAAAATGATGCAATCGTATTCACAAGTTTAAATCTGTTTATGTTCTAACCAATATGCAACTTGAGAGTTGAGATTGTAAAAATTAAAAATGAATTTGCCATTAGATTTCTTTGGGTTGATGATAAAATGAGCAGAGATACTTTGCTTAAGGCTATTTATATGCTTAAAAATGGGACATGAGGGTTAAAATTTGATTAGGGAATTGGGGAAGAGTATTAAATAGGTAGGTGGCCGGCGTTCAATTAAGGGGTAGGTGGCCCTCGATCATAGGGAAGAGCTTGGACAATTAATTACTCCTTTGGATAATGAGTTAGCAAATGTTATTTTAACCAAATAAATAAAAATGTTATTTTAACCAAATAATTAAAATACTAGTTGCTTAATAAAATCTTACAAAATCTTTGCAATCATTCAAAATAGGTAAGTAATTTTAAAACGTAATATTTATATATATATATATATATGAAAATTTATTTCATTTATCTCTTGATAGTGCTTGATATTTTTTCCTATTGTTTGCCTTTTCTATTTATATTTTTTTATTTATTCATGATTTCCAAATTTTTGAAAAAATGCATGTTAATTAAAAAAATTGCATCTCACCAAGACCTCAAACTAAATTTTCCCAGTGCAATTCGGAATCCAAATTTTTGTCAAGTAGATACAATGACTACTCTCAAAATTATTCAATTAACCAACTCTATTCACACAATAAAAAATCTATAATTTTTTGAATTATTAAGGGCAAAATAAAAAGATGCAATGTAAGATTATTGAAAGCTTGTTGGTTCGTATGAGCAATGACCATGGGTTGGTTCCATGAATGATTGGAGAATAAAATATATAACAATTTAAGAATTTATTTACTCTAAAAACAAATTAAAGTGACATTATTTTAAAAAAGGGGTTTAGATTACAATCCTGTTGCGGTTAAGATTATTAAGATGCTAAAAATTCGATCTACTTATTTGTAGTCAAAATTCTATTTAGTATGGCATATGGTTAAGATTATACAACCCTGTTGTAGAATATACTATTAAGATGCTAAAAAATTGAAGAGATATATTAACATTATTAAGGTGCTAAAAATTTAAATAGATATAGAATTGTAATCATATTGCTCTAAAAAAGTTGAACCATAATAACGTTAATACAAATCTTACCCTTTAAAGTGCTAATAATTGAGGTGCTAAAATTGAACCCGACAAAATCAAAATCGAACCATTAGTTTAAGGTGGACCAACATCAATATTTGGTTTTCTTACGGTTCGGTTTTGATCTGGTGCTTATCCAAGGTTTAGGGTTTAGGGGGGTTTAAGGTTAGGGTTTATAGAGTTAGAGTTTAGGGATTCATTCACATTTTATTGTTTTCAAGTAACGAGTCATAGCATTTTAGTTTGTATAGTTTGTATGGTTTTGGTTTAATTTTGGTTTGGTTCGAACTTCTTAAAGCACAACCTTCCATCCATCTCAACCTGGAAAAAATCAAAATCGAACCATTAGTTTAAGGTGAAACCCAACATCAATATTTGGTTTTCTTACAGTTCGGTTTGGAACTGATGATTAGCCAAGGTTTAGGGTTTATAGGGTTTATTGGTTTAGGGTTCCATTCACATTTTCTTGTTTTCGAGTAACGAGAAATATCATTTTAGTTTTGTATGGTTTTGTTTAATTTCGGTTTGGTTCAAACTTCTTAAAGCATAACCTTCTATCCATCTCAACCCGGGAAAACAAAAATTGAACCATTAGTTTAAAGTGAACCCAACATCAATATTTGGTTTTCTTACGGTTCGGTTTTGAAATGATGATTAGCCAGGGTTTAGGGTTTATAGGGTTTAGGGTTCCATTCACATTTTCTTGTTTTTGAGTAACCTATCATATCATTTTAGTTTGTATGGTTTTTGGTTTAATTTCGGTTTGGTTCGAACTTCTTAAAGCATAACATTCTATCCATCTCAACCTGGGAAAACCAAAATCGAACCATTAGTTTAAGGTGAACCCAACATCAATATTTGGTTTTCTTATGGTTCGGTTTCGAAATGATGATTAGCCAGGGTTTAGGGTTTATAGGGTTTAGGTTTCCATTAACATTTTCTTGTTTTTTTAGTAACTTGTCATATCATTTTAGTTTGTATGGTTTTTGGTTTAATTTCGGTTTGGTTCAAACTTATTAAAGCATAACATTCTATCCATCTTAACCCGGGAAAAGCAAAATCGAACCATTGGTTTTAGGTGAACCCAAAATTATATACCAAAAAACCGAAAAAATATATAGTTAAATTTTTATAACTAAGGATGTTAGTATGCCCTGAACATTAATAACTATAGAACATGAGACCTAATAAGATTTTATTTACAATAAGTGAAAAATTTATTTGACCCTAACCCAAGGGCAATTTTTTTTTAAATATTTGTATGTACCATTAGGGAATCGGATTTCTAGTTTGGTCGGATTTCAAGTTTTTCGGATTTTGGGTGAATCGGATTTCTAGTTTGGCCGGATTTCAGTTTAAGCGGATTTCGGTTAAGCGGAATTTTGATTGAGACCATATATTGAATGATGATTTTTGTAGTTTAACTACTCTATGGTCTAAATATTTAATGTAACATTTAAATTAAAAACATAATTATAATAAATATTCACTATTATTAATATTTTAAAACATAATGTGATTTTCGGATGGTTTCAGGTCAAGTAACTTTGGATTTTCGGATGGTTTCGGGTTGGGTAACTTTGGACCCGTCGTGCCGTGCACGACTATGACTCGTCAATTTTTAGATATATTAAATATGATATTAATAAAGTAAATATACAGAAATACATAAAAAGCCAAAAAATAATGTAAATTCTTAAGAAAATTAATCACATTCAATTCTTAAAAAACCTTTTCAATAAAAAGTTAAAAAGATAGTTCATAAGAAAAGATAAAAAAAAAATAGATTTTTTAAAGATAAAAAATCTTCTATATTTACATAAAAATCCAAAAAGGAAATTAATGAAAATATAATATAATTTTTTTTATAAAAATTTAATTTAGGTAAGTAATTATATAGATATTTGAAATTTTTATCTTTTTTTTTATCAAAATTTGATTTAAGATAAATATTTTTTATAAATAGATAAAAATATAAAGATAAACTAATTTTCGTTAATTTTAATTAAAATTCAAATTAATTGTTTTCCACATGAATAAATAGAAAGGAATTTAATTGAAAAAAAAATATAATTAAAATTTTTAATATAAGGTGGGGCCAAAATTAATATGGTGGGTAGAAAAGTTAAAACTTTAATACAGTATATATAGTTATATATATATGGTTATTTTTATTTCAAAGATATATACGTGATCACGTGTACATATTTTTTCTTATCTTTTTTTAATATATCTTTTAAAAATATAATAAATATAATGTATTTTTTTTATCTATTTTGTCCAATTCTACTAATATTATATCTTTATGTTTATTTGGGGATAAATTTTTTTAAATAATATTTATTTTTATGTTTACATGGAGATAACTTTTTTTGCATAATTAACTATTTAAAATTATTATTTTAATAAAGGGTGATGTGGCGCAACGTGGTGGTAGGAATTGCTCCGGCTTTAGTTATTAGTAAAAGATATTTGAAAAAAAAATGTAATACGGAGTATTTTTAATTGAAATGTACCATTTTTGAACTATAGATAGGCCACTTAAAGATAATACGGAGTATTTTTGAATATAATAGTATTTTTAAAATTGGAACGACGCGCATGGGAATTAGATTCCGATAAGCGAGGCGTCTGGTTCAGAGGCAGGGGAATGGCGCAACTTAATTGGGCGTTCCGATTGACCAATTGCATAGAGCATTGAATGAGGTAGGGAATCCATGGCGTTCTTGCAATTGCAGCTACTCTCTCCATCGGCCTTCTTGTTTCTCTCCTCCTATCTGTTCTACTTCCTCTTCGTTGCTATACCAAAAATTCAAATCGGCTCCCGTCATCGGATTTTCACCGGAAACTACTCCGTCATCGAATCTACTCTGTACTCACCTGAAGGTAGTCTTCCCTCTCTAACTCTGTTTGTGTGCTGAAATGTGTAATTCTCAATCGAAATTTGTCAAGTCTTATTTGCCTCCTCTTTGATTCGTTCGAAATGTGTAGAGCAAATTGAGTAATAACTGGAGCTGTCAAACTGAAGCCTTCTTCGTCCTACCGGCATACACTGAGAAAACAAACAAAGAAAACAAAAATTAAAAACAAAAACGGGGTCGGGCTAGTCCCGATCCCAAAGATAAACTAACAACTCGTTGCGTCCCCGGCAACGGCGCCAATTTGTTGATAGGGTTTCTCGGCCAACAAATAAATTTGTAAGTCAAGACCCCGCTGAGTACAGTGGAGTCAGGATCGTTCCACAGGAAGCAAGGTTGTTTGTCTATCAATCTAATAAAAATTCAAATAAAATCAAGCAAAACACTAACGAGATGCCTCGTTAACGACCTTGTCAGGATCGTTACCGAACCACCGAACACAAAAACACCAATTAACGAGCTAATAAAATTCTAACTAACACTCGGTACCGAAGCAAGTATTCAGCAACGAAGATTTATCAGAAATAATTCAATAAAAACAAATATCTAGGATAAGGGACACCACAACATAGCCAAGCATAAAAATTCGTAAGAAGATAAGATCATGCCTTTAAATAGATAGAGTCATCAACTTTCATTAACTAGACAAGTAAATTAATCTATTTTCATAAACTAACTCACTCAATTGCTTGTTTTGGATCTAAAGCTTGAAACTTTTGTTTTCAAACAATATCAACCTTACTAACTTTCTCTTTCAATCAAGTTAAAACTTAAATTACCTCAACTCCCGTTTCGGTATTAAGCACAACAAACAATTTCAATAAAGATAAAAGGCATTCAAAACACTATCTTACTTCATCAAACATGCTCAACTATGCCGGGCTTAACCCCGACCCTAGAAAAATAGACTACTCACTACTCATGATAAACAAACTAAAAACTTCCATAAAAACAAACATTGAAACAAAAACTCAAACTTAAATTAATAACAAAAATATCGTCTTACAGAGAATCAGAGAAAAACCAAAACAAAACAATCACCGAACCACAAACTCGATCAACGAACCTCGGAAACCGTTGTCACCGAACCTCGTCACCGACTTCCGATCCGGCAGCCTCTCCTTCGGCCTTCCTTCTCCTCCAAAACTAGCTCTAAAACTCTACTCCAAAATTTATACTAGAAAATCCTAAAAAACTAAAAAGGCTAAAAGATAAAAACTTTCCTAAAAAGATAGAAACAATCTCTAAAAGATAGAAATAAAATCTAGAAAGATATTAAACCCTAAAATACATATTCTAATAACCCATAAAGATTCTAAAAAGATACTCAACCGATACGGAAATAAATTCCCGCTCATGATCGGTGAATAATAAAATAATACTCCGAAATCTTCTTCTTCGTGGCCTCGTTAACGACCCTTCACAACCTCGTTAACGAGCCTGGGGTTTTGTTTTCTTCAACACCTCCTCTCGATCTCTTGAGCTTCGACTTCTTAAATCTTTGCACTCTTCCGTCCTTCACTGTGATGCTCCAAATTTAGCTCCATTTAGCTCTTTTCCTAGCTAAAACCTGCAAAATACACAAAATAGCGTAGATTCCACCCTTTTCGTAGATTTATGCAAAACTAACTAAAAACACTTAAAACTAAACCTAAACTAGACAAAATTAATCCTAATAAACAAAGAATACCTATCAAAAACTATACCAAAAATGCGAACATCAATTAGCTAATTTGTTGTTTGATTGAGATATATAATGGATGGAGCCTGGTTTTCTATGCTTTATATGATCAGTTTCATTGTTGACCACTTGACCTTCGTTTTCTAGTGTGGTATACGTTATTTCATTCATTCCACAATTCACAACTATTATTGTAATAGTGAAACTAAAAATGTATTCCAACAAAGACTGAGGGAGTTCAAGTATGTGAATGGAATGTCTGTGATCGTCAAATACATTATCTGCTCATAAACCCTGAAAACCATTGATACTGATATGTGAGAAGAAAGGTATTTAATTAGTAAAGTCTCTCAATAAAACTTAGTTTTTGGTTTAGTTAACTTATGTTTGTCTTCATGGGGATGCTTCTCACAACTGGTCTACAAAAATATAGAAGAGTGAGCTAACAAGAACCATAAATACAGTCTAGATTTTTCTCAAAAAAAAAAAAGATTAAGACAGTCAAATACCAGAGCCCAGTCTAAAGCAACAACTAAGTAAGCTGATCATTCTAACAGACACTTTAACATTCATCAGACTGTCTAACTCAAGAAACCTGCACATGAAAAATTTATGCTGTTTGGCCAATGCTTACAAGAAAATTATACTAAAATTCAGGTTCAATTACCACCTTCAATTACAAGAAAATTCAGATTCAATTACAAGAAAATTCTGATTCAATTACCAAACAAGAATGAAGTCATTATCTTTCTGTCTATTTTTATGCATTTGTCCTCAAGCCATCGTTGCAGCCAACAATTCAATATGAATTCAAAGTTTTCAGGGCAATAAGCACAAAACTACTGAATTTTCATCGCATTTGGCAAAGTACATGCTGATGTTTCTAAAGTGCCATCAGAGTCCCCTACTTCCACCAACGAATGTAGCAAGCAAGAGGTAAACCCTTGCTCGGCAGTCAACACTTAAATTCACGAGTCGAAAAATCACCTCGTGGTAACTGAACAATCTGCTGTGTATAGAATATCATAACCTAGATGAAAGGCACGATTCATTACCCTCAAGAAACCACTAGCACCGGCACAATTCCAGTGCATATGAAAATTCAACAGTGGTTCAGTATGATTCGTTCATCCGGAAGAAAAGATGGCGTCGTAACGAGTCGTGAAGGGCATCTCCGACAATGCACCGGCGCAATTCCAGGGTGGAAAGGTCGATGAAGAAAATTGATGGGTAGGTTGGCATTGACATAAATGCTTTCATATTCTGTTGAGCACAATTAAGGCGTTTCTCTTCTTTTAATTTCTTGCCACATAATTATTTTCATTTTTTTTTTCTTTTTCCACGTAAGATTGCCATGTCACTGGGTAAACAAAACAGGGTCCTTGCTAAATCGAGGTTAGACTTAGCGCGGAAACCAACCATCAGAAAATTTCGTATAATAATTTCTAGCTGAATCGAGGGCAAAGTTGTCAATCACCTATGGAGTTGGGATTGGATGGATCACGCAGTGCAAGAAACACTCGACACTTCTCGAACCTTCAAATTTATAAACACATGATAAGAACTCAAAACCCTAATCTCCCCACCGGCGCTCCGGCCTCCGTCCTCCGTCTCACACCACACCCAGTGAAGAAGGAAGGTTACAATGTCGCACTTTGGAAGATCCGGCCCTCCGGATATCAGAGACACTTACTCGCTTCTCGTTCTCAACATCACATTTCGTAATTCTCCCCGCTCTCTCTACTCGTTGCTTTCGGTTCAAACGTTTCGGTGTTATCCTTTCTTCGATTTGATGCTAACTCGCCCGCTGGTCTATTCTTCTTTTGCAGGAACAACGGCTGATGATTTGCACCCTTTGTTCGACAAATATGGCAAAGTTGTTGATGTCTTTATTCCCAGAGATCGAAGGTTTCTCTCCCCGTCTCTCTTTTCTTGCTTATGGACTAGTTTTGATGCTATACCGAGCATGATTCACGCTATTTGATTTTTTTTTTTTATTATTATTTTGGTTTAGAACTGGAGAATCGCGGGGTTTTGCTTTTGTACGCTACAAGTACCAGGACGAAGCAAGCAAGGCTGTCGAGAGGCTGGATGGTACTCCTCTTCTTTCTTTTCCACTTCTATCTTCTTAGTTTCTCTTGTATATTTTCTACTCGTACTAGTTTCTTCTTCACCAATTTGATATCAATCTTACTCTACTGTTTTGTTCTTCATCAATTTGTACTCTACTATTTCGATTGAAGGACTTATTTTGACTTTCTTGTATGCAGGAAAAGTAGTTGATGGCCGAGAGATAATGGTGCAATTCGCAAAATATGGTCCAAATGCTGAGCGAATGTAAGTGGGTTGGCTCTAAAGTTGTGAACTTCCCTTTGCACCTCTTTAATTGGTGCTTTCTGGTTTATCAATAACAACCATGTCATCCTGTGATGTTTTTTTTGACACCAATGACATTGTTTAGTTAGAGTTTGTGCTTTTTTATAAGATTCCACAGCTTACATATACAATTATGCATCCCTAATTCCCTACTTGCATGTAAGACTTTTAGTTGTCTAAATTGGGCTTTGAAGACAATAACATTCCATAAATATTAGAAGTAGCTGTCGATTAATATTTTGTAGTTCAGAAATTTAGCAATGATTGCATCTCTCCTTTTCACCCAGCTTGTTTCTCATCAAACTTTAATTGCTGTCTATATTGTATGTCTTACCCAGCCTAACAGGATGTAGGTAAAAATAATTGCATGCTACATTTCTCTTGATCTGCCTATCTGCTTAACTTATTGAATAATCATCATGTTTGATGCTTAGATTTGTTTGACTTTTCAAATTGCACTAGTGATATGCTATGATAAGTTGAAACTTGTTCCTTGTTCATGATGTAGTCTTTGAAGTTCTGTTTTTGCTAAAAAATTTCCAGTTTTCAAGGGGAATCTGCTGGGTTGTCCAGAGAACTGTTATATAGTAGAATGGTGGCAGTTCATTCATGTTTTGTGCTTTTGTTATTTTTTTTCCAAATTTCATTATGAAGTCCCATTTTTTTTTTCCTCTTTTGGTCAGTAGTGTATATTTTACTCATTATTCTCACTTTGTTTTTGATGCTCAGTCAAAAGGGGAGGGTAGCAGAATCATCCTTCAGAAGTAGTAGAAGGTCACGAAGCCCGGGTCCAAGGTATATATATATATATATATTATGTTTTTCTGTATTTGGAGGAATTTGCCAGCTTCATTCACAAATTGACTGAAGTTTTAGGCTTTCAACTATAGCCTAGTTTTATTGAGATGTTTGTTTTCTCTTTTGTTCTGCAAGACTGAAAATTATCTTTCTTTATGTGGTGCCTGTCTCATTGCTTGCTCTCTAGTGCTTATTCAATTTCCTGATCACGAGATCAGATTTTAATATCTTGAAACTCTATGAGGGGGCTGTTGGAGTGTTGGTTGAAATTTGGTTATCAGCCTAATCTATTAGGAAAAGAATAAAGTTTAATTTGGTTATCATACCACTACCCACCGTCACAACATTCGTCCTTCATAGTCTTCTTCTCTGCTACCTTTCCGCCACTACACATCAACACCAGCTTCTTTACCATTCACTTGTCTCTTTCTCATCTCCATCACCTCTCAGTCTCATCACTTGCCTTTATTACAACCATAGCTCATAAATCTTGCCACTATTACAGCCATAGACCATCGTGTCTCCATTGTTCTCATGTAATCCAGTCCCCTCTGTGCTCCTTCACTATGTCCTTTTCCCAGCTCAACCCATCCTTTACCCGTTGGTCAACCACCATCCGTGTTTTCTTTCAGAATCTTCGTGTTGTCACAAGTTTGTAACCCTAACTACTCATTGTCTGTGTCCTTGCCTAGTCACCATCAGCATCTTCGTTCCTACTCATTATCTTCATTAGATCACTCGCCAGAGTCCACCACCTGCAAGCATGTTGGTGACATCCATCATCACCATGCTGTCACAAGTTTGATATCCTAACTACTCGTGCTGTCTGTGTCGATGCCTAGTCACCATTAGCATCTTTGTGCCTACTCATTGTCTTTATTAGATCACTCGCCATAGAGTCCACCACCTGCATGTTGGCGACAACCCTCATCACCAACCATGGTTCAAAGTGTCAAACCTCCAAAAAATCCATGGATTCAAAAATCAATATCTTAGTCACTGGGTAAGAGCAATCTGTAGGAAATTACAAAAAATGTAACCATAATCTTGGTATTGGGAACACTGTTTCCTATTCATATATGGATACCGGAGGATTTTAGAATAATTAATCACTCTACACTCAAGACTTCCATCCATATGAAGGAGTTTATAATTTTCGACCAAGTTTTCTGCTTTACAGTAGGACTTATTTCTAACCATTCAATTTTAAAATCGAGCTGAGTTGTTTTTTTTTGTGTAAACTACTCAATTGTCTCACTATTTCACGTTTCTTCCTTTCACCTCTAAAAAGTAATAGGCTTCCAGCATCAGGTTTTTAATCCCTTTGCGTCACTTAGGCTCATGTGTGGGCAACTTAGTGCTGCAGCCAGTAATTTCTCGATGCAGTGAGGCACTCACCCTTGGCACCTATGTGTGAACTGTTTTTCATTGCTTGAATGGCTAGTTGTTTTTCTCTTTTGTATTACTCATGAAAGATTAATTCGTCTGCATTGTCTTTTTTTGGTATTTGTATTTATACATCTTGGTTCCTTCCAGTGTTGGGAGACATAAACAATCTGACTTATTTATTCTTCCTTGACATGAAATTGTATTTTCTTGGCTTCTTTTTTCTTAATCCTGTTGCTGGCTGTCTGCTCAATAAGCTGTCTCCGGTGTGGGGTGGCTTCTGTTTTCTTAATCCTCGCTCTTTTTGGATTGTCAATGACTAAATCTTCATTGCTGTATTGGTTCATCACTTTTTAGTGATGTTTATTTTATTTGGGAATTTGTATCGTTTGAAGAGTGCTACAAAGTTGCTGTCATAATATTATCAACATGGTTATTCGATCGTCATCATTTTTTTTCCTAAGACAAAAATTAGCATAATTGTAGTATGTAATTTAGCTATCTGAAAATTGCATTGACATTTTTAATATTTTGCAAGTTATTGTATTTTGAGTGACTATTAGTTTTTATAGTCATCATTAAAGTTCTTTTCGGGTGTCAGTTAGGTCTTGGGTCAGGTAAAGTCTTGACAGGCCTACTCATATAGGTTTTTTCCATTTTGAATAATGAGATAAGAAAATTTCTTCAGTTCTCGGTTCTCCTCTAATGAGGTCCATGCCGCCTGGGGAATCTATCATCTGACTCTTTCCTGTTTTTCATGATATTTTATGTTCCTAAATTGCTGAAAAATTCTCAATGATGGTGTTTGCCTTTGGTAATTTACTGCACTGTAGGATGTTTCTTAGGTACTGTGAATTTCTGTGTTTCAGGTATCGAGATAGCTACAGGGACAGAGATTACCGGAGGAGAAGTCGCAGCAGAAGCAGAGATAGATATGGCAGGGACAGATATCATTCAAGGGAGAGAGATTATCGTCGTCGTAGCAGAAGCTACAGCTATAGTCCTGATAGTAGGGATGATAGAAGATCCAAATATGATGATGAGAGACGGAGCCACAGTCGCTCTTATAGAAGGTATTATGTTAGACCCCAAAAAAAGAAATAAAAGGGTAGGAAATGTGGTACCAAGTATTTAGCCAATTTGAGGAATCCTCCCAATCTGTAAATCATTTTATATACAAGAGCTGAATAATTGAAAGCTGTTCTTCTCCGTTTGTAATAGTTAAACTAAATAACTAGATAATTATAATTTAAATAATGGAAAATATCATGGAGAAAGTGAGGAAAAGGGTTAGTGTTGGAAACTGAAGAAACTATTTATAATATGAAATGAAGAAAATTAATTGAAACTAATAGAATTAATAATTTGGGTTTGTATCACTATCATATATATTTTCATATATTATTGCTTGGGCAATAATGGGCTCCTCCCCTTTTTCCTTTCCTTTGCTTGTTTTGCTCGTTTGTCCTTGTTTTACATTGCACGATGTTTTTTTAGCCCCGTTGTCTTTCCGGGTTTTGGGGCCTCCTTTACACACCCTCTCGATTCTTAGGTCAAGGCAAGGGTGGATACATCTTGGCCTTCCAGACCTTGCCCAAGGCAGGTCTACACTGTTGTATATTATTGCTTGGGCATGATATTTTCTCTGATCAATCTTTAATTGACTATTGCAGTGTCTCTCCTCGTAGAGATAGTCCTAGTCCTCGGAGGAGCCCATTTCGCAGGTCACTTTCTAGGGATGAAAGTCCTCGTGCTCGTGAAGAACGTTCTCCTAGTCCAAAGGAAGTTTCACCACGTGGTCGTCTGGCAGATTCTCGCAGTCAATCTCCTCGTAAATCTGATGCAGATGTAAGTACTTGAGCTCCAGCCCATTCTGGAATATCATTGTGGTTGTATGCTAGCTCATAGTGATTTCTGATACATAATATCTTCTGCAGGAGTAAATTGAACAGTGGGGGAGTTAACTGCTGCTGCTGCTGTGGTGCTGAGTAGTATCCATGCTGGATAATCAAGCTTTTCAAATTTGCATGTTACAAGCCTGTTCTTGATGTGACTGGGAAGTTTGTTGATATTAAAAAGTTTCTTTGTTGAACATCCTCCACATTCGTCTTTTGTAGGGTATGATTCTGTGTCCACTATTCTGTCTAACCGTGCCTGTTTATGACATAATATGGTGATATTAGGTTCTGGTAGTTTGGGTGTGTTTCCTGAGGATTTCTTTTTATATCTCCATGTGAAGACACTGCTAGCATGCCTCTTTTCTGTCAGTATTATTATTATTCTCTCCTTACCTCTCCATATGTTATTATATCAGTTTGGTTGGGGTCGAACTGTAGATGTGAGCTGATCCCTTGCCTGATGAATTGGCATGGTGAGCTCGTGACTCTGCACCTGAGCTCGTGCTGTTATTAGTAAAGTTCTAGTAGCTGAAAATAGCCGGTCTTGTATATGGTTTTGTTTTGGTGTTGAATGAGTTAATCATGAACCTGATTGCTGAATGATGCGGGTTGCACTTGCTCGTGTTGCAATGTGCTGATTGATGGTTCTGGTTGATGATGCTGTTCAAGTTTTGGTCAGCTGCTCTTCGTTGGTAGGAGGTACTCAGAATCTAGATTACTGATTTTGCATTTTTTAATTCTTTTTGAACCATATCTGATTAGTTCTCTGGTTTAAGAGAATTTCTATTTGATTAATCAGAGAGAGGAACAATTTGCTGCGTGGTGATTTGTAGCATTTCTTAGGTTAAATATTGTAGAAAGTTTTGCAAGTTGGAAAATAAATGGTCCCATTCTTTGAATGTTCGATCGATTTGTTTCATCTAATGCTGTTTTGGGCCTTTTGGCCTTGTTGTTAATGTCAATTGTCTATTCTTGTTCCTCCACAACAGTTTTGTTTTTCTACGAAGGTGCTTTTGTAATGATTAATAGAAGTAGATGTTAACTTCGTAGTGTATCATTGGATGGGCAAAACTAACCTCACATGAGAAAATCCGTCATTCAATTGTGATACAATCATATTACACTAATGAGAAATTTGCATAAAAACACCTGTTAAATATTACATATTGCACTAAACCACCTGTTATGTAACTATTTATTGATCATTTAATCTCATTCCGTTTGCGGATCAACCACCTAAAGCCCCTTTTGCTATATGAATCATTTAAGTCATTTGCAACTACATTTTTACCCTTAAAGTCGTGATATTTACATTGATAGGCGATATATAGATTTTGGGTGAGAGAATTTTGTGAACTAGTTGTTGAAAAATAATTTAATGACTTCAAACTGTTGAAAATTAAGTATTTTTCAAAAAAATAAAACCAAGAACAAAACAAAACATCGTGTCGGAGGTGTTGATTGATGGAGGTAAGGTGTGGGACTGGAGGGCAATGTTCCATAGGAATTAGGAAGAGATTGTTAGTGTGAGTGCGCAAGTCGTCGGAGAGGCAAACGACACTGGCGAAGCACGCAACAGTCCAAATCCGAGCCCCGAGCACCATTAGAGCCTCCCAAACAATCGCAAATAAAATCCAAACAATTAGCAATTTGCAGTAAAATCACGGGGCTTTCATAACTTCTACATAGATTTGTTTGCATGATTCAAAGCATATGTATAAAATACTTGGTTTTTATTAATTTTTTTAAATAATATTTTTTCTTATTTTTTTAGACACTAATATATATAAAATACTTGGTTTTTTTATAAAGATAATAATTAATTGGGATAGGTTATCTACAAAGCATAATATAATTTATTAAAATATTTTTTTAAAGTTAATTTATTAAAATTATATATTAGGGTTCTTATCTTTTACTCTATAATAATAAGAATGTTTGTAAATATGAAAAATACAATATAAAGATTAGTATAGAAGAGAACATTGTCCTTGATTAAAGAGATAAAATATAGAGAAAAATTATCTATGTATTATTTTGCAAAATTTATTTCATCTATAAAGTTTTTTTCCATACTAAATTTACATATCGAAGAAATAAAATATAAAGAAAATTAATGTGTATGAAAATTTACAAAATTAAATGTATTAATCAACCTATCATCCATATTAAATTACAAAAAAACATAGAGATAAAAATAATTTAAATCTAAGGTGGGGTTGGATAAAAAAAAATCTATATTTACATAAATAAAATAAAAAAGAAATTAAGAAAAATGTAATGTAAAATTTTATCAAAATTCAATTTAAGAAAGTATTCATCAATATTTGTAAATTTTTCTATTTTTTTATCAAACTTTGATTTAAGAAATATAAATGCATAAAAAGATAAAAAAAATCTAATTTTATTAATTTAAATTAAAATTTGATTTTTTTTTACATTTACATATAATCTTAGTCATCAGTCATCACTCATCAGCATAAAATTATATCTTTTTCTCAAATAAAAATATATCAACAGATCAAAATATATTATTTAAATATATATCATTATATAGATATAAATTTTATACTTGGAGCTCAAGCCTTGTTAAAAGATAAAAATAAATAAATTAAGACCCTAAAACTTGTTAAGAGATAAAAATGTTAAATTAATATGGAAAATATCATCTCAATAGAAAATTATGTATATAAAAAATTATATAAATATTTTATCTATTGTAGTAAACTAATACATAGTCCATAGATAGAAAATTATATACATAAAAATTATATAAACATGTTATCTATTTAGTATATATAGCAAGAATACTTATAAGTTGTTACAAAATTTATTAAAATATAACTTCACATTAATTTATTCAAAAATGCCACGTGGCGCAAATTTTACAACAAACTTGGGCTCTACTTTATAATGTATTAGGGTAGATTCCTTACTAATTGGTGAATAATAAAACGAAACATGCTTAAATCTATAGTATGAATTAATTTCATTAAAAAGTAATTACGCAAGAATCATTTATATAATCTTAGTAAATCATTTATGTGATCATGATAGTAAGAATCATATGTTATTAGAATTGTAGATTTGGTCAAATAACTTTGAAGTCGTGATAAAGGTTTTTATTAATGGGGGTATAAGAATGTCAAAGAGAGCCCACGGCCCAAACATAATATCGGTTCATTTTTTCATTTATGGATATTATTGACACTATTTGATATTTTGGCTTGTTGAGGTTATAGTGATTCTTTTGGGGAGAGTCATGACTTGTTTGAAAGGTAAGAGAATGAGCCATAACTTCTACGTACATGATTTTCACCAAATCACCTGGAAGCATATCAAAAATATAATTCTTTCAATGAGTTGTATTCTAGATTTTCCTACATCATCCATTTAATACACGTACTCAAGACACATTTTGATACGTGACTGCCTCGGAATCCTCCTTAGTAATCTCGTATATAACCCACACGATCCCGATCTTGCCTAGTAACCTTGTTTCAACCTGAATTTGCCTCAAAGTTAGAAACTTGTTGATCAAGCAAACGAAACTGAACGAGAATGGAATGATTGAAACGAATCTGAATTCTAGCGAAATCAACTCAATAGTTCAATCGGATTGGCGTTAACGCTAAATCCGAATGATTAACTAAGTTTGATCTTTAACAATCAACTTAGAACAATCAAATTGATCCAACCACAAATCAGATTCGTAGAACACGAAGGAGAGAGAAGTCAAAGATGGTGTTGGACGAATGAGGGTGATCGAGTTCTCCAATTGCAAGCACACGTGTGATTATTTTTGGAGCCCAAGAAATAGACTAAACCAATTGGGTTTAATCTCCCCAAGCTGATTTTTATTAATGAAATGCAAAAGTATTTATAGTAGAAAAGCTGAATCTTGGAGAGCAAGGCATCCAAGTGGCCGACCCTAATAGATAGATTAGGCCCCCTTGTCTTGCTTTCCAAGATATAATAAAATATCTAAAAGCTAACTAACTAGATTCTCCTTAAATAAAATAAATCATAACTGATATATTTATCTAAGGAAAATATCCTAACAAACTCAAAATATTTATAAGAACCAAGAGAGAATATTCAACCAACCAACATCAACCTATTGATTGAATTCTCTACATTATTTAAAATAAGAAACACGCCTATAATAAATAAAATAAAACTGATATTTTCTCTACTTAGATTGGTCAAGTCAAAGAGTTGACTTTGACCCATAAACCAACTTATCTCACCGGTCACTTACTAAATTCAGCCTTAAAGTGAGACAAGCTAATACATGTTTCTAAATAAAGAAATAGTATGAAATTCGGCCCCTATCAGCAATCCATGAAATCCGGCCTCAATTGATGTCGAATGCCCGAGACCCACTTCGTCTTGCTTGGCTCTTCCATAACAGCTGCCAATCGAACCAAGATTGTTGTTGTGTCTTGAGCAATCTTCTTAGTCCGACTCCTTGGGATTGGTCTCTCGGAAGGCACTCGAATCAACTCATCGACGTCGGTAGGAGACATGGTTGGCTTCACTGCATCATTCTCCTCCACTTGAGCTCGAATCGTCTTTGATTCGACGTCGGAATCAAAATCTGGCACATAAAGCGATAGATCAGTCACATTAAACGTTGGATGGACATTATACTCACCAGGCATGTCAACTTGATATGCATTTGGGCCGATTCTCCTGATGACTCTAAAGGGTCCATCTCCACGCTGATCTAGGTTATTCTTCCTTTGATGTGGGAACCTCTCCTTCCTAAGATGCACCCAAACAAGATCACCTTCTTCAAAGATGACCTGTTTTCGCCCCTTATCAACATGGGCCTTATACTTCATTGACTTCCTCTCTAAGTGCATCTTGGTTCTCTCAGGCAACTTCTTCACAAAATCAGCCCTCTTGTCAGCTTCAAATCTCTCTTTTCCCTTGTATGGCTGAGGCGTCAAATCCAATGGAGTCCTCGGATTCAGCCCATAAACAACCTCAAAAGGGGTCATTTTTGTATCTGAATGGATTGACCTATTATAAGCAAACTACACAAAAGGCAAAACATCTTTCCAACATTTGAGGTTAGCTTTAAGCATAGTTCTAAGTAAAAACCCTAACGTTCTATTAGTAACTTCAGTTTGCCCATCAGTTTGTGGGTGACATGAGGTAGAAAACAACAATTTAGTTCCCAACTTATGTAACAACCCGATAATTTATAAAGAATTGAGGTGCTCCCCATGTCAACAAGAGCTCTTCCTTTTCTGAGTTCGAGTGAGGACAAAGAACTCAGAAGTTAAGCGTGCAGAGGCGAGAGTAGTACCAAGATGGGTGACCTCCTGGAAAGTTCTCGGGTTGGCATGGGATTGCGCTTCTAAGGCCTCGGGCCTTACAAATGGTATCAAAGCCGACCCTAGGTTACGAGTTGATTTGGTCTGGTGGACAGTCACTCGACCTAGAGGGGCGGTGCTTGGGCCTTGACGAGGACGTCAAGTGTTTAAGTGGGGGAGATTGTAACACCCCGATAATTTATAAAGAATTGAGGTGCTCCCCATGTCAACAAGAGCTCTTCCTTTTCTGAGTTCGAGTGAGGACAAAGAACTCAGAAGTTAAGCGTGCAGAGGCGAGAGTAGTACCAGGATGGGTGACCTCCTAGGAAGTTCTCGGGTTGGCATGGGATTGCGCTTCTAAGGCCTCGGGCCTTACAACTTAGACCACAAACTTTTCCAAAAATAACTCAGAAATTTAGCATCACGATCTGAACAATAGAACAAGGAATGCCATGCAGCCTAACAACCTCTCTAAAGAACAAATCAACAATATGCACTGCATCATCAGTCGTGTGGCATGGAATAAAGTGATCCATCTTGGAAAAACGGTCTACCACTATAAAGATAGATTCTCTACCTTTCCTAGCTAGTTCTAGGCAATCCAACAATGAAGTCCATAAAAGTGTCCTCTCAAGGTGAACTAGGAATAGGTAAGGGCTGGTACAAGTCATGTGGGTTAAGTCTAGATTTAGCTTTAGCACATACAACACAACTTTTGACAAATCTAAGCACATAATTACTCATCTTAGGCCAATAGTAGTGTTCTTTTAAACCTTCTAAAGTCTTTTCTAGCCCTCTATGTCCTCTTGATTCATGAACCTCTTTAGTTAGAAGCCTATGTATACTAGATGAAGGTATGCATTATTTTTCAGCTTTGAATAAATAAACATAATCAATAAAGTAGGAATCTATTTCTCCCCTAGACATGCAATTCTTATAAATTTTAGCAAAGTGAGGATCACTAGCATATAACTCTTTAATCATTGCAAATCCAAGGATTTTAACATCACATTGGTTCAAGAGAACGTACCTGCGAGAAAGGGAGTCAACTACCGCATTCTATTTGCCTTTCTTATGCTTTACAACATAAGGAAAGATCTCCATAAATTCAACCCATCTTGCATGTCGCCTACTGAGTCTGGATTGGCGTTTCAAATACTTCAAGGCCTCATGATCAGAATGAATAACGAACTCCTTAGGCCACAAATAATGAGACCAAGTCATCAAAAGCCTAATTAAAGCATACAATTCTTTATCATAAGTAGGGTAATTCAACTCAGCCCCACTAAGCTTTTCACTGAAATACGCTATGGGTTTCTTGTCTTGCAAGAGCACACCTCCTATGCCATGGCTTGATGCATCCACCTCAATCTCGAATGCCTTGGAGAAATCAGGGAGCTGGAGCACCGGGGCGTTGCACAACCTGTCCTTCAATGTGTTGAAGGCGTTCTCTTGTTGCTCTCTCCATTTGAATGTTGTATCCTTCTTGTGGAAGTATTACTCAGCACTTTGGACGATTTTTGAGGCTTTTCTCGGCGTTCTTGGTCCCATTCAGTAGCTCCACTCGTGCTTGATGTTGTCCTAAAATTTGAGCCAAAACGCCCGGGTGGAGACTGGGAAACGCCGGTGTTGCATGTGGATGCAACAGGCGCCGATCGGTGCGGTGCTGCCTTGGCCACAACTTCGGCCTCTTCATTTTATTCCTTGGCACGCCTAAGTGCCCTAGATTGATCCCTTCGTACCTGGTCCTGTAAAACTTGTTGGGGCGACAATGGTAGAAGAGACACTCTCCTCCCGTCATAGTTAAACGAATAGGTATTAAGCATGCCATCATAAATAAATCTCATATCGAATAACCATGGTCTACCTAACAAGATATGAATGCATTCCATGTTTACCACATCACACATGATATCATCAACATAATTGCCTATGGAAACACGGACTAAACACCGATGAGTAACTAAATTAGAACCATCTGTATCATTAATACCATTGAGACCATAACTAGTAGCCCTAGGTTGAGTTTTTAATTGCAAGTGATCAACTACCTTAGCATTTATAATGTTACAGCAGTTACCACTATCAATTATCATGCATAACACTTGATTCTTCACAGTACACCTAGTATGAAAAATATTTTCCGTTTGATCTAGCCTAGGTGTTTCTTGTAAAGTAAGAGTACGCATGGTTACCAAGGTTAAAGGCTGTTCGGTGCAGTCCGGTTCAATGGCCTCCACATCCTCATCTTCTTGTCCATTGCTCTCCTCCTCCACTTGATTTGGAGGTATTTCTTCATCACTCACATAACCTCCATTGGTGGTAAGGAGCACTTGTTTATGATTTGGACAATCTTTAGCATAATGACCTCTTCCTTGACATTTGTAGCACACAATGTCACGTGATCTAAGCTGATTTTGAGGTGCATTTGTGGGACGTCTTTGGCCTTGAGAACCTGCTGGTTTAGGTGAGCTAAAAGCTCCCTTTTGCTACAATGAAGGTTTAGAAGAATAAGAAGTGGAATTTGAACTAGGATTAGAATTATACCTCTTTGGTGCGTTCCATGCTTCCTTCTTCTTCCTTTGTTGCTGCTCATAGAGTAGTTGGGCTGAATGCACTAATGCATTGAGATCCTTGATTTGTTGAATCTTAAGTGTGTCTTTAATTGATTGATTCAGTGCAACCATGAATTGGGTCCTTAGAGACCTTTGGGAATGGTGAAGTCCAACCTTGAAGCTCAAATCTTCAAGCTCATTGAAGTACTCAGTTGGAGACTTGGTACCTTGTTTGCATGTTACAACTTTAAGCCTCATGTGCTCGGTGTGTTCTTCTGGCACATACTTCTTTCTCATGACAAACTTCAGCTGGCCCCAAGTTTCAATAGGTGATAAGGCCTTTCTAATTCTATCCTCCTTCATTCGGAACCACCAATTTCTAGCGGTCCCTACAAAGTGGATAACAACAACAACAACTTTATCCCATTCTTCATAGCCCATATGATCTAGAATGAAGTTTGTAGCTTGTTCCCACTCTAGATACTTCTCCGGATTGAGCTCTCCGCTGAATGGTTCTATCTTGATCTTTTTTTTGAATTTTTCAAATTTTTCAAAATTTTTTTTTTCCGTTTTAACAAAAAGTAACAACTACATAGAACATAAAAAAACACCTAGGACATAATTTTTCTACTTTCTTCCCACCCCATACTTAAAATTACAGTGTCCCCACTGTAAGAAAAATAACAAGAAGAGGGAAAAGAAATAGAAAACAAAACAAAAAATTAAAAAGAAAAAGAAAGACATAAAACTTACAAAAGTGGAAACAAGGAAAGGAAACTTCATCTTGAGCTTGATCAACGGTTCTGTGGAGGAAAATAGTGCTCAAAGTTCCCCATGAAGTCATACATCGTCCTCCAACGCTCAACATCCTCCGCCTCTCTCTGACGTTGCCGCTCGTCCTCCCTCGACATGCGTGCGGAGTAGACGGTTTCCCATCTATCCATCCTCCGATGAATGTGATCGGTCTGGAGGTGAAGCTGCTGCATCCGTGCAGAAAGATCCTCGGCCCATGGTGGTAGTATGCTCGATCCTGTGTACTCGGGCTGAGGAGGTGGTGGGTAGTGAGGCTGAAAATGATCTTGGTACATCACCGGGGTGTAAGGCATTAAGCCATATGCATGAGGGTCGACAGGAGCTGGTGGAGGGTCGACAGGAGCTTGCGGCACTTCGTTAACGAAGCTGGTTGCCTCGTTAACAGTGTTAGGCGGTGGCTGGAAATGGTCGTTAACGACCCTGGTTGGCTCGTTGACGAAGATGTTGCCTCCTAATTCCTCTGTCTCCATGTCTTCTTCTGTAAAGTTGAGCTCCTCAGTGCCGCCCTCGGTGTCGGCTTCCTCGGTATCATTGCCTACGACCTCGGTATCCTCTTGCTCATCTTCTTCTTCATATTCGTCCACATCATCCCGCTCAAACTGGGTGTGACATGGCCTAAGTGAGAGCTCATCTTCCGGTTTTGGCTCCAATGGGTAAGGCTGGCCCGTCCACACCTCGTACCAATTCGGTACGTAGAGTAGCTCGTACATGTCGAGGGAAGGTATGACGACTTGATCTCGAACCTTCACTTTGTAGCCTCCCTCGGCTTGTACGAAGATCCCGGAACTATACCAATAGTTCTTGTTGAGGAGTTGAGCGTGGGCCGGTGTGTAGCGGGTGAGATCCACTCCATGATTCTTAGCCAAGAGGCTAACCAAATTGCCACACCACACCTCTTTGGACTTGTGGGACTTCTCGACGTAGTAGAGCCATTCGTACCCCAAATTCAAGGGGCCGGGCTCCTCGAAGAGGATGGTGCGGAAGCAAGCGACCTTCGTCCTTGTAGACCGGTTCAACTCCTTCTTCGTCTAGAATAATGCGGCGAGGACTCTCAAGATGATCCGGAAGATGGGGTTGACTATGGTTGCCCCAGATAGCGCCGCGGTGGAGGATTGAACTTCTCCGGTGATGTAGCTCCAAGTGCGGGTCACTCGGTAGTCCTTCAAGCTATAGTCTCTAGACGGGTTTGGGAGCTCCAAGATTGCATTGAACTCCGCCATGGTGAAGTCACGGTCCTCGTTACCGAGCCGGAACCGAATGCGTCCCGCCGAGATCTTCGACGAGAAGTTGGTCTCCAAGGTGGCCAAGAACTCGGATGTGAGGGCCGGGTAATGTGGCAAGCTCTCTTGCTTCAATAAGTGCGCGGCCCCAAGTATGACGAAGGCGTCCTTGACATCCGTGTAGATGCATGTAGAGACGGCGCTAGACTTCGAGAACCATCGGGTGTAATGGTCCTTCTCCAAGAAATCCCGGTAGCGCCGTACTTGGCTTTGACTGCTCAAAATCACATCGTCCACCCGGGGTGGAGATGGAGACCTGTGGTTCCTCCTCTTCTTCTGGGCTCGGGTAGCGGGTCTGCTTGAACTAGCCATGGATCCGGAGAACCGGGAATTAAAAGGACAAGGGTCGGAATCGGGGTAGGTTAACGAGCTCGTCGTCGATGGTCAAAAGGCCTTCGAACTCCGGTAACGATGGCGTCTCCGGTGGTCGTTAGCGTGGGATTTCCGACTCGGTGGGAGAAAAAGAGAAAGGGGCTTGAGAGAGTTCTGGGTTTGAGAGTGAATGTGGGAGAGATTGTGGTAGAATTTTGGGAGGGGTAGAAGGGTTTTTATAGGAGGGGTAAAGATAGAGGGGGTGGCGGCTAGGGTTAGAAAAGTTAACTAGGTTAGAGTTACTTACCTGCCCCGTATAGTGACGAATCGGGTCGTCCGAACTGGGTCGTTAACGACCCTAGGTGGGTCGTTAACGAGCCACCGTAGCCTCCTTGAGTGAATTTCGACCCCTTTTTTCCTGAAATCTTGTTAGCTCAAAAAAATCTTATTTCTATCCTATTTAAACTAAAAAAAATAAAAAATAAAAGAAAGCTAGGAAATAATCTAAAATAAAAAGGAAAATAAAATAAACTAAACCTATTCTAAAAAGCGGGTTGCCTCCCGTAAGCGCTATGTTTAACGTCGTTAGCCCGACGAGCTCTCTTGCTAGTTTTGTGGTGTGAGAGCCATGGTAACTCTTATTTCTTCATCAGGATCAGGCTGCTCATGGAATTTCTTCAACCGGTGTCCATTAACTTTGAAAATGACGCCTCGGTTATCGGTCAACTCTACTGCTCCGTGAGGATAAATGTGATGAACCACAAATGGCCCACTCCATCGTGTCCTTAGCTTCCTTGGGAATAATCGGAGTCTAGAGTTGAATAGAAGTACCTTATCGTCGATGTGGTAAGTTTTTGGCACCAATTTCCGATCATGCCACCTTTTCGTGCGCTCCTTGTATATTTCAGCATTTTCGTACGCCTTCAGCCTCAATTCTTCTAATGCTTGCAAGTCCATGAATCTTTTTGCTCCAGCCGTGTCGAGGTTCATGTTGAGCTCCTTGAGAGCCCATAACGCGTTATGCTCCATTTCGACCGGTAAATGACATGCCTTGCCATACACTAGATTATAGGGGGTGGTGCGTAGAGGCGTTTTGTATGCTGTCCTATATGCCCATAGAGCGTCATCCAATTTGGAGGACCAATCTTTTCTAGAACGGGAAACTGTCTTCTCTAATATGCTCTTGATTTGCCTGTTTGAAACATCAACTTGGCCACTTGTTTGGGGATGATATGGTGTTGCCACCCGATGAGATACCCCATACTTAGCCAAAAGGGCTTCAAAACTCCGCTCGATGAAATGGGAGCCACCATCACTGATTAGGACTCTTGGAACGCCGAATCTGGGGAAAATATTGGTCTTAATGAATTTAGCAACAGTCTTGGCGTCGTTAGTCCTTGTAGCAACAGCTTCCACCCACTTGGAAACATAATCAACCGCAACTAAGATGTACTTGTAGGGTCCTGAGGCGGGAAATGGTCCCATGAAATCAATGCCCCATACATCAAATAGCTCAACTTCTAATATCCCAGTTAGTGGATTTTCATGTCTCCAAGTTATGTTGCCTGAGCGTTGGCATCCATCACATGCTGTCACATAAGCTTGCACATCTTTGAATATGGTGGGCCAATAGAGACCACTTTGAAGAATCTTTGCAGTAGTCTTGAATCCTTTTGCATGACCTCCAGTTGGCAGTGTGTGGCATTGACGGATCACGTTTTCAATCTCCTCTTCTGGGATACAACGCCTAAAGAGGTGATCACTTCCTTGTTTAAACAAGTAGGGATCGTCCCAATAGTATTGTTTCACATCATGGAGAAATTTCTTCTTCTTTTGTGGGGTAAGGCCCTCGGGAATTATGCCTCCTACAAGATAGTTAGCGAAATCCGCAAACCAAGGAGCTTTTGGCCCTCTAATAGCATGGATTGATATTGAGGAAGAAGAAATTGAAGAAGGAGAGGGGATGGATTTTAATTGAGAAGACTTAGGTTCAGAAATCTTACCTGGGTGGGTCGTTAACGAGCTAGGTTTCCATTTATTGACCTCGGTACCGACCTCCCGTAACTCAGTAACGACCCCATTGGCTTGATTGTCGACCAAACTTGAACATTTTCCCTTTTTATTTGTGTCTTCCAGCCTCGGCACCTCGTTAACGATCCTGAAGGGGTCGGTAACGAGGGTCTTGTAGAGCTCAACCTCGTTCAGCAGGAGGTGTTCGTCGGGTCTGGAATCATTTATCGGAACGTCATTATTGGACTCGGTGATATGCTCAACTGGCAACCTGGATAAGTGATCCGCCACTAGATTTTCTGCTCCCTTCTTATCTCTTATTTCATGATCAAATTCCTGTAGTAAGAGCATCCAACGAAGCAATCTAGGTTTTGCATCTTTTTTAGCCATTAGGTATCTAACGGCCTCATGGTCAGTATAAACAATCACTTTGGATCCAACAAGATAGGACCGAAATTTTTCAAAGGCAAATACCACAACAAGGAATTCCTTCTCCGTTGTGGTATACTTACTCTGCGCCTCATCCAGCGTCTTACTGGCATAGTATATGGCGTGGAGTTTCTTGTCTTTCCGTTGCCCTAAAACTGCGCCGACTGCATAGTCACTGGCATCGCACATGATCTCAAAGGGTAATGCCCAGTCTGGGGATTGCATGATGGGGGCGGACACAAGGGCAGCTCTTAACCTGTAAAATGCTTCAAGACATTCTGGAGACAGCTCAAACACTACATCTTTCATTAGTAGGTTAGTCAAAGGTTTAGCTATCTTAGAAAAATCCTGAATAAATCGCCTGTAAAAGCCAGCATGCCCTAAAAAACTCCTAATGTCTCTCACAGAAGAGGGAGGAGGTAGTTTTTCAATAAGCTCAATTTTCGCCTTATCTACTTCTATCCCTCTTTTAGAGACAAGGTGTCCTAGTACTATCCCCTCTTGAACCATAAAGTGACACTTTTCCCAATTCAGTACAAGATTAGTTTCTTCACATCGTTTAAGCACTCGTGCAAGGTTAGCAAGACAAGAATCAAATGAAGAACCATAAACAGAAAAATCATCCATAAAAACCTCTACAATATCCTCTATCATATCAGAAAAAATAGCCATCATACATCTTTGAAAAGTAGCGGGGGCATTGCAAAGCCCAAATGGCATTCTTTTATAAGCAAAGGTTCCATAGGGACATGTAAAAGTTGTTTTCTCTTGGTCATCAGGATGAATGGGAATCTGCCAAAAGCCGCTATAGCCATCTAAATAACAGAAGTAATCATGCTGGGCTAAGCGTTCTAAAACTTGATCTATGAAAGGAAGCGGAAAATGATCTTTTCTAGTAGCGCTATTGAGCTTCCTATAATCAATGCACATCCTCCAACTAGTGGTGGTTCTAGTCGGAATAAGCTCTCCCTTTTCATTTTCTATCACAGTCATCCCCCCTTTCTTAGGGACTACATGGACCGGACTCACCCATTGGCTGTCCGAAATAGGAAATATGATCCCTGCATCAAGTAGTTTAATAATTTCCTTTTTAACTACATCTTTCATGTTAGGATTTAATCTACGTTGATGCTCTATGGTGGGTTTATGATTGTCCTCCATGTAAATCCTATGCATGCAAAGAGAAGGGGATATGCCAGTTATATCATCTAGGGAGTAGCCTATGGCTTTTCTATGCATCTTAAGCACACTTAGGAGTTTTTCTACTTCTTCATCTTTTAATCCAGCATTAATGATGACAGGAATAGTAGAATTTGGGCCGAGGAATTCATACCTGAGGGAATCTGGCAAGGGTTTAAGTGTTGGGGACGGTTCGGCAGGAATTAGAATGGGCTCTTCTGGTTCCGTTTTCAACACTTCATGAAAGCATTCGAAAGCTGAGATCTCGCCATCTTCGGCAAGGGTCGTTAACGAACCTGAGTGGGTCGTTAACGAGCCTGCATCTTCTGCCAGGAGAATCGGTAACGATGTTGGGGGACTCGTTAATGAGACTACAGTGGTTATTTCTGCCCATCTTTGCCCTGAAATGTCATCATTGCATGCTGATCTTCCTATGGGGTCTCCACATTCAATGATCTCCTCGTGGGCGTAGAGCATCTTGACTTCAGCTTTGTCGGACTCCCTGGATTGCTTGAATCGGAATTCCGTCACGTCATCCCCAATTTTGAAAGTTAGGAGTCCTCTCCTAACATCGATTATAGCTCCTGCTGTGGCGAGGAATGGTCTTCCCAAAATAATAGGCACAACTGGATCTTCGGGCATTACCATCACGATGAAGTCATTCGGAACAAAGAAATTACCCACTTGAACTGGGAAATCTTCTACAGCCCTGTTGGTTTGATGCAAGATCCATCTGCCATATAAATCCGCATGTTGACAGGCTCTAATGGTCCCATATTTGCTCTAGACCAGATTGAGAGTGAAACAAGACTAGCACTGGCACCAAGATCGCATAAAGCTTTGAACTTGTGGTTGCCTATGCCGATTGTGATTCCAAACCTTCCAGGATCTCCAAGCTTTTCTGGAAGAGCTATGGATCTGACCTCATCCTGCAGTTCTGTAATAGATCTTTTCCTGCTAAGAATATCTTTCAAAAATTTTGTGTAAGCCGGCATTTCGCTTAGGGCCTCAGCGAATGGGATGGAAATATTAATGCCCTGAAGAATCTTAACGAAATGCTTGAACTTACTCTCAGTAGAGTCCATAGATTTCTTAACTGGAAATGGAAGAGTTTTCACCATTCTCGGAACCAAGTTAGGCTCGAGAGGTGAGAGTACCGGGTCGACACTAGGGTCGTTCGGTGTCCTCGGCGGGTCGTTACCGACCCTGATGGGGTCGTTAACGAGCCTGGGATTGAGAGGAGGACTCGGTTTAGAAAACTTACCTGGGCTGGGCTCGTCAGGAATCCTCGGAGCCTCGTCATCTTGGCTTGTAGGTTCGGTACTAGCTCTCGCTGGCTCGTTAACGAGCTGGCTGGCGAGATCTTATTCCTCCTTCTCTTCAGCTTGAACTCTCTCCGGTAGTGTCTTCCCGCTTCTAAGGTGTACTGTTGCTATTTGGCCTCTAGGGTTCTCTTCGGTACGACCCGGGAGTTGCCCTTGTGGTCTTGGAATCCGTGCAGCAAGGTCTCCTAGTTGGGAATCAACACTCTTCTTCCAAATATCGAACTCTCCCCATCTTTTATCCAATCCATTGATGCCCTCTTTAATCTCTTGAGCCCATGATGGTGTCTCCTGATGGCCTGGAGGTCGATATGGTGCAGGTCGTCTATCTTGCGGGGGCCTTGTGTAATTATGATTTGCATTCTGATTGCCCCATGATTGATAGTTGTTCGACCTGTCATTGTAATTAGGCTGGTTCCTGTAGGGTCCTCTCATGTAATTCATCTCTGCTATCGTCTCAGCGGTTCTAACCTGCTCAATGTTAGTGCAAGCAGAAGTACTATGCGCAGAAGAACCACATTCTTGACATGATTGAGAGGATTTCAGAAAACTTACCTGTTTCCTCAAACGGTTGACCTCATCTTGTAAGAATTGATTTTTAACATCGGGGTCAACTTCATCTCGATTGGGCACATAGAGACGTTTTTGAGTTTGTGGAGCCTGCTGGGTTCCGTACATAGCATCGTAATTCGCCAGCTTGTCCAACAGTTCCCACGCCTCTGTCGGGTTCATCTCTATAAAACCGCACGCAGTATGCGTGTTGATGCGGTTCTTGGTCTCTGCGTTGATACCCTGAAAAAAGATTTCTTGCAATACATATAATGGTTGCCCATGAGTAGGGCATTGTCTAAGCATCTCTTTAAATCTTTCCCATGTTTCAACAAATGTCTCATTAGGCAACTGGTGATAAGAGGTGATACGTTTCCTTAACTCCGTTGTCTTAGCAGGAGGGAAAAACTTTGTAAGAAATTGATCATACAAAGCTTTCCAAGTCCTGATAGACTTAGAAGGTAGGCTCTCTAACCAGTTCAGGGCCTTTCCAATAAGTGACCATCTAAAAGCTTTCAACAGAACATATTCTAGTGAGACACCTTCAGCAGCTATGGTGTCACATAAATCAAGAAAATTTCTAATATGTTCCATAGGGAACTCAGCAGGTTTCCCTTCAAACTGAGCCCGTTTAATCAAGGATATAAATTGAGACTTGATCTCAAAAGGTTTCTCTATCGCAGGAAGCACAATAGGAGATTCTGGCACCCTCAGTTCCGGATGCATGTATTGCTTGGCATTCCTTGGATAGGCGTTTAGCTCTTCTTGCAGTCGAGCCTTGTCTGCATCAGCGCCGTCCTTCTCGGCTCTCAGTGCCTCCATCTGGGTCCGGAGGATCTCTAGCTCTCGAGCCATCTCTTCAGCTGTGGCCATGGCTCGGTTTTCTCGGAGTCGTCGGTGCAGGGAACGTTCGGGTTCTGAGTAATAACTGGAGCTATCAAACTGAAGCCTTCTTCGTCCTACCGGCATACACTGAGAAAACAAACAAAGAAAACAAAAATTAAAAACAAAAACGGGGTCGGGCTAGTCCCGATCCCAAAGATAAACTAACAACTCGTTGCGTCCCCGACAACGGCGCCAATTTGTTGATAGGGTTTCTCGGCCAACAAATAAATTTGTAAGTCAAGACCCCGCTGAGTACAGTGGAGTCAGGATCGTTCCACAGGAAGCAAGGTTGTTTGTCTATCAATCTAATAAAAATTCAAATAAAATCAAGCAAAACACTAACGAGATGCCTCGTTAACGACCTTGTCAGGATCGTTACCGAACCACCGAACACAAAAACACCAATTAACGAGCTAATAAAATTCTAACTAACACTCGGTACCGAAGCAAGTATTCAGCAACGAAGATTTATCAGAAATAATTCAATAAAAACAAATATCTAGGATAAGGGACACCACAACATAGCCAAGCATAAAAATTCGTAAGAAGATAAGATCATGCCTTTAAATAGATAGAGTCATCAACTTTCATTAACTAGACAAGTAAATTAATCTATTTTCATAAACTAACTCACTCAATTGCTTGTTTTGGATCTAAAGCTTGAAACTTTTGTTTTCAAACAATATCAACCTTACTAACTTTCTCTTTCAATCAAGTTAAAACTTAAATTACCTCAACTCCCGTTTCGGTATTAAGCACAACAAACAATTTCAATAAAGATAAAAGGCATTCAAAACACTATCTTACTTCATCAAACATGCTCAACTATGCCGGGCTTAACCCCGACCCTAGAAAAATAGACTACTCACTACTCATGATAAACAAACTAAAAACTTCCATAAAAACAAACATTGAAACAAAAACTCAAACTTAAATTAATAACAAAAATATCGTCTTACAGAGAATCAGAGAAAAACCAAAACAAAACAATCACCGAACCACAAACTCGATCAACGAACCTCGGAAACCGTTGTCACCGAACCTCGTCACCGACTTCCGATCCGGCAGCCTCTCCTTCGGCCTTCCTTCTCCTCCAAAACTAGCTCTAAAACTCTACTCCAAAATTTATACTAGAAAATCCTAAAAAACTAAAAAGGCTAAAAGATAAAAACTTTCCTAAAAAGATAGAAACAATCTCTAAAAGATAGAAATAAAATCTAGAAAGATATTAAACCCTAAAATACATATTCTAATAACCCATAAAGATTCTAAAAAGATACTCAACCGATACGGAAATAAATTCCCGCTCATGATCGGTGAATAATAAAATAATACTCCGAAATCTTCTTCTTCGTGGCCTCGTTAACGACCCTTCACAACCTCGTTAACGAGCCTGGGGTTTTGTTTTCTTCAACACCTCCTCTCGATCTCTTGAGCTTCGACTTCTTAAATCTTTGCACTCTTCCGTCCTTCACTGTGATGCTCCAAATTTAGCTCCATTTAGCTCTTTTCCTAGCTAAAACCTGCAAAATACACAAAATAGCGTAGATTCCACCCTTTTCGTAGATTTATGCAAAACTAACTAAAAACACTTAAAACTAAACCTAAACTAGACAAAATTAATCCTAATAAACAAAGAATACCTATCAAAAACTATACCAAAAATGCGAACATCAATTAGCTAATTTGTTGTTTGATTGAGATATATAATGGATGGAGCCTGGTTTTCTATGCTTTATATGATCAGTTTCATTGTTGACCACTTGACCTTCGTTTTCTAGTGTGGTATACGTTATTTCATTCATTCCACAATTCACAACTATTATTGTAATAGTGAAACTAAAAATGTATTCCAACAAAGACTGAGGGAGTTCAAGTATGTGAATGGAATGTCTGTGATCGTCAAATACATTATCTGCTCATAAACCCTGAAAACCATTGATACTGATATGTGAGAAGAAAGGTATTTAATTAGTAAAGTCTCTCAATAAAACTTAGTTTTTGGTTTAGTTAACTTATGTTTGTCTTCATGGGGATGCTTCTCACAACTGGTCTACAAAAATATAGAAGAGTGAGCTAACAAGAACCATAAATACAGTCTAGATTTTTCTCAAAAAAAAAAAAGATTAAGACAGTCAAATACCAGAGCCCAGTCTAAAGCAACAACTAAGTAAGCTGATCATTCTAACAGACACTTTAACATTCATCAGACTGTCTAACTCAAGAAACCTGCACATGAAAAATTTATGCTGTTTGGCCAATGCTTACAAGAAAATTATACTAAAATTCAGGTTCAATTACCACCTTCAATTACAAGAAAATTCAGATTCAATTACAAGAAAATTCTGATTCAATTACCAAACAAGAATGAAGTCATTATCTTTCTGTCTATTTTTATGCATTTGTCCTCAAGCCATCGTTGCAGCCAACAATTCAATATGAATTCAAAGTTTTCAGGGCAATAAGCACAAAACTACTGAATTTTCATCGCATTTGGCAAAGTACATGCTGATGTTTCTAAAGTGCCATCAGAGTCCCCTACTTCCACCAACGAATGTAGCAAGCAAGAGGTAAACCCTTGCTCGGCAGTCAACACTTAAATTCACGAGTCGAAAAATCACCTCGTGGTAACTGAACAATCTGCTGTGTATAGAATATCATAACCTAGATGAAAGGCACGATTCATTACCCTCAAGAAACCACTAGCACCGGCACAATTCCAGTGCATATGAAAATTCAACAGTGGTTCAGTATGATTCGTTCATCCGGAAGAAAAGATGGCGTCGTAACGAGTCGTGAAGGGCATCTCCGACAATGCACCGGCGCAATTCCAGGGTGGAAAGGTCGATGAAGAAAATTGATGGGTAGGTTGGCATTGACATAAATGCTTTCATATTCTGTTGAGCACAATTAAGGCGTTTCTCTTCTTTTAATTTCTTGCCACATAATTATTTTCATTTTTTTTTTCTTTTTCCACGTAAGATTGCCATGTCACTGGGTAAACAAAACAGGGTCCTTGCTAAATCGAGGTTAGACTTAGCGCGGAAACCAACCATCAGAAAATTTCGTATAATAATTTCTAGCTGAATCGAGGGCAAAGTTGTCAATCACCTATGGAGTTGGGATTGGATGGATCACGCAGTGCAAGAAACACTCGACACTTCTCGAACCTTCAAATTTATAAACACATGATAAGAACTCAAAACCCTAATCTCCCCACCGGCGCTCCGGCCTCCGTCCTCCGTCTCACACCACACCCAGTGAAGAAGGAAGGTTACAATGTCGCACTTTGGAAGATCCGGCCCTCCGGATATCAGAGACACTTACTCGCTTCTCGTTCTCAACATCACATTTCGTAATTCTCCCCGCTCTCTCTACTCGTTGCTTTCGGTTCAAACGTTTCGGTGTTATCCTTTCTTCGATTTGATGCTAACTCGCCCGCTGGTCTATTCTTCTTTTGCAGGAACAACGGCTGATGATTTGCACCCTTTGTTCGACAAATATGGCAAAGTTGTTGATGTCTTTATTCCCAGAGATCGAAGGTTTCTCTCCCCGTCTCTCTTTTCTTGCTTATGGACTAGTTTTGATGCTATACCGAGCATGATTCACGCTATTTGATTTTTTTTTTTATTATTATTTTGGTTTAGAACTGGAGAATCGCGGGGTTTTGCTTTTGTACGCTACAAGTACCAGGACGAAGCAAGCAAGGCTGTCGAGAGGCTGGATGGTACTCCTCTTCTTTCTTTTCCACTTCTATCTTCTTAGTTTCTCTTGTATATTTTCTACTCGTACTAGTTTCTTCTTCACCAATTTGATATCAATCTTACTCTACTGTTTTGTTCTTCATCAATTTGTACTCTACTATTTCGATTGAAGGACTTATTTTGACTTTCTTGTATGCAGGAAAAGTAGTTGATGGCCGAGAGATAATGGTGCAATTCGCAAAATATGGTCCAAATGCTGAGCGAATGTAAGTGGGTTGGCTCTAAAGTTGTGAACTTCCCTTTGCACCTCTTTAATTGGTGCTTTCTGGTTTATCAATAACAACCATGTCATCCTGTGATGTTTTTTTTGACACCAATGACATTGTTTAGTTAGAGTTTGTGCTTTTTTATAAGATTCCACAGCTTACATATACAATTATGCATCCCTAATTCCCTACTTGCATGTAAGACTTTTAGTTGTCTAAATTGGGCTTTGAAGACAATAACATTCCATAAATATTAGAAGTAGCTGTCGATTAATATTTTGTAGTTCAGAAATTTAGCAATGATTGCATCTCTCCTTTTCACCCAGCTTGTTTCTCATCAAACTTTAATTGCTGTCTATATTGTATGTCTTACCCAGCCTAACAGGATGTAGGTAAAAATAATTGCATGCTACATTTCTCTTGATCTGCCTATCTGCTTAACTTATTGAATAATCATCATGTTTGATGCTTAGATTTGTTTGACTTTTCAAATTGCACTAGTGATATGCTATGATAAGTTGAAACTTGTTCCTTGTTCATGATGTAGTCTTTGAAGTTCTGTTTTTGCTAAAAAATTTCCAGTTTTCAAGGGGAATCTGCTGGGTTGTCCAGAGAACTGTTATATAGTAGAATGGTGGCAGTTCATTCATGTTTTGTGCTTTTGTTATTTTTTTTCCAAATTTCATTATGAAGTCCCATTTTTTTTTTCCTCTTTTGGTCAGTAGTGTATATTTTACTCATTATTCTCACTTTGTTTTTGATGCTCAGTCAAAAGGGGAGGGTAGCAGAATCATCCTTCAGAAGTAGTAGAAGGTCACGAAGCCCGGGTCCAAGGTATATATATATATATATATTATGTTTTTCTGTATTTGGAGGAATTTGCCAGCTTCATTCACAAATTGACTGAAGTTTTAGGCTTTCAACTATAGCCTAGTTTTATTGAGATGTTTGTTTTCTCTTTTGTTCTGCAAGACTGAAAATTATCTTTCTTTATGTGGTGCCTGTCTCATTGCTTGCTCTCTAGTGCTTATTCAATTTCCTGATCACGAGATCAGATTTTAATATCTTGAAACTCTATGAGGGGGCTGTTGGAGTGTTGGTTGAAATTTGGTTATCAGCCTAATCTATTAGGAAAAGAATAAAGTTTAATTTGGTTATCATACCACTACCCACCGTCACAACATTCGTCCTTCATAGTCTTCTTCTCTGCTACCTTTCCGCCACTACACATCAACACCAGCTTCTTTACCATTCACTTGTCTCTTTCTCATCTCCATCACCTCTCAGTCTCATCACTTGCCTTTATTACAACCATAGCTCATAAATCTTGCCACTATTACAGCCATAGACCATCGTGTCTCCATTGTTCTCATGTAATCCAGTCCCCTCTGTGCTCCTTCACTATGTCCTTTTCCCAGCTCAACCCATCCTTTACCCGTTGGTCAACCACCATCCGTGTTTTCTTTCAGAATCTTCGTGTTGTCACAAGTTTGTAACCCTAACTACTCATTGTCTGTGTCCTTGCCTAGTCACCATCAGCATCTTCGTTCCTACTCATTATCTTCATTAGATCACTCGCCAGAGTCCACCACCTGCAAGCATGTTGGTGACATCCATCATCACCATGCTGTCACAAGTTTGATATCCTAACTACTCGTGCTGTCTGTGTCGATGCCTAGTCACCATTAGCATCTTTGTGCCTACTCATTGTCTTTATTAGATCACTCGCCATAGAGTCCACCACCTGCATGTTGGCGACAACCCTCATCACCAACCATGGTTCAAAGTGTCAAACCTCCAAAAAATCCATGGATTCAAAAATCAATATCTTAGTCACTGGGTAAGAGCAATCTGTAGGAAATTACAAAAAATGTAACCATAATCTTGGTATTGGGAACACTGTTTCCTATTCATATATGGATACCGGAGGATTTTAGAATAATTAATCACTCTACACTCAAGACTTCCATCCATATGAAGGAGTTTATAATTTTCGACCAAGTTTTCTGCTTTACAGTAGGACTTATTTCTAACCATTCAATTTTAAAATCGAGCTGAGTTGTTTTTTTTTGTGTAAACTACTCAATTGTCTCACTATTTCACGTTTCTTCCTTTCACCTCTAAAAAGTAATAGGCTTCCAGCATCAGGTTTTTAATCCCTTTGCGTCACTTAGGCTCATGTGTGGGCAACTTAGTGCTGCAGCCAGTAATTTCTCGATGCAGTGAGGCACTCACCCTTGGCACCTATGTGTGAACTGTTTTTCATTGCTTGAATGGCTAGTTGTTTTTCTCTTTTGTATTACTCATGAAAGATTAATTCGTCTGCATTGTCTTTTTTTGGTATTTGTATTTATACATCTTGGTTCCTTCCAGTGTTGGGAGACATAAACAATCTGACTTATTTATTCTTCCTTGACATGAAATTGTATTTTCTTGGCTTCTTTTTTCTTAATCCTGTTGCTGGCTGTCTGCTCAATAAGCTGTCTCCGGTGTGGGGTGGCTTCTGTTTTCTTAATCCTCGCTCTTTTTGGATTGTCAATGACTAAATCTTCATTGCTGTATTGGTTCATCACTTTTTAGTGATGTTTATTTTATTTGGGAATTTGTATCGTTTGAAGAGTGCTACAAAGTTGCTGTCATAATATTATCAACATGGTTATTCGATCGTCATCATTTTTTTTCCTAAGACAAAAATTAGCATAATTGTAGTATGTAATTTAGCTATCTGAAAATTGCATTGACATTTTTAATATTTTGCAAGTTATTGTATTTTGAGTGACTATTAGTTTTTATAGTCATCATTAAAGTTCTTTTCGGGTGTCAGTTAGGTCTTGGGTCAGGTAAAGTCTTGACAGGCCTACTCATATAGGTTTTTTCCATTTTGAATAATGAGATAAGAAAATTTCTTCAGTTCTCGGTTCTCCTCTAATGAGGTCCATGCCGCCTGGGGAATCTATCATCTGACTCTTTCCTGTTTTTCATGATATTTTATGTTCCTAAATTGCTGAAAAATTCTCAATGATGGTGTTTGCCTTTGGTAATTTACTGCACTGTAGGATGTTTCTTAGGTACTGTGAATTTCTGTGTTTCAGGTATCGAGATAGCTACAGGGACAGAGATTACCGGAGGAGAAGTCGCAGCAGAAGCAGAGATAGATATGGCAGGGACAGATATCATTCAAGGGAGAGAGATTATCGTCGTCGTAGCAGAAGCTACAGCTATAGTCCTGATAGTAGGGATGATAGAAGATCCAAATATGATGATGAGAGACGGAGCCACAGTCGCTCTTATAGAAGGTATTATGTTAGACCCCAAAAAAAGAAATAAAAGGGTAGGAAATGTGGTACCAAGTATTTAGCCAATTTGAGGAATCCTCCCAATCTGTAAATCATTTTATATACAAGAGCTGAATAATTGAAAGCTGTTCTTCTCCGTTTGTAATAGTTAAACTAAATAACTAGATAATTATAATTTAAATAATGGAAAATATCATGGAGAAAGTGAGGAAAAGGGTTAGTGTTGGAAACTGAAGAAACTATTTATAATATGAAATGAAGAAAATTAATTGAAACTAATAGAATTAATAATTTGGGTTTGTATCACTATCATATATATTTTCATATATTATTGCTTGGGCAATAATGGGCTCCTCCCCTTTTTCCTTTCCTTTGCTTGTTTTGCTCGTTTGTCCTTGTTTTACATTGCACGATGTTTTTTTAGCCCCGTTGTCTTTCCGGGTTTTGGGGCCTCCTTTACACACCCTCTCGATTCTTAGGTCAAGGCAAGGGTGGATACATCTTGGCCTTCCAGACCTTGCCCAAGGCAGGTCTACACTGTTGTATATTATTGCTTGGGCATGATATTTTCTCTGATCAATCTTTAATTGACTATTGCAGTGTCTCTCCTCGTAGAGATAGTCCTAGTCCTCGGAGGAGCCCATTTCGCAGGTCACTTTCTAGGGATGAAAGTCCTCGTGCTCGTGAAGAACGTTCTCCTAGTCCAAAGGAAGTTTCACCACGTGGTCGTCTGGCAGATTCTCGCAGTCAATCTCCTCGTAAATCTGATGCAGATGTAAGTACTTGAGCTCCAGCCCATTCTGGAATATCATTGTGGTTGTATGCTAGCTCATAGTGATTTCTGATACATAATATCTTCTGCAGGAGTAAATTGAACAGTGGGGGAGTTAACTGCTGCTGCTGCTGTGGTGCTGAGTAGTATCCATGCTGGATAATCAAGCTTTTCAAATTTGCATGTTACAAGCCTGTTCTTGATGTGACTGGGAAGTTTGTTGATATTAAAAAGTTTCTTTGTTGAACATCCTCCACATTCGTCTTTTGTAGGGTATGATTCTGTGTCCACTATTCTGTCTAACCGTGCCTGTTTATGACATAATATGGTGATATTAGGTTCTGGTAGTTTGGGTGTGTTTCCTGAGGATTTCTTTTTATATCTCCATGTGAAGACACTGCTAGCATGCCTCTTTTCTGTCAGTATTATTATTATTCTCTCCTTACCTCTCCATATGTTATTATATCAGTTTGGTTGGGGTCGAACTGTAGATGTGAGCTGATCCCTTGCCTGATGAATTGGCATGGTGAGCTCGTGACTCTGCACCTGAGCTCGTGCTGTTATTAGTAAAGTTCTAGTAGCTGAAAATAGCCGGTCTTGTATATGGTTTTGTTTTGGTGTTGAATGAGTTAATCATGAACCTGATTGCTGAATGATGCGGGTTGCACTTGCTCGTGTTGCAATGTGCTGATTGATGGTTCTGGTTGATGATGCTGTTCAAGTTTTGGTCAGCTGCTCTTCGTTGGTAGGAGGTACTCAGAATCTAGATTACTGATTTTGCATTTTTTAATTCTTTTTGAACCATATCTGATTAGTTCTCTGGTTTAAGAGAATTTCTATTTGATTAATCAGAGAGAGGAACAATTTGCTGCGTGGTGATTTGTAGCATTTCTTAGGTTAAATATTGTAGAAAGTTTTGCAAGTTGGAAAATAAATGGTCCCATTCTTTGAATGTTCGATCGATTTGTTTCATCTAATGCTGTTTTGGGCCTTTTGGCCTTGTTGTTAATGTCAATTGTCTATTCTTGTTCCTCCACAACAGTTTTGTTTTTCTACGAAGGTGCTTTTGTAATGATTAATAGAAGTAGATGTTAACTTCGTAGTGTATCATTGGATGGGCAAAACTAACCTCACATGAGAAAATCCGTCATTCAATTGTGATACAATCATATTACACTAATGAGAAATTTGCATAAAAACACCTGTTAAATATTACATATTGCACTAAACCACCTGTTATGTAACTATTTATTGATCATTTAATCTCATTCCGTTTGCGGATCAACCACCTAAAGCCCCTTTTGCTATATGAATCATTTAAGTCATTTGCAACTACATTTTTACCCTTAAAGTCGTGATATTTACATTGATAGGCGATATATAGATTTTGGGTGAGAGAATTTTGTGAACTAGTTGTTGAAAAATAATTTAATGACTTCAAACTGTTGAAAATTAAGTATTTTTCAAAAAAATAAAACCAAGAACAAAACAAAACATCGTGTCGGAGGTGTTGATTGATGGAGGTAAGGTGTGGGACTGGAGGGCAATGTTCCATAGGAATTAGGAAGAGATTGTTAGTGTGAGTGCGCAAGTCGTCGGAGAGGCAAACGACACTGGCGAAGCACGCAACAGTCCAAATCCGAGCCCCGAGCACCATTAGAGCCTCCCAAACAATCGCAAATAAAATCCAAACAATTAGCAATTTGCAGTAAAATCACGGGGCTTTCATAACTTCTACATAGATTTGTTTGCATGATTCAAAGCATATGTATAAAATACTTGGTTTTTATTAATTTTTTTAAATAATATTTTTTCTTATTTTTTTAGACACTAATATATATAAAATACTTGGTTTTTTTATAAAGATAATAATTAATTGGGATAGGTTATCTACAAAGCATAATATAATTTATTAAAATATTTTTTTAAAGTTAATTTATTAAAATTATATATTAGGGTTCTTATCTTTTACTCTATAATAATAAGAATGTTTGTAAATATGAAAAATACAATATAAAGATTAGTATAGAAGAGAACATTGTCCTTGATTAAAGAGATAAAATATAGAGAAAAATTATCTATGTATTATTTTGCAAAATTTATTTCATCTATAAAGTTTTTTTCCATACTAAATTTACATATCGAAGAAATAAAATATAAAGAAAATTAATGTGTATGAAAATTTACAAAATTAAATGTATTAATCAACCTATCATCCATATTAAATTACAAAAAAACATAGAGATAAAAATAATTTAAATCTAAGGTGGGGTTGGATAAAAAAAAATCTATATTTACATAAATAAAATAAAAAAGAAATTAAGAAAAATGTAATGTAAAATTTTATCAAAATTCAATTTAAGAAAGTATTCATCAATATTTGTAAATTTTTCTATTTTTTTATCAAACTTTGATTTAAGAAATATAAATGCATAAAAAGATAAAAAAAATCTAATTTTATTAATTTAAATTAAAATTTGATTTTTTTTTACATTTACATATAATCTTAGTCATCAGTCATCACTCATCAGCATAAAATTATATCTTTTTCTCAAATAAAAATATATCAACAGATCAAAATATATTATTTAAATATATATCATTATATAGATATAAATTTTATACTTGGAGCTCAAGCCTTGTTAAAAGATAAAAATAAATAAATTAAGACCCTAAAACTTGTTAAGAGATAAAAATGTTAAATTAATATGGAAAATATCATCTCAATAGAAAATTATGTATATAAAAAATTATATAAATATTTTATCTATTGTAGTAAACTAATACATAGTCCATAGATAGAAAATTATATACATAAAAATTATATAAACATGTTATCTATTTAGTATATATAGCAAGAATACTTATAAGTTGTTACAAAATTTATTAAAATATAACTTCACATTAATTTATTCAAAAATGCCACGTGGCGCAAATTTTACAACAAACTTGGGCTCTACTTTATAATGTATTAGGGTAGATTCCTTACTAATTGGTGAATAATAAAACGAAACATGCTTAAATCTATAGTATGAATTAATTTCATTAAAAAGTAATTACGCAAGAATCATTTATATAATCTTAGTAAATCATTTATGTGATCATGATAGTAAGAATCATATGTTATTAGAATTGTAGATTTGGTCAAATAACTTTGAAGTCGTGATAAAGGTTTTTATTAATGGGGGTATAAGAATGTCAAAGAGAGCCCACGGCCCAAACATAATATCGGTTCATTTTTTCATTTATGGATATTATTGACACTATTTGATATTTTGGCTTGTTGAGGTTATAGTGATTCTTTTGGGGAGAGTCATGACTTGTTTGAAAGGTAAGAGAATGAGCCATAACTTCTACGTACATGATTTTCACCAAATCACCTGGAAGCATATCAAAAATATAATTCTTTCAATGAGTTGTATTCTAGATTTTCCTACATCATCCATTTAATACACGTACTCAAGACACATTTTGATACGTGACTGCCTCGGAATCCTCCTTAGTAATCTCGTATATAACCCACACGATCCCGATCTTGCCTAGTAACCTTGTTTCAACCTGAATTTGCCTCAAAGTTAGAAACTTGTTGATCAAGCAAACGAAACTGAACGAGAATGGAATGATTGAAACGAATCTGAATTCTAGCGAAATCAACTCAATAGTTCAATCGGATTGGCGTTAACGCTAAATCCGAATGATTAACTAAGTTTGATCTTTAACAATCAACTTAGAACAATCAAATTGATCCAACCACAAATCAGATTCGTAGAACACGAAGGAGAGAGAAGTCAAAGATGGTGTTGGACGAATGAGGGTGATCGAGTTCTCCAATTGCAAGCACACGTGTGATTATTTTTGGAGCCCAAGAAATAGACTAAACCAATTGGGTTTAATCTCCCCAAGCTGATTTTTATTAATGAAATGCAAAAGTATTTATAGTAGAAAAGCTGAATCTTGGAGAGCAAGGCATCCAAGTGGCCGACCCTAATAGATAGATTAGGCCCCCTTGTCTTGCTTTCCAAGATATAATAAAATATCTAAAAGCTAACTAACTAGATTCTCCTTAAATAAAATAAATCATAACTGATATATTTATCTAAGGAAAATATCCTAACAAACTCAAAATATTTATAAGAACCAAGAGAGAATATTCAACCAACCAACATCAACCTATTGATTGAATTCTCTACATTATTTAAAATAAGAAACACGCCTATAATAAATAAAATAAAACTGATATTTTCTCTACTTAGATTGGTCAAGTCAAAGAGTTGACTTTGACCCATAAACCAACTTATCTCACCGGTCACTTACTAAATTCAGCCTTAAAGTGAGACAAGCTAATACATGTTTCTAAATAAAGAAATAGTATGAAATTCGGCCCCTATCAGCAATCCATGAAATCCGGCCTCAATTGATGTCGAATGCCCGAGACCCACTTCGTCTTGCTTGGCTCTTCCATAACAGCTGCCAATCGAACCAAGATTGTTGTTGTGTCTTGAGCAATCTTCTTAGTCCGACTCCTTGGGATTGGTCTCTCGGAAGGCACTCGAATCAACTCATCGACGTCGGTAGGAGACATGGTTGGCTTCACTGCATCATTCTCCTCCACTTGAGCTCGAATCGTATTTGATTCGACGTCGGAATCAAAATCTGGCACATAAAGCGATAGATCAGTCACATTAAACGTTGGATGGACATTATACTCACCAGGCATGTCAACTTGATATGCATTTGGGCCGATTCTCCTGATGACTCTAAAGGGTCCATCTCCACGCTGATCTAGGTTATTCTTCCTTTGATGTGGGAACCTCTCCTTCCTAAGATGCACCCAAACAAGATCACCTTCTTCAAAGATGACCTGTTTTCGCCCCTTATCAACATGGGCCTTATACTTCATTGACTTCCTCTCTAAGTGCATCTTGGTTCTCTCAGGCAACTTCTTCACAAAATCAGCCCTCTTGTCAGCTTCAAATCTCTCTTTTCCCTTGTATGGCTGAGGCGTCAAATCCAATGGAGTCCTCGGATTCAGCCCATAAACAACCTCAAAAGGGGTCATTTTTGTATCTGAATGGATTGACCTATTATAAGCAAACTACACAAAAGGCAAAACATCTTTCCAACATTTGAGGTTAGCTTTAAGCATAGTTCTAAGTAAAAACCCTAACGTTCTATTAGTAACTTCAGTTTGCCCATCAGTTTGTGGGTGACATGAGGTAGAAAACAACAATTTAGTTCCCAACTTATGTAACAACCCGATAATTTATAAAGAATTGAGGTGCTCCCCATGTCAACAAGAGCTCTTCCTTTTCTGAGTTCGAGTGAGGACAAAGAACTCAGAAGTTAAGCGTGCAGAGGCGAGAGTAGTACCAAGATGGGTGACCTCCTGGAAAGTTCTCGGGTTGGCATGGGATTGCGCTTCTAAGGCCTCGGGCCTTACAAATGGTATCAAAGCCGACCCTAGGTTACGAGTTGATTTGGTCTGGTGGACAGTCACTCGACCTAGAGGGGCGGTGCTTGGGCCTTGACGAGGACGTCAAGTGTTTAAGTGGGGGAGATTGTAACACCCCGATAATTTATAAAGAATTGAGGTGCTCCCCATGTCAACAAGAGCTCTTCCTTTTCTGAGTTCGAGTGAGGACAAAGAACTCAGAAGTTAAGCGTGCAGAGGCGAGAGTAGTACCAGGATGGGTGACCTCCTAGGAAGTTCTCGGGTTGGCATGGGATTGCGCTTCTAAGGCCTCGGGCCTTACAACTTAGACCACAAACTTTTCCAAAAATAACTCAGAAATTTAGCATCACGATCTGAACAATAGAACAAGGAATGCCATGCAGCCTAACAACCTCTCTAAAGAACAAATCAACAATATGCACTGCATCATCAGTCGTGTGGCATGGAATAAAGTGATCCATCTTGGAAAAACGGTCTACCACTATAAAGATAGATTCTCTACCTTTCCTAGCTAGTTCTAGGCAATCCAACAATGAAGTCCATAAAAGTGTCCTCTCAAGGTGAACTAGGAATAGGTAAGGGCTGGTACAAGTCATGTGGGTTAAGTCTAGATTTAGCTTTAGCACATACAACACAACTTTTGACAAATCTAAGCACATAATTACTCATCTTAGGCCAATAGTAGTGTTCTTTTAAACCTTCTAAAGTCTTTTCTAGCCCTCTATGTCCTCTTGATTCATGAACCTCTTTAGTTAGAAGCCTATGTATACTAGATGAAGGTATGCATTATTTTTCAGCTTTGAATAAATAAACATAATCAATAAAGTAGGAATCTATTTCTCCCCTAGACATGCAATTCTTATAAATTTTAGCAAAGTGAGGATCACTAGCATATAACTCTTTAATCATTGCAAATCCAAGGATTTTAACATCACATTGGTTCAAGAGAACGTACCTGCGAGAAAGGGAGTCAACTACCGCATTCTATTTGCCTTTCTTATGCTTTACAACATAAGGAAAGATCTCCATAAATTCAACCCATCTTGCATGTCGCCTACTGAGTCTGGATTGGCGTTTCAAATACTTCAAGGCCTCATGATCAGAATGAATAACGAACTCCTTAGGCCACAAATAATGAGACCAAGTCATCAAAAGCCTAATTAAAGCATACAATTCTTTATCATAAGTAGGGTAATTCAACTCAGCCCCACTAAGCTTTTCACTGAAATACGCTATGGGTTTCTTGTCTTGCAAGAGCACACCTCCTATGCCATGGCTTGATGCATCCACCTCAATCTCGAATGCCTTGGAGAAATCAGGGAGCTGGAGCACCGGGGCGTTGCACAACCTGTCCTTCAATGTGTTGAAGGCGTTCTCTTGTTGCTCTCTCCATTTGAATGTTGTATCCTTCTTGTGGAAGTATTACTCAGCACTTTGGACGATTTTTGAGGCTTTTCTCGGCGTTCTTGGTCCCATTCAGTAGCTCCACTCGTGCTTGATGTTGTCCTAAAATTTGAGCCAAAACGCCCGGGTGGAGACTGGGAAACGCCGGTGTTGCATGTGGATGCAACAGGCGCCGATCGGTGCGGTGCTGCCTTGGCCACAACTTCGGCCTCTTCATTTTATTCCTTGGCACGCCTAAGTGCCCTAGATTGATCCCTTCGTACCTGGTCCTGTAAAACTTGTTGGGGCGACAATGGTAGAAGAGACACTCTCCTCCCGTCATAGTTAAACGAATAGGTATTAAGCATGCCATCATAAATAAATCTCATATCGAATAACCATGGTCTACCTAACAAGATATGAATGCATTCCATGTTTACCACATCACACATGATATCATCAACATAATTGCCTATGGAAACACGGACTAAACACCGATGAGTAACTAAATTAGAACCATCTGTATCATTAATACCATTGAGACCATAACTAGTAGCCCTAGGTTGAGTTTTTAATTGCAAGTGATCAACTACCTTAGCATTTATAATGTTACAGCAGTTACCACTATCAATTATCATGCATAACACTTGATTCTTCACAGTACACCTAGTATGAAAAATATTTTCCGTTTGATCTAGCCTAGGTGTTTCTTGTAAAGTAAGAGTACGCATGGTTACCAAGGTTAAAGGCTGTTCGGTGCAGTCCGGTTCAATGGCCTCCACATCCTCATCTTCTTGTCCATTGCTCTCCTCCTCCACTTGATTTGGAGGTATTTCTTCATCACTCACATAACCTCCATTGGTGGTAAGGAGCACTTGTTTATGATTTGGACAATCTTTAGCATAATGACCTCTTCCTTGACATTTGTAGCACACAATGTCACGTGATCTAAGCTGATTTTGAGGTGCATTTGTGGGACGTCTTTGGCCTTGAGAACCTGCTGGTTTAGGTGAGCTAAAAGCTCCCTTTTGCTACAATGAAGGTTTAGAAGAATAAGAAGTGGAATTTGAACTAGGATTAGAATTATACCTCTTTGGTGCGTTCCATGCTTCCTTCTTCTTCCTTTGTTGCTGCTCATAGAGTAGTTGGGCTGAATGCACTAATGCATTGAGATCCTTGATTTGTTGAATCTTAAGTGTGTCTTTAATTGATTGATTCAGTGCAACCATGAATTGGGTCCTTAGAGACCTTTGGGAATGGTGAAGTCCAACCTTGAAGCTCAAATCTTCAAGCTCATTGAAGTACTCAGTTGGAGACTTGGTACCTTGTTTGCATGTTACAACTTTAAGCCTCATGTGCTCGGTGTGTTCTTCTGGCACATACTTCTTTCTCATGACAAACTTCAGCTGGCCCCAAGTTTCAATAGGTGATAAGGCCTTTCTAATTCTATCCTCCTTCATTCGGAACCACCAATTTCTAGCGGTCCCTACAAAGTGGATAACAACAACAACAACTTTATCCCATTCTTCATAGCCCATATGATCTAGAATGAAGTTTGTAGCTTGTTCCCACTCTAGATACTTCTCCGGATTGAGCTCTCCGCTGAATGGTTCTATCTTGATCTTAATATCACGTTTACCAATTTGGTTCACGTTCTGATTGGCGTTGTTGTTGTTGGCAGGACGTTGTACTCCATAAGCTGGTGGAATATCTTCTACAACCTCAGCTTGGTTGTAAAAATCATCAAGGGGAGGATGCCATGGGCGCCTTTCTTCCCCGGGATAGCCATAAGTCACATCATCAAAAGGATGTTGTATTGTTGTTGTTGATGATGAGTGGCTTGAGGAAACCGGTTCGACTGCTGAGTATAGAATTGTTGGTGTGTAACCGATGGTTGCCTCGTTCCCATGCCTCTTCCTCTACCTCGGCTGCCATTAGGTGAATATTGGCCGGGTAGATCGTTGTCTGTGTTGTAGCTAGCAAGCACATCATGCTCTTCATCTTCTACATGTTGTTTGCCTTTGTTGCTAGCTGAGGCATTATTTGGGTCACTTGAAAGCTCAATTGCAGGGGCAACTTTTTGACTTGCTTGAGATGATTCAATTAACGTTGCAAGTTGCTCCTCAATACGCTCCATTCTCGGGTTCATGGCCGCACTTGCAACCTCTGCAGCTTGTTGCTGCCCTTCCCTTATGCTCTCACTAATAGACAATCTAATGAAGTCAATTGCCTCCTTAGTAAGATTCAATTGAACCGGGTTAGGCTCAGTTGGGATCACCATTGTTCCTGAAACAAGCAAGAAACGAGAGAGAGTAGTGTGTTCTAAAGCAAATCACAACAAGCAATACCACACCTTAATCAAGCCAAAACTTGCCTCAAAGCAATCCAATCAACTAATTCATTTTTTGGGTTGAAATGAGGGAGTAAAGGTGAAGATATGGTGTAGATATGGTATATTAATGATAAATAAAGGAAATATGCAGTTCAAGCAAATAACGAGTATGCAATAAGACAAGCAATGCAAGATATCCCTTTATAATCTTTTAAACACATGAATCTCTTAATTGACTCTATGCAAGTTAATAAAGCCAAATTTAAGCATGCAAGGACAGAAATATGGTAGGCTAAAGTGACTTTTATTTCGTCACTACTTTTTCTTCAAAGTGATTTTACTTAGCTACTTTTCTAGCAAGCAATCACTAGGGGTGAAAGTGGCTTGAAACTAGCTGGGGTAGATCACTTCTTTTTTTTGTTTTTTTTGACTTTATGCACAATCTATTCTTGTGCTAGAATGAAGAAACAAGCAAAGCAATGCAAAAATTGAATGCAAAGAGCAATAGGGCAGAAACGAGACCAATCTGATTTTTTTAACTAAGTGACTTTAAACTACCAATGACACCAACTAGAAGCCAAATTAAAAGAGAAGATAGGGCTGGTCGAATTTGATAGGATGCAATAGGAAAAATCAGCAAATATCAACAAACAATATGAATCTCTATTAATCATGCAATATGAAAGAAAAACTCATAAAAATTGTAGGAAAGCAATTGCTAATCTCTATTGCAACTAAACTCAACCAATTCAGCCAATAAACATGCAAAAATCCCTTAAAAATCTCCTAATTGGTTAATTACTTGGGAAGCAAGAAATTAAAAGGGAGATTAGGGTTTGGATGGTTCGGTTGGATTAGGGTTTGGAAAAGGGTAGGGTTTGGCTCTAGGGGTGGCATAAGGGGGTTAGGGTTTCGGATAGGGTTTACCGAATTTAGGGTTAGGGTTTGGGTAGGGTTTTCTCGAGATTAGGGTTAGGGTTTCGAGAAGGGGAAGGGTGGCGATTAGGGTTTAGGGTTGTCCGATGGAGGGGGGGGGGTTGGTGGGGTTGGATTCGGACGGTGGTGGGGATCCGGAGTGGTGCGACAGTAGGGAGCGACACCAGCTCTAGGTTGCCGGTGGTAAAAGGTGGTGGAGGGTGGTGGAAATATGGTGTTTGGTGGGTGAAAAATTTAGACTTGGTCTCAAAAATTGCAACTTTGTTTAAAGTTGTAAGCTTTGGAATCAAAAACTGAATCAAATTGACTAGAAAGCAAATTAAGGAAAGAAGAAATTACTTGGCAAGACGCTGGAATATGATACCACTTGATACGTGACTGTCTCGGAAACCTCCTTAGTAATCTCGTATATGACCCACACGATCCCGATCATGCCTAGTAACCTTGTTTCAATCTGAATTTCCCTCAAAGTTAGAAACTTGTTGATCAAGCAAACGAAACTGAACGAGAATGGAATGATTGAAACGAATATGAATTCTAGCGAAATCAACTCAATAGTTTAATCGGATTGGATCTAACGCTAAATCCGAATGATTAACTAAGTTTGATCTTTAACAATCAACTTAGAACAATCAAATTGATCCAACCACAAATCAGATTTGTAGAACACGAAGGAGAGAGAAGTCGAAGATGGTGTTGGACGAATGAGGGTGATCGAATTCTCCAATTGCAAGTACACGTGTGATTATTTTTGGAGTCCAAGAGATAGACTAAACCAATTGGGTTTAATCTCCCTCAATCTGATTTTTATTAATGAAATGCAAAAGTATATATAGTAGAATACAAAGCTAAATCTTGGAGAGCAAGTCATCCAAGTGGCCGACCCTAATAGATAGATTAGGCCCCCTTGTCTTGCTTTCCAAGATATAATAAAATATCTAAAATCTAACTAACTAAATTCCCCTTAAATAAAATAAATCATAGCTGATTTATTTATCTAAGGAAAATATCCTAACAAACTCAAAATATCTATAAGAACCAAGAGAGAATATTCAACCAACCAACCAACATCAGCCTATTGATTGAATTCTCTACATTATTTAAAATAAGAAACACGCCTATAATAAATAAAATAAAACTGATGTTTTCTCTACTTAGATTGATCAAGTCAAAGAGTTGACTTTGACCCATATACCAACTTATTTCACCGGTCACTTACTAAATTCAGCCCTAAAGTGAGACAAGCTAATACATGTTTCTAAACAAAGAAATAGTATGAATTTCGGCCCCTATCAGCAATCCATGGAATTCGGCCTCAATTGATGTCGAATGCACGAGACCCACTTCGTCTTGCTTGGGTCTTCCATAACAGCTACCAATCGAACCAAGATTGTTGTTGTGCCTTGAGCAATCTTCTTAGCTCGACTCCTTGTGATTAGTCCGTCAGAAGACACTCGAATCAACTCATTGACGTCGGTAGGAGACATGGCTGGCTTCACTGCATCACACTTCCAATCATCGAGTTTCAAAGACCATTAAGGTGGATTCCATGTTCAATGTTTTAACATGTGAAGAGTTTTGTTTCAAGCGCATTTCATGCAAGAATAAAGAGTGTCTACAACAACCACAACTTCAATTCTATGCATTCCAAGAGTCTCGTCTTTAATGTTGTCCACTTGAAGAGTTTTCTACTTGATTAATTTTTTCCTATATAAACTGTTTGTCATTTGTTTAGGAATGAATGATTTGAAGAGAAACCAGAGAGATGATATTCTCAAACCTTGGAGAGATTCCTATCGAATTGTAATTTGTTCTTCGTGAGTTCATTAAGACCCGATGACGAATCTCTCGCCCTAGGGTCGACCCAATCGTTCTTAGTTGGAGTAGAATGCTTTCCACTCGCCATATGCTTGAATCTCACAAACAAAATCTTGAATGGAGTTGAAAGAAACTCAATCCGAATCACACGAATTGAATTACAATTAAGAATAGAATAATTCTAGACTCGAATCAAACGAATCTAGAATCAATCCGACGTCGCTTCTCGTGATCCTTAGTTTGAAAGATTCTCACCTTCATTGGAGGAACAAAGTGTTCTTGTTTTTACGTAAAATCTTATCTAAGTTTTGCCTCTTGGATTACAAGACTTCAAATACTAAAACTTAAAGATAAGAAAAACCACATAGTAATAATCCAAAATAATAAAAAAAGTCGTAAGAAAATAACCCAAAATAAATAAAGTCTGAAACCCTAAAAAGCACCCGCAACTTGCCTAGAAAGTGTCACAGTCATGACGAACCTCGTCATGCTCGTGACGATCAACAGGAATTAGCACTAGCAAGTGTCACGATCGTGACAGGTAACAAGTAGTAGACTTGGCCAAATCACTTCCTCTTGTCTTGAATCGTTGCCCTGTTTGATTGTGATCATGGTGACAAGGTCCGAGACTTCCTTAGCTTGGCTTGAATTGTTGCCTTGTTTGAATGTGATCATGGTGACAAGGTCCGAGACTTTCTTAGCTTGGCTCATATGTTGATCTAGTATAGTTTCCCAAGGAATGATGGCGTGAGATGACACATACCTCAAAATGGTGCAAAGTGCATTTGACATCTTCCTTGAATTAGACCGAGTGATCGGTAGACCGTCTCCCATAAGCATAATGTCGGATTAGCATTTTTCAAGTGCTCTCGAGACCGTATCATTCTCCCTTTCTTGCTCAAATCAAATTCTGTAGGAACGGGCTCATCATGAATAAAAGGAGACACATTGACTTGATCAAACAATAGGCGAGTTGGTTGTTGAGTGACTAAGTTCTCTTTCTTCTTCTTAACACGACCAATATATCGATGTTCTCTCTAGACATGATCCTTCAAGACTTTAAATACTAAATCCTAAAGATGAGAAAATACACATAAAAATTAATCGAAAAATAACATAAGAAGTCATAAGAAAATAACCCAAAATAAATAAACTCTCAAAGCCTAAAACCCAGAAAAAGCACTTGCGGCTTGCCTAGCAAGCGTCACTGTCGTGACGATCAACAAGAAGCAAAACTAGCACACGTCAAGATCGTGACAATCAACATGAATCAACACTAGTAAGCACCATAGTCGTGACAGGACTTGTCACGTTTGTGACAGGCAACAGTCTTGCCCAAATCACTTCCTCTTTGCTTGAATCTCGACCTTCTTTGAATGTGATCATGGTGACAAGGCCCGAGACTTCCTTAGCTTGGCTCATATTCTGATCCAATGTAGTTTTCCAAGGAATGGTGATATGTAATATGACACATGCCTCAAAATGGCGAAAAGTGCATTCGACATCAACTGTTTAAACCATTACCAAATGTTTAAAACGACTGAACTAAAATGGTTAAGCCGACTTTTACATGAAATGGAAGTACTATTACCAGTTGTTCGACCAATACCCAATCAAATTTGACTCTCATGCTACAAATTGTTAACGTCTTCTTTAATTTTTGGTTTTCCTAGAGCACTTTCATTGAAAGTCGAAATAGAGACCTCGTGATACTACCCCAGGAACTAGCCGCTTGATTAGATGATTAGATGTATGGAGGATCTTCTTTAAAATTATATATATATATATTCTAAGATTTAGGACTCCAAGATATTATTTATAAGGGAAAGAATAAAAGGAATGTTCTTGATTTTTTTTTGGGTACTACAAAAGTAGGAATGTTCTTAATTAGGATAACAAGATGTTAAGCTTATAGTAAGACTGTAAGGGTCTTTAGTAATTAGTATCCATGTATATAGATCAGCATGCTGATATTTTACATGTGTATATATATATATATATATATATATATATATATATATATATATATATATATATATATATATATATATATATATATATAGTATATGTCTGCTGCCTAAGTTTCTTAAGGTTCATGACCACAACAATGTGCACCGATCAATGAGACCACAAGGCGTGTACGTGTATGTGATTAAGAAACATTTCTACTCCATAAAAATTTAGGGACTTGAAGAGACATTGATCTTATGATGCGTACCCTGAAATTAGAGCTAAACTGCTGGTTAATTGATCCGTTGGCCTTCCATTTTCCGAATTTGGAAAAAAAAACTAGGTTAATTGTCAATGTACGTACGTACATCTGTTTGACTGCCTGTGTCCGCATAATCAGAATCTAAAAATATGTTTGTCCCAACTTAACCTGTTTTTTCTTATGCTTGAAACCTTGTATATAAATACCGAGTTCTGCCAATAACCTAATCAGCGAGCCAAATTGTTGTCTCCCTCAAATCCAGAGAACCAAAGTCCTCTCACCAGATCCCAAACACAACCTAATTAAAAGGGAGGGATTTGGATCGAGGGGACGATCTCGATCGAGATGACAGGCAGCACGTCATTATCTTACGTTAGGAACAATGGCAGCCCCGATCAACAACCCCAGTTGACTCTGGGCGTCATCGTCACCTGCATCGTTGCTGCCTCGGGCGGCCTCATCTTTGGATATGACATCGGAATCTCAGGTCCACAACTCAATTCTAGTTATTAATAATATATAACTTCTACTACCCGAATGAGATTTTATTTAAAACCAATCGATAATAAGAGGAGTTAGTAAGATTATGATATGGTAATGTATTCTAACAACGAATAATTTGTTTTTGAAAAAATTATTATTGTAGGGGGAGTCACAACAATGGCACCATTTCTACAGAAATTCTATCCCGAGGTGATGAAACACAGACAACACCCGTCAAGCGTATACTGCGTGTACAACAGCGACGCCCTAGCCAGCTTCACGTCCTCCCTCTACATCGCCGGCTTCATCGCCTCCTTCGTTTCCAGCCGAGTCACCGCCAAATTCGGCCGCCGCTCCGCCATGCTTATCGGCGGCTTCACCTTCTTCCTCGGTGGCATCCTCGACGGCCTCGCCGAGAACGTGGCCATGCTGATCGCGGGCCGTGTCCTCTTCGGCTTCGGCATCGGCTTCAACAACCAAGCCACGCCGCTCTACCTCTCGGAAGTCGCCCCGCCAAAATGGCGAGGCGCTTTCAACACCGGCTTCCACCTCTTCATCGGGATTGGAAACGTTGTGGCGACGCTCGTGAACTACTTCGCTTCACCCTACGAGTGGGGGTGGCGCGTCTCCCTGGGCGGCGCCATGGTCCCCGCCTTCATAATGACGGCGGGCATCCTGTTCATCCCGGACTCCCCGAGCAGCCTCGTGGAGCGGGGTCAGGTCGTCAAGGCCAGGGAGGCCTTGCAGAGGATCCGAGGAGCCGGAGCGGACGTGGAATGGGAGCTCACGGAGCTCATAAAGGCCGCCGACGAAGCCAAGGCCGTAAACCACGAGACCTCCTTCCTTACCATATTCAAGAGGCAATACAGGCCGCACCTGGTGATGGCCTTGGCCGTGCCCTTCTTCCAAATGGCGTCGGGGATCTTCATCATCGCCTTCTACGGGCCCGCCATCCTCCAGTCCGTGGGGTCCGGGAGCAACGCGGCCCTCGTGGCGGCCATCGTCCTCGGGATGGTCAACATCTTCTCCATCCTCGTGTCGACCTACACGGTGGACCGGTGCGGAAGGCGGGTGCTCTTCATGAACGGCGGGCTCGGGATGCTCGTGGCGCAGGTCGGGATGGGGGTGATGCTGGCGGTGACGGTGGGGGCGTCGGGGGTGGGCCAGATAGGGAAGTCGAACGCGGTGGCGATGCTGCTATTCATGTGCTTGTTCGGGGTGGGGTTCGGGGTGTCGTGGGGCCCGCTCGTGTGGGTGATCCAAGGGGAGGTGTTCCCGATGAGGATTAGGCCGATGGGGAACAGCATCAGCGTCGCGGTCAACCTGGCCACCACGTTCCTGTTGTCGCAGACGTTTTTGGCGACGCTTTGTGAGTTCAAGTACGGGGCGTTTTTGTTTTATGCTTGCTGGATTGCGGTCATGACTATGTTTGTGGTGTTGTTCTTGCCTGAGACCAAAGGGGTTCCCTTGGATTCCATGAGTTCGGTGTGGGAAAATCATTGGTTTTGGCGGAGGTACACTACCAATTTAAGTGATCCTCCGCGATTTTAATGGGTTATTAATTAATTAATGTCAACAAGCCAGTTAATTAGAGTTGTTTTTTTGGGTAGTGCAGCTAGCGTAATTGGGTTGGTTGTACAGGCCGCTTGTGTGTCTTGCCAATTTGCAGTTGGATTTTATCATCGGTTTATTGGAAATATATAAATTTGATCTGACCATCAGAACTCAGAATCATTCCTTCTCTTACTTTTTTTTTTTTAAAAGGGCACTACTCATGAAAATTTAACGGGAGACATCTGAATATATGATCGATTGATCGCATGTTTGGTAATGAACTAATTATCACGCGGCTTTCCATCTTTATGGTTGACAATCAACTTTGATGATCACGCATTAATTTAACAATCCGTCCCCATTAATAAAGATATTGGATTAATTCCTAATGATGGAACAACAAAACACTCCAAAAGAACGCGCCTCACGTGCACCAGGCGAACCCCTCTTCTCAGCCAAAACCCTAGGGTTGCCATGACCGCCGCCGCCGCCTGTCCACAGCCTCCGGTGGAAACCCGACCGCCAAAAACAGCAAAAGCTGTCTCGAATGCAAGGAAACTGTATCAATCTCTATCCCTCTCAAATTTGTACTCCAGATTCAAGTTGAAAGGAATCAAGATCCAAACAAAAAATCAAATCTGGGATTTGTGTGGCCTTTTTCTATCCTTCTTCTTGCTCTCACCCATGAGATCTCAAGGGATTACTTAACCAATTATTTTGTTGGGTGGTCGAATCCTCTTCCAGTGGCCGGTCTCTATTCTGGTCCCGAGTGGCTCCGCGGCGGAAGTGGCTCCATTTTTGTTGGCGGCGGATCACTTCTCCTTGGCGGGCGGCGGCGCTCATTGGATGCCCTCCACGGCTCTCCCTAGCGGCGGTTTTAATCTCCGATGGGGATCGGGTGGGTGGTTTCGGCTGTTGGGGCCGCCGGTGTGCTTGTTAGCCGGCATCTCCACGGTTCATGGTTCCATCTCCCTACACCCTCTCGTCTAACTCTTTTTGCCCAAACAATCTTGGCACTATGTCTTGGCTCTCGTCCCTCAAAATTTCCCTTTGTAAGTTTTGTGCCCTTAAAGCCTCCTCTACTGTTATGTGTTTTTTGTGTGTGTTACTGGAGACCTTCTTGATGTTTTTCAGGCTCTTTAAACCCATGATCTGTAACAAGTTCTATGTCTTGTGGATCTTGTTAACGCAATATTACTACTGTTGTATGAATAAAAGGCTTACTTGGCTAGCTATGTTTTTCATTTGTGTTCAAAGCACTATGTGGAAGCTTAAGGCTTTGTTTTTATTTTTAGCTAATGGTAAAATTTATAGAAGAAGGGGAGAGAATACACAAGCATGTATCATACCAAGAATATATGACAAAAAATACAAGCTTCAAGAGCGCCTAAAACACATCCGATTACCCGGACTCGTCCTTAGCTAAGTACATGCTTATGCAAGAGCACTAGTACAAAGTAAGGGCATGAGAGCCTATGCGCAGGTCATTCCTTTCCTTGTCTCATAATGTCTTTATAAAGTTACAAAGATACTCAACAAAAGGAAAGGAAAGGGAGTGTTGTACAATAATCTACCAAAAAAAAACCCACCCAAGAACAAAGATGTAGCAACATACAACACATGCTGAGATGCACAAGGTCACAGTCTAAGTCTTCTTCTCATGGCTTGCCCTCGTCGACCTGTAAGCTTGAGCTTGACGATGAATCTCATTTTGCACTCTCTGATGATATTCTGAGCACAAACTACCACATTGGGAGAAGCTTGATCGAACACCACCTCATTACGGAGCTTCCATGTGTGATAGATAATTCCAAGAAACACGGTAAACTTGGTTTAAAAATATTATTCTTGTAAGAGTGTGTTCCTGCAAACCATTTCCACCAATCCTCCAAAGTGGGCAATCTGATTGAAATACCTATCCAGTTGAAGACCAAATTAGCAACATCTTTTGTAACAGCACACCCAAACCAAAGGTGGTCCTCACTTTCTTCTTCTTGACAGCATAAAGAGTACATAGGATTTTGAATGATACCCCAACTATGAAAATTCTGAGCTGTTGGCAGTTTTTTGAGTGAGGCAAGCCAAGCTATAAACGCCCATTTCTTAGATTGAATTCCCTTCCAGTTCATATCTGACCAGTGGTGGGAAGATAAGTGCAATCTGAAAGTATCATTTATAATTCCACAATCCAGCTTAGTACTTGTCTTGTTTATAATCTGCAGATTCTGAGAAATATCTATATTCTGTAATTGGAAAGCAGTACATAAATCATCCCTCACTTTCAGAATTGATCTCTAGATCCAAGAATCAAAACTAGTAACTTTCTTGTCCCAGAAATTCTGCCTTTTCAACAGATTATTGCAAACCCAGTCAGTCCACAGATTACTTTTACCCACAAGAATATCATGTCCTAGTTTGAATAAGAGGGCTTTGTTCCATTCCAGCAGCTCTTTGAAATCTAAGTCCCCTTCATCATATGGTTTACAAACTCTTTTCCATGCAACAAGACTCCTCTTCTTATCAGCTAGCCTAGTCCAAAGAAAAGATCTACAAAGGCTCTCAATCTTTTTTACTACAGCAGAAGGTAATATCAAGGCCTGCATCCAGAATGAAAGAATCCCCTCAATCATGGATTTAATGACTTGCATTCTTCCAGCATAAGAAAGCTTGCTCAGACTTTTCCACTGTATCAACATGGTAATTTTGTTGATAAGAGGATAATATTCCCCAATTTTAAGCTTCTTAGTATGCAAAGGCAACCCCAAGTACCTTATAGGAGAGGTACCCATGCTTATACCCAAAATAGAGCTATATTCATCTTTCAAAGCTGGGCTAACTCCACCAAAGAATACCTTACTCTTGTTGGGGTTGGCATTTAACCCTGATTCAAGGCCAAAGTCCAAGAGGCACTCCTTTACAATTTGAAGAGTGCATTTTTTTGGTTTACAAAAGACCAGGAGGTCATCTGCAAAAGCAATATTAGTGAGACCTAATTGCTTGCATTTGGGATGATAGCTGAAACTCTTGCTTTTACTAGCTTTGGATAGCTTCCTTGAAAACATTTTCATAACTAGGACAAATAAGAAAGGAGAAAGTGGATCTCCTTGTCTTAAGCCCCTTTTCCTAGGAAAGAACCCGCGAGCTTCCCCATTAATGATAACAGAAAACCAGAAAGTTGTCACACACTGCATAATCCACTGAATAAGCTGACAAGGAAACTGAAAGTATTCCATAGCACTTCTAAGATATTCCCATCTGACACAGTCGTAGGCCTTTTGCAGATCAACTTGTACCATGCATCTAGGAGAAATACCCTTCCTCTCATACCCTTTAGTTAGCTCCTGGGCAACTGCAATGTTGTGTGTAATTGCTCTCCCTGGAACAAAAGCGCCCTGGTTTCTGGAGACAATACAATCCAAAATTGGCCTAACTTTCTGGACAAGTACTTTAGAACTGATCTTGAGCATAGTGCTGCAGCAAGAGATCGGTCTGAAGTCTTTAATAGAGAAGAGCTTATCAAATTTAGGGATAATGCTAATGAAAGTGGTATTGAACTGTCTAAGAATCATCCCAGAAGAGAAAAATTCCTTCACAGCTTTCACAATATCTTCTTTAACCATATTCTAGCTATTTATGAAGAAAAAACTTCCAAATCCATCAGGGCCAGGAGCCTTGTTGTTTCCAATATCCCAGAGAGCATTTTTAATATCAGTCTCAGAAGGCTGTTGACATAATCTTGGCCATGTAGCATTATCAATTTTTCCACCCACATAACCCTCAAAGCAGATATCAGTGTCGAGGGATTCAGTCCCAAACAAATTGATGTAAAAGTTTACAATTTCCTCATCAATCTTCTCTCTAATTTCAAGCAAATTTCCATTAGAATCTTTGAGAGCAAAAATGGAACTCCCCGCTTTCCTTGCCTTGATGCCACTATAAAACAAGGAAGAAGTTTCTTCTCCAAGTTTCAACCAGTCCATTTTGGCTTTCTGTGCAAGGAAGCTATCTAATTGTTCCATTCTCAACTTCATTTCTTCTTTGGCCTTTTGAACTGCTTGTTGTTTTTCCAAATAGAAAAAGTCATTCTGCAGGTTGACATTAGCAACTTTCAAGGCTTCAACACTATTTTCCACCATTGTTTCTAAACCTTTGAATCTCTCTTTCTACCACTTTTTCAAAACTTCTTTCGTATTTTTGATTTTCCTTGCCACTGCAAATTGAGCACTTCCACCCATTGGAAGATTCCAAGCTAATCTAACTTGGTCTACATAGTCCTGTTCCAAAGCCAATAATTCCTGTATCTAAAAGGGATTTTCTTGGGAATAAAGGTAGGATTAACATTCAAGATACCTGGGGAATGATCTGAGAGTTCTGAGTATGTAAAGAAAGCTGTAGCTTGAGGAAAACAATCATTCCAAGCCTCATTACTCATAATCCTGTCGAGTTTACAAGGAATTCTAGCAGTTCCCATCTGTTTATTTTCCCACGTGTATCTGTCTCTAGAAAAATGCAGATCGCTAATGCCAAGCATAACACTATTGTTCAGTAGCTCATCAGTGTATTTCTCATCACCTCTCCTAAAAGAGAGTTTTTCAGTTCAATCAAGAATACAATAGTAATCTCCCATAAGGATCCAGGGAGTGTTGGGGTTAGGTTTGCATGTCTGTAGCAAATTCCAAGCGCTAATTCTCTCAGCTTCATCATTGGCCAAGTAGAGGAAAGTAGCAAGAAAATAAGACTGATTCTCCTTCCATGTAATCTTGGTGTGTACCACCTGAGGAGTTACAAAAATGATATCTATATCAAGCAAAGAGTTCTTCCATGCTAACCAAATTCTCCCTTTATCAAGAACAGTACTATTAGTAATATAATTCCATCCCCTGAGCAAACGTGGAGCTAACATCCCTTCCTTATGCTGATCAATCTTAGTCTCAACAATAGCCATAACAAACAAATTATTTTAATTAACAAAATTATTAACCATCCTAATTTTAGAGGATGTGTTGCATCCTCTAGTGTTCCAGCATCCCATCTTGACTTCTGTCATGTTGGTTTTAAGGTCAGGCTACTACAACCTGGTTCTAAGGATTTGAACTTGTTTTTAACCGCAATGGAGGGCACTCCCTTTTTAACCGGTACCCTTGCCCTTAAAGAGTAATGAGGGGAAGCATCAAATTTCTTATTCCTCCCTAGGATATCAATCCACTTCTCTTTTGCTTTGCCGGGTGTGGATGTAGAAGTATTAGCAGGTTCCTTTTCACATATCTCTGTTTTATCCCCAGTAGCCTTCTCTTGCTGTATGTTTCCCTTCTTAATCCCATGTTGTTCTGGTTCAGCACTAACATTACATGTCCTTTTATCAATCATCCCTTCATTAGTAGGTGCATTAGAGTCCATATTTATAGGGAGCTTTTCTGTAGGATGAGGTCCTAGAACAGATTGTGTTTTAGCTCTCCAAACTTTCTGGATCTTCTCACCTTTATTGTCATTTGATTTTTTAGGTGCTGTCCCCATAGCCCATCATCTACTCTTACTATGCCCAAATACACCACATTTCTGACAAAACCATGGAAGCCATTCAAAGATCACCGATTGCTTATATTGCTTTCCATCAGGTCCTTCAAGAAGCACTTCTTTTCTACTGGCCTCTCTAGCATTAACCTTGACAAGTATCCTTGCATAAGAAAGTTTCTTCCTAGTAGCCGTCATAGCATCCATGCACACCGGAGCACCAATAATGCTTCCTATCACACTTAGGATATGGTGTGATAGAAAACTTGGGTCAAGATCTGGAAGTATGACCCAAGCGAGCATTGACTCAAAACTAGACCAATTCATTGCCATTCCTACTTCCCAGACTTTCAACACCAGTGATCTCTTGCCATCAATGAGCCATGGTCCCTGTTCAATCACCCAGTCCCTATCTTCTATAGCCAAGAATTTGAAGATCCAAATACCATTAGCTTTCATAATCATCTCAGGACAAACGACTGACCAATTTTCTTCAGCAAATTTCTTTAGAGTATCAACCGTTACATTTCTTCCTATAACACCTCCAATAAGTACCGCTTTCCATTCATCCAATTCAGAAGCAATTTCAGCATTAGAGAATCGGTAAATTTCTTTATTAACATCATTAATAATCTCCAATTTCCCTAAACTCCCAAAATCAGTCAAAACTAGAGACATTCAATTTAGGGTTAGCAGCGACTGATTCATCTCCAGTCATTCTTGTCTCAGTCGTATCCTTATTTTCATTCGTCTCAACTAAAGCATTCGAAGGTAATTTCGGATTACCCGATTTAGAGGAGGTACCTCGATTTTGAGCCGCACTATTCATCGTCTTCCCCGGTTTCAGCGACATGACTGACTCTTGCGTTGAACCATACAGAATACCGCTTCAAGCTTGATTGCGAGCCTTCAAGTTGTTCCCATTCGTCGGTGCACTCGGTCGATTCCCTGCGGATGCCATCTTCGTTGACGTTCGAAGGAGGTGACGAGAGGGCGGAAGAGAGAACTCCGCTTCGTTAACTATTGTTTTTTATCGCACGCGCGTTGTCTTTTAGCTTAAGGCTTTGTTGGTTAACATTGTAGTTGTGGATTTTAACCCATCTATGTCTACCACTTTTGGTGCTAGTTATCAACCTGATTTTAATCTGATGTATTGGTGGAAGCTTAAGGCTTTCACAAAATTATGTGTAAAACAATAATTCAGGACTCAGTTAGGGTTCAAACCCCAAACAAATTCTCCCACATTTGGAATAGCACTTGTTAGTGTTTACCCCAACACCCCGAACGGAACCGTTAAGCGTGTTCATCGTATGCGGTTTTTGTTGTTCTTTAGATCGATTCAATACTCAGTTAGGGGCCAAACCCCCAACAAACTATCATGGGCATGGCACCGTTTAATGGTCCGCCAACCCCCGAAAACTCAAAACGAGTGCAAACGCGGAAACCCCGCCTTACACACAGCAAATGCAAATTGGTGTCAACCAATTTATTCCACTTCGCTTGGATTAATCGGAAGAATCACTCCAAAATCTAACAAAAAGCAAACTAAAATCAATAATATTATGGATATGGCGGAGGGTAATGCCATTACAAACAATTTATATCTTGGTGGGTACATTGTTCCTAATTGGATTGGTTGCAATACCAAAAATTGTGTTACGACGCTTGTTGTAAGTGGGCCAATCTCTTTGTTTGGTGGCCCAACCAAAATGCTGAACAACTTAATACATACAAACGGTAATCCTCGGTGGCATTTAATTATGGACACCTTTTGTGCCATAATTGATATAACTACCTATATGAAAATATCTCTTAATTTAAAAACCGATGACCAAATTGTTATCAATGGGATGACCTCCCCAAAGTACAACTTTGAGACCCCGAAGTATAAAAGTTTCGAGTCTATCATTATCTCGATTAACAAACCTACTACAAACAAATTCAAAATAAAAACAATTCAACACAATACGACAAAATCGGAATTTTGGATGGTTTCATGTCCACCTCTGGCCAAAAACTACACCATTACTGGTTTCTTATGAAGATTTGCATGTGGAACTGTAGGGGCATTAAGCTTAGGTCCTTTTGGACCGAAGTCAACACGCTATGCCACCTTGAAAATATTCACCAATATCCTTAGTTGAAACAAAAGCCCAAGACCCGCCAGAAAGTAAAGTATGGCAAAAAGCTGGGTTTGACTCTATTGAGTTCATTCCAGCAAGTGCATTCGCTGGGGGGGATCTGTGTTCTCTGGAAGGGGTCACACCTCTCGAATGAAAGAATCCAAACTATCCACAAAGATAACCGTTTCATCGGGTTTCAGTACACAAATTTGGAAACCAACAATGAATTGATCATAATCTTTGCCTACGCTCCACCAAGGGCACAAGATAAGGACCAGTTCTGGACAAAACTTAAGCAGTCTGTCTAGAATTGTAATCTTCCCTGTATCATTATGGGAGACCTCAACGAAATCCAACACCCAAACGAAAAACAAGGGGGCGCTAATCCTAACCATTCCAGATTTGAACGGCTTATCAACTTTAAAAACGATTGTGACGTCTATGATATTCCAACATTTGGTAACAAATTCACTTGGAGAAGATCCAGAAACCTCGAAAATACTATTTTCGGAAAAATTAGACCGTACTCTAGTAAGCAACCAGATAATCCAATGGTACCCGTCTATAGCAACAAAAAACCATGCTTTCTCATCATCCGATCACTGCCCTATCTCATGTGAACTCCCAATAGGAGTACCCTTCAAAGCACAACCATTCAATTTGAGATGATGTGGACCTCTAGAAAAGATTTTCAAAACGTTATCAAGCAAGCCTGGCGCTATAACGCAGGTGGATCACACATGTTCAACCTCACCAAAAACACACAACTACTTAAAACAAAAGCAAAAGCATGGAATAAACATACCTTTGGAAATATTTTCGAACAAATAAAAAAAATAGATGAGAACCTACTTCAGATCCAGAAAGATATCATTGAACAACAAAACACGCAACTAATTCAGAAACATGAGAGATTGGTGAAGAAACGATCATGCCTCATTAATTTCCAGAACTCTTATTGGAAACAAAGGGCTAAAAACTTGCACATTAAACTGAATGACAAAAATACCAAATACTTCCACCGGATTGCCAGCGGTAGAAGAAAAAAAACCAATATTAAAGAAATCCGTACAACAGAGGGTACACAAATATCTGGACTAGAAAACATCAAAACTGAAATTAAACGGGACTTCCAAAATCGATTCAGGGCTTTGGAAATAAACCACAACAAGCTCCAAGACATGACTCAAACCATCAAAAGAGAAATAACAGACACAGACAACACAGAGCTTACAAAACCAGTTTCAAACAGTGAAATTAAGAAGGCAATGTTCGACATTAGGGATGACAAATCCCCCGGTCCGGATGGAATGCCAACGAGCTTCTATAAAAAATACTAGCATATCGTCGGACCGGACGTGACAAAAGCTGTTAAAAGCTTCTTCCACACAGGGAAGATTTTGAAACAAATCAACCACACATTTATAACCCTGCTACCCAAATGTTAAACCCTAATTCAACTAACCATTATCGGCCGATTAGCCTATGCAATACCATCTACAAAGTAATCTCGAAGATTATAACAAACCGCCTTAAAAACGTCCTAAACAAACTAATCCACCCGATGCAAGGGGCATTCGTCCAGAATCGGAGTATCCACGATAACACACTCATTGCGCATGAAATTTTCCACTCTTTCCGCAACAAACGTGGACGGGAAGGCTGGATTGCAATCAAACTCGATATGGAAAAAGCCTACGACCGGATTAGCTGGGAATTCCTGACCGATATTCTCCAAAAATTTGGTTTTCACGAAAAATTCATGGGTTGGATCCGGGAATGTGTAGAAACAGTCTCCTTTTCTGTACTAGTCAACAATGGACCAACAGAACAATTCTAGCCTCAACGGGGCCTCAGGCAGGGGGACCCCCTATCGCCATTTTTTTATTCAGTATTGCTGCTTAGATTTTGGCAAGACAACTCCACCTCTTGAGTACCAACCCAAAAAGTGGCGTCGGGATCCAAATCTCAAGAAATGGAACTAGAATCCCTTTCCTGGCCTTTGCGGACGATATCATCATCTTTGCAAAAGCCAATAGCGATGCCTGCAAAAATATTAAAGACATTATTGATGCCTATTGTCAAATATCTGGCCAGAAAGTCAACTTCCATAAATCTGCATTCCAAGTTACCAAAAACACAAACAACAACACAAAAGAGCAGATAAAACAAATCCTCCAAATTGCAAACACAGTTGCCTTGGATAAATATCTAGGATGTCCGATAATTAATGGGAGAGTAACACAAAATACCTTTAAACCCCTAGTACTACGCACCAGATCCCAATTAACAAAATGGAAAGCAAACGCCTTATTCCAAGAAGGGCGTAAAACCCTAATCAAAGCAAACCTCTCGGCACAACCAAACTATATAATGCAATCGTTTTTGTTACCACAATCAACCTTGAAAGAACTAGACGATATTAACAAAAACTTCTTCTTGAACAAGGAAAATAACTACAAACCACTCATAAGCTGGAATTCCATCTGTCGCCCCCCGCCTATGGAGGGTTGGGAATTGCCAAGGCGGCCGAATTGAACCAAGCAATCCAAATGAAACTACTTTGGAAAATCCTAGCTGAACCAAATAATCTCTAGGTCAAAATAGTGACTGAAAAATACCTCAAAATAAAAAGTATCCTAAACTATAAGAAACAACAGAACACATCATGGTAGTGGTCCAAGTTAATTGGCCTACGAGACCAGTTCATCAAGGAGCTCATCTGGCAAGTGGGAGATGGCAAAACCATTCGATTTTGGAAAGACAATTGGACCGGCAATGGTCCCCTCAACCCAAAGCCCGAGGTTGAAACCCTCATTAATTGGGAGGAGCTTATTGAGGTGTACCTCTATGAGGATAACTCATGGAACATTGAAAAATTGAGGCATGTTGTTAATCAAGATGGCCTTGAAAGAATCTCCAAAATTATTAACCTCATCAATAAAATACCGGATAGACTGTACTGGAAACCAAGTAAAAATGGATGGTACTCCACTCACTCGACAATGCAGTGGCTCCACCAATCCAAAGGTGAACCTAAGATTAACCTTGAATGGATTAACCGGCTAAACATCCCTCCCAAAATGAAGAACTTCTTGTGGAAAGTGGCTCGTAACGGCCTTCCGACTAAAACCAGGCTTGCGGCTAACCACATCCCGATTCCACAAGGTTGCGAAGCGTGCAATAACCAGGTTGAAGACACAAACCACATCTTATTTTTCATGCCCCCTTACAAAAGCAACCATTAACTCTATAAACCCGAAAGTCTGTAGGATTGCTAACCATGTATCCCTGGACGACAAAAAAACACATCAGGTCCTTGAAGAAATTAAGGAAAAGTTAACAAAAGAGAATTGTAAATCCTTATAAACACTTGGTGGAGCCTATGGTTCGCCCGAAATAAACGAGTTTATGATAACAACAATGGAACAAACCTGACTAATGCTGATAACATTACTGAATTTACCCGAAACCAGATTAAAGAATGAAAACTCGCTGGAACTTCAGACTCCCCTGGACCCCGCACTCATACAATTGGAGGTGAAGCAAGAAGAAATCATACGAAATGGGCAAAACCCAAGAGGGACTATATTAAACTGAATTTTGATGGTGCAGTGAATGCAGATGGCGTGGCTTCGTTCGGGTTCATCCTCAGGGACTCTGGTGGCTCCCCCATCCACATTGATGGAGGACTGATTGGTCGAAAGTCCGTTCTGATATCCAAGACCATCGCCTTGCGCTAGGGACTTCTCGAGGCCACCAGACTTGGCATTCCCCGGATCCAGATTGAAGGCGATAATTTGCAGCTGGTCAAGGCCGTACTATGTGACTGGCACTGCCCGTGGGAGATTGAGCTACTGCGTTCGGATATCCATTGTTTTCTTGCCCGATTCCAGGATTGGTCTATTGCTCACGTCTATCGGGAGTGCAATTCCGTGGTGGACTTCATCGATGGATCTTTCAGACGTGTCTCCTCTATCCCACTTGCAGATGATTCGGGTTTACTTACCCTCATCTGTGAGGATGCTCTAGGGCGACCATTAAGTTGTTAGTTGTCACCCTAATCAATTTCCTTATCAAAAAAAAAACAATCCGTCCCCATTGCACCGTCTATTATGATATCCCTCATCACAATAAAAGATTTAGGATCCTATTCTCACCAGTTAAAGAGTTTCTAATACAACGTAGTTTAAATATGGATCCTATTCTCACTAGTTAACGAGTTTCTAATACAACGTAGTTTAAATATGTGTAGTCAAAATTAGAGTGTTATTTGAAAAATCAAGAGAAAAAATGGGTTAAAATTTACATTAGGAAAACAAAAATAATTACAAAGAGTTGAAATTTCTATTTTTAAACATTAAATACAAACAACTAATAGTACATATTCAAACCCTATTTTATTATTTTATTTTTGTTAAAAGTAGATAACCAATGGTAGAAGTTTAGTTCAAATGAAACGAACTCTTATCCTGAAACGTGAAACACACTACAAGAAAAACAACGTACAACCATGATTGGAATAGGGACAAAGCATATACATGGCTAATTACCCATGACTATAGCAACGATTAGCGGTAGGCGTAGCTGCCATATTTAGGGAAGGTCATCAGCCATGGTTGATGTGTTGCTGGATTTTAGCCATATAACCTGGAGGGACGGCTATACTGTGGGTGTATTCGGGAATGGTTTTTGACATGGATAAAGCGTGGCCAAATAAATACATTTTTTGGCAACGATTGTATAGCAACGCCCATGTAGTGGTCATATATATAATTATTTTAGCAACAAGTTCTGCCACCTCTAAGCCATTCCCATAGATGTTGTAGCTTTGTGTTTGATCTATCGTACCCATGGTAGCTTGGCAATAGAAATTACCTTAAATTAATTAGGTGTAGAATTTAATGTGGGTTTTAATATTCTGTGTCTATTTGGTAGATATACTGTGTAAAATCTAAATCCAATTCTACCTCCTATTCCATTACCTTCAAACCACTTTCATGAAGCAAGTTTCAAATAAATAGTTCAGGTGAAAAGAGATAGGAAACGAGTAGAGGTCATTTTTAAGAGATCAAGTGTATGTACAACAAGTATCATTTTTTAATTTGTTTGTATTTGTGTCTAATTATGTAGTTATTTCTTATTTTAGTTTATACCTATTATAATATTTTGCATTAATATTTCTTGTGCTTATACTTAGACGAAAGTCGAAGTAATTCGAGTTTATCGCTTGATTGAAAGAGAAAGTAGTGATCTTGAATGTTGATATTGTTCGATAATGAAAGTTTCAAGCTTTGGATTCAAACTAAGTAGAAAATGAATTGATTTATAAAAATAGATTGATTTGCTTGTTTAAGTCAATGAAAGTTGATAGATTTATCTTAAAGGCATGATAATTATCCTTCACACTAGTTCATATGCATGATTATGTCGTGGTAACCCTTGTCCTAGTTGTTTTCGCATTTGCATTACCTTTCGTGTTCATTCGTACAGACTCGTTACCTAGGCATTCAGGTCGGTACCGAGCCTGTAGTTGATTCATCTTGTTTGCGTAGTTTTAGTTGAAACCCACCGACCCTGACAAGGTCGGTACCGAGGGCTGTCGTAGCCTAGTTTGTTCCTATTTTGCTTTATTTCTGTGTTTTCTTGCTTTTGTAGTTCGGTAATCAAACAACCTTGCTTCCCGTGGACGATCCTGACCTCCATATACTCAGCGGGGTCTTGACTACAAATTTATTTGTTGTCGAGTTAAATCAGCCCTTCAACAAATTGGCACCATTGTCGGGGAAGCAATAGTGTTTGTTGTTTACTTGTGGATCTGGGAATAGCCCAATCCCGTTTTTGTTTTTAATTTTGTTTTCTTTTGTCTGTTTTTTCAACTTATGTTAGTAGGATGTCGAAGGCTCGAGTTTGATAACACTGGTTATTATTTTGATCCGGAACGTACCCTCCACCGCAGAAGAAGAGAAAACCAAGCCATGGCGATGACTCCTGAAGAGATGGCTCAACAGATGACTGCGCTCCAAAGGCAGCTCGAAGCCACATAGATTGAGAAAACCGCTCTACAGGAACGACTCTATGCCTATCCGAGGAATGCCAAACAAACATGCATCCAGAACTGAGGGTGCCAGAGTCTGCAATCGTGCTTCCGGAGATAGAGAAGACTTTTGAGATTAAGTCTCAATTTATATCCTTAATCAAACGGGATCAGTTTGAAGGGAAACCTACTGAGTGCCCTATGGAACATATTAAAAACTTTCTTGATTTATGTGACACTATTATTGCTGAAGGTGTCTTTCTAGAATATGTTCTGTTAAAAGCTTTCAGGTGGTCTCTTACAGGAAAGGCTCTGAGCTAGTTGAGAGCTTACCTCCTAAGTCTATCAGGACTTGGAAGGATTTGCATGATCAATTTTTTGACAAAGTTTTTCCCTCTTGCTAAGACAACGGAGTTGAGAAAATGAATCACCTCTTATCACCAGCTGCCTAACGAGACCTTTGCGGAGACGTGGGAGAGATTTAAGGAGATGCTCAGATAGTGCCCCACTCATGGGCAACCACCATATGTGCTCCAGGAAATCTTCTTCCAAGGGATTTCTGCTGAAACGAAAAACTGCATCAACATGCACACTGCCTGCGGTTTTATCGAGATGAATCCCATCGCAGCATGGGAGTTGCTGGACAAACAGACCAATTACGATGGATCCCATCGTTTCAAGGATTAAGAGCAAGAGAATATCTTCATGCAATAAAAACAATCAAGACATGGTCATAAACAAGCATGCACAACCATTGTTGGGTTTAACCCCAACCTTTGAGAAAGAACTACTCACAAAGCATAATTAAAAGCAAAACTGAATTAAATAATAGAGAAAGATTACAACTTTGAATCCAAACAAAACTTGTCTTCCAAGCAACTCCACAAACACGTCTCTCTATCCTCTTACTTTCCCTCCAAGGCAATTGATTGTGTCCAGAAAAATAAAGGGTAGACAAGAGTATTTTTAGAGAAACTAATCTATCTTAAATCTATCTATAAGGAAATAATATCTTCTAATAAGATATATCCCTTCTATCTATCTAATAACATAAAAGAAAATAGGATAAAAGCCATTAATTCATGCCTACTCGGTCTTGGCTGCGACAATGGGGTACCTCCGTACCGAGCTGAGAGTCTTGTTACCGACCCTGTTCAGCACTACGAACAACTTAGAGTAAAACTTGCGTAGCGGATTCATTACAACTCCGTTTGACTCGATTCATTTTCCTATGTTCTTGTTAAGAATTTCTCAATCTCTTTTTAATCTCAAACTTGATCTTCAATGACTTTACTTGAGCACTTATCCTTCATCTTCTCTTCATTCTTGAGTACTATCTTCATCGGCTTTGCTCCTTTCTTCAAAAGTGCTCCAAACAGCTTCCAAAAACCTATAAAACACTACCAAAGCTTATGTAGACTCCATATCTTAATAAAATACAAAAACCTACACAAACGACTCAAAACTAAATACAAAAGTAAAGAAAAAGACTCAAACACACAAAAACACACCCTAAAAACACGAATAAAAAGGCAGACATCGTCGCCCGTTGGGTTAGGGATCATATGGTCGCTAACCCAAAAATTTGGATTAAGCGCTGAAATTTCAGATTCCCCCCCAAGTATTTTAGAATTCTTTCCCTAAATTTCATTTTAGCGACCATATGGTCGCTATAACGAAACGAAATTGAAATATGCGCTTAAAAATCTCAATTTCGATATAAAATTTTCATGTTGGCAACCATATGGTTGCTAAAATCAATAAAAGAGCACACGACCTGGGCCTTTTTCTGAGAGCAAATCACACGATCGTGCGCTACATGTGCACGATATGTCGCTAATTTGCGACCACGTGGTCGCCACTACTAGCGACCATATGGTCTCTATATTGGATATATTGACCATATGGTCGACAAAGACAGTATATGTAAACAAACACTCTCCATACGCCAAGTTGCTATGCTATATGAATTTAACAATTATATAACACAATCTCTTATTATTATATAAACGAAAACTTTCTACCAATAATATTTGGTTCGAGGACTCAAATGGGACAAAACGAACAAGTTTATTGCTTCCACACAACCAAGTTATAAACAACTTCATTACAGCTTCTTGTAAAGCAAAAACCTCAACAAACAACTTACTGAGTTACAAAATGACAAACATCACTTATCTTTAAGAAGAACCAACCCTAATCTCAGCTCCTTCGAGCACGCGAAGTTGCACAGCCGTTTCCCTTCGTCGTTCAAGAAAAAAGGCAAAATCCCGGTGGTGCTCCCTTAATGGGAGATTTGGTTTGGTGCTCCATTACGTTCTGCTCTCCTTATCCCCACGCACATGCACAATTGAGAAATGGATGAGTTCTGGAGCAAAGGTGATCGTGCGCCTGAAACACGCTCTCCTTTGAGCCATTGATCGGATGAGTTGGAGATGGAATCAAAGCTTTAGGTGAGGGTTTGATATTCGAGTTGGAGATGAGGATGGTAGACTAATGCATGTTGGAATTGGAGATGAAGCTCCTTTTATGGTTATAAATATATTACCACTTGTGATGTGCATGCATCCCTCTTGTCATCAATCTAGCTAGTAAATGATAATAGTGTCATCAGAATAGTGTTATCCGAATAGTATTATCAAAATAGTATTATCAGCATAGTAATAGAAAATAGTGAATTCGAATATTATTATCTGCATAGTAATAGAAAACAGTAAATCAGAATAGTAAATGATAATAATGTTATCAGAAAAGTCAGTGACAATACAATAATAGTATCCTGATTACATATCTTCCTCATTTGTATCCGACTCAGTCTCAAACTCCCCTCATACATTTCATAGATGTATCTGCTTGTTCCTCAACGACATGATCCTCTCCGTTTGGGTCATTTAGCAGACCAAGTGGATAATTATCTTGTGTATCGTCGATAACTCGTGAAAAGTCTCAAACTCCCCCTAGTTGATGCATGTGCCCTCGTGTGGAATCGGTAACCATTCACAAAATAACCAGGATATGTCCTCACTTTTTTAGAGGGTCCACGAGCTAGTGTTGCAATGTTAGGATCTGTAACTGTCGGACTGTCAGCCTGTAATTTGAAATCAACATATATATATATATAATACAATTTGAAATAAACATATATACAATTTGAACTTAAATTGAAATTAATTTAGGAAATCCTTACATGCGAGTAGAACCATAGGCAAAAGCTTCTTTCCAAAATGTTGTGCTCTTCAGCATCAGTTATTGTTGGATTTGACGGCCGCACGAAGTTTGTCAATAGTATCTACCAAAGATTAATTAATTGAATGAAGTGCGTACTTATATTAAACCCCTATTTATTCAAATCAACATATATATAATATTAATTATTTGAGATTATAGAAACGTTCTCAATATAGGGTTCCACTTCGACGCAGTTCATGAGTATGTAAGTTTGGATCACATGGAATTCATCATCTCTGAGGACACGACCACTTGATCTACTACCCAAGGTTCGACCAGTTGTTGTGAAAATAGAAAAATCGCCTGGATCAACCCCAACTGGAAGTGTGCAACTCACTTTGCGAGCGATATCCCTATGATTACTCGCGACATGTGAGCTAAAATAATACGAAAAATGTGGATGTCTCCTTAACGAGATAGGCACTACAAATTGACCTCTCAAAGTGGGCTTTATTGCCAATTGTGCCCTTCAACCTTTTTAGGAGCCTACGATATACGCTGAAGACCATTTCTTATACAAGTTAATTATATAAATCCAAAATTGTACAAATGCATATAATTATACGTACCTTTCTTCTAGATACATCCATCTATAATTGACAGGGCCAAGAAGTGAAGCTTCCCGTGGCAGATGAATAGGCAAGTGCTCCATTGAATCAAATAACGCGAGGGGAAACATACGCTCCAACTTGCAAAAAATTATTGGTATTTCCTTGCGCAATTGCATAACTACCTTAGGCTTAAGCTCGTAACACGTCAGGTCCCGGAAGAAAGCACTTAGCTGAGCAATAGGCTCCTAGACTTTGTCATCAAGAAATGGTCAGAAAAAACCGGCAACCTTTGCACGAACACATGAAAATCATGGCTCTTCATCCCAAAGAGTCTAAGCTTGTGCAAGTCAATGCATCGGCTCAAGTTGGAAACGTAGCCATCCGGGAAATTTACGGATCTCAACCACTCCAAAAGCACTTGTTTTTCATGATGATCTAGTGCATAGCAAGTGTAACACCCCCTTCCTACCCTGGAGGTATTACCTCTAGTAACCCCGATTAAGACTAAACCGAAGCTACCCAAGGCTTTAAACTGACTGAACAATCTAAAAACAAGGTAAATGAAACCATTTAAAAACCTAACAAACTTAAGTTGAATATTACAGCGGAAAAACACGTAAAAGGTCTTATACAAACCTTAACTTAAAAGAATAAATAAATAGAACAACCTTTTATTTAAACAAAATCTTCATCAAGTCTTCCCTGAGTTCTTATTTCTGAAACTCAGCTTCGCTTTGAAGTAGTTCAACCATCTTCTTCACTCAAGTATAGCCATTGGAAACCTTTCTTCAACTTTTGGAGCTTCAAACTTCTGAATCCGCCTCTTGAATCAACTTCCAAGAAGAACCTGATGTGTCGTAAACCAACGGTGGACACCAGACAACCATATAAAAGAAAAAAAAAGGACGGGTTAGTCTAATGAAAGACTAGCAAGCGGAGAATCTAACTTGGTTCTTATGGTTGTAACTAAACATATTGGCATCCAAATCCGATTAGACTCGGATTATGATCCAACAGTTAGCAGTCTTATAGAGAATAAGAAGGAGACTCGCATAATCAAAAGAGAGAACACCACCGCTTGTGGTTTCTTTAAGAAGCAAAGGGCTGTCAATCGGTTGAAACAGATCGGGTTCGGGTCGGATTGTTTCGGTTTCAGATCAATTCGGATTCGGATCTATGTTGGATATTATGAAAAATCAGATATGACCAGATCGGTTCGGATATTCATTTTATCGGATTAAGTCGAAGTATCGGGTCATGTTCAGTTGGTTATTTCGGATTTCAATTTGGTCGGATTTCGGTTGGATAGGATTTCAGTTAGGTCGGATTTCGGTCTAAATAAGATATTGGTTAAATCGGGTTGTAATTTGATTGAGTTTCTATTGAATCAAATTTTATTTAAAATAGGATGTATTCTCATACCTTGTACGGTTTTTTTTTAAATATTAATAATAAAATATTTTCAAATATATTTATTATTCGAGAAATAATCATTTAAATGCTTAAATATAAATTTTGAATAAATATTTAAAATCAATAAACTATAAAAGTTGTTTATTTGAAACAATAATATTTTATTAGTTTTACGAATTAAATTAATATCTTAAACATGATAATTTATTTAATTATGAAAATAGATAAGTAATAAGACAAAAACTTATCAATTTATTATATACATGGGATGGGACCATTCAAAATAAACTTAATTATAGTGATATAAGATTGTATATACATTACACTATCTTTATATTAAACTTAATTATCTAAACCTAGCATATGCATTCTATCTAAAAATAAAATAAGTATCCTAATATTTGTATAATATATAGCATAAAAATATCTTAATAGTCTTCCTATTTATCATATCAAAAAATAGAGTTTGATTCCCATAAAACATCCCCTTATCATGAAACGGAAGGAGAATTTTGGACCCTTAGATCAAGGAGATCCAAGGGCTGATTTTATTTCCCCTTTTATTAGAGGCAGGGGCATTTACGTCTTTTCCCTCTCTAATTAATAATCCTTTTTCTCTTTTTTGTTTTGTCTAGGGTTCGTTCAAACGCAGTACGCAGACGGCAGATCGAAGATCGTGGCCTTCGATTGAACCGGAAGGAGATCGCACCGAACGAGATCGCCATCGCTGAATCCGAAATTCAAAGAGTTTGAATCTGCGAGTCTGTTTCAACCATGGCAGAAAGTGGTAAGAGGGATTCACAAGCTCGAACAATTTTCGGAATCTGTGTGAGGGATTAAATTTGTGTGATTGAATCTGTGTGAGGGACTGAATTTATGTGATTGAATTTGTGTGGTAAGTGGTAAGAGGGATTGAATCTGTGTGATTTTTCGGAATCGATTGAACTGGTCAAGTGTGAATCTAGTTGGATTTCGATTGAACTGTGTGAATCGAACTTAATACTAGGCCAATCCGAACTGAGTGAATCGATTGAACTGTGTGAATCGACGTTGCACTTTTGGGACTTAATACTGCACTTTTGTGACTTAAGAATGCACTTTTAGGGCTTACTAGTGCACTTTTCATACTTAAATAATGCACTTTGCACTTCTCGTTGATAATGCACTTTTAGGACTTAATAATGCACTTTTAGGGCTTAATAGTGCACTTTTCATACTTACTTGCACTTTTCATAAAGGAGTATAACTAGTATATGACACTGCACTTTTCAGCTTTACTAGTGCACTTTTTATACTTAACAATGCACTTTTCATTTTTGTTTAGAGAACATATATTTGACCTTATAGAGAACATATTTTTATTGCACTTTTCACAGTTAATAATGCACTTTTTACACTTAAGAGTGCACTTTTTCTACTTAATAGCACTTTGTATATCTTTTACTTTTCAATGATTTAAGTAATGCACTTTTACTAGTATATAATGCACTTTATTATACTTTCAATGCACTTTTACTGATTTTCAACTAACACCTTTATATTTCCCTTTTATGTTAGTTGTAGCGGGGACATCAAACTCTTCTTCAACTACTATTTTCAATGAGGAATCACCTAAAAACAGTGGTGAATATTTCATTGAGCTATCTCAAGGGGGAACGACATACTATTTGCCCACGTGTCCATCCGAGTTGAAACCATATGAAGGTCAAATTTTTATTTTAGTACAAGTAGCCTATTAGCTCAAATGGTAGAGCGGTGTGCTTTGTGCACAAAGATGTAGGTTCAATTCCTACATAGGCTAATATGATATCTTACACAAATTAATTCTTAACGCATTTATTCTCAACCTAACTAGCTATGTATTAAAAAGAAATTATATTTTATCGTTGTACGACAAATAACTAATTAACCACTATTTTTCAAAGAAAATCATGATCAAATTAGCTTATATGGGATTCGAACCCACATCTATGTGCGTAAGCACATTGCTCTTCCATTTGAGCTAATAAGCTTTCCTTCAATTATGCCTTTAAACATGCACCATAAATCCATTAAGTATAGATTTTTATTAAAACTTTTCAATGCACTTTTGAAACTTTTCAATGCACTTTTGTAATGATGCACTTTTCATATGTCATTTATCAATGCACTTTTCTTATGTCACAATGCACTTTTGAAACTTTTCACTGCACTCTTGAAACTTTTCAATGCACTTTTTCAATCAGATGATGTACTTTTCTTATGTCATTTACCAATGCAATTTTCTTATGTCACAATGCACTTTTGAAACTTTTCAATGCACTTTTGTAAACAGATGATGCACTTTTCATATGCCATTTATCAATGCATTCAACCTTCACTTTTATCTTATTCAACCTTCACTTTTATCTTATTGCACCAGATCTCAATTTGTTTCTCACTTATAGTGTGATGCTTGTGGTGTGTATATCAAATTCAGACCTTTTGGAACTGCCGAATTGGTTTTGTTTTATTTTGATGGTCAGTAACTTCGTATTATGTGTTATCTCTTGTATACAAAGTTTAAACCTAATTCAGATGGACCGCCTTCTTCAATCGCATAAACAAAGAACAAAAAATATCAGAATCTGGCAAATTTCCTTCTTCAATCGCATAAGGTGAAGAAAATTAGGGCTTATACCTTTTCGATTTGTTTTTGGAGGCATCATGATTCGTGGGAGAGATTGAAGGCGAAGGTGAGATCGTCCGTCGTCCTTCGAGCGTCCGTCGTCCATCGTTTGGAGAGTTCGATCGATTGGAGCCTTAGATCGATCGTTGGAGACTTCGATGCCAGCAGCGTCGAGTCTTCGTCCCGTTTGCTTTGGAAGTTCGATCGATTTGGAAGTGGAGTCGTGAGAATTCGATTGGGCTCTGGGCTAGAATTTTTTATATTTGAGAATGAACTTAAGGGTATAGAAATTAGGTGTATTTACAAAATTGCCACCTTGTTGATTTGTTTGATTTGTTTTTGCAAAATCACAGAAGCAATCTCAACCCTTGAATCATGTGATCCGACGACCCAAAATTTTCCTTCCGTTTCATGTTAGGGTTTGGTTTCATTTGAACCAAACTCTCCAAAAATAAAAGATTATTTTTTTAAATTAAGAATGAGATTTTCTATCCATTGATTATATTGATATAAGATTGTACGCACAAACCCTATCTTTATATTAAACTTAAATATGTTGTCAAAGATCGGTTTTAATAAAAGTGGTGGTGTGATCCAATATAAAAGCGACATGTGTTGCTTAATAATTATTTTTAACCCCCACTTTAGTATATAGTTATGATAAGTATCAAGTTTTAGTGGTACAATATATTTTGGATTAAGTTTAAATTCTTAATTCTTAAAGTTTCATGTAACATTTAAAACCTAAAAACAAAATTATAAGGACTATCTATATTTATTAAATCGTTTTGATGCATGTTAGCCTAATAGCCTATATAGCATAATGCTAATATAGTAATATGCTATATTAATAAGAGGGGTTGATAAAGTAAATTATTGATAAAACTATCTTTGAGTGGTTTAAATTAAATAGATAAAAACATATATCAACATATTAATTATTTTTAAAAAATGATTATAATAATCATAAAAAAAGTGCCAAACTAAAAAATTTGTGGAATTTGTTTAGTTTTTAGAACTAGCATATATACTTGTACCATATACGTATTTGGTAAAATACTAAAATGTAAGTGATATATTTTAAAATAAATTGTTTTTGTTAAATGTAAGTAATTTTGATTTGACTTAAATACTCATAATTTTTTGAATATACTTTATTTTATATTATATATTTATGTAATTCTTTTTAATCAATGAGAATAATATCAGAAAAAAGTATGGTAATGTAGGTAAATTGGCAAGTGACAACTCACAAGTATTATCGAACAAAAAATCAAGCTAAAACGACAAGGTACAATTCTAATATATAGTAATTAATCATATAAAAATTAATATTTTTATAATATTTATTTATAAAATCTATCTATAATTATAATATTATTTAATTATAAATGACTTTATAAGGTCTATTATAAACGTTTTGTTTCAAAACTTATTATTTCTCATATAAAGTGTTAACCTCCGCTTTAGTATATAGTAATAATAATATTATGTATTGATAGATTTAGGACTTGATGGTTTCGGGTTTGAGTTTAGAGTTTTTTTATTGTAGGTTTTAATTTTCTATTTTGGACTATTTAATTACGAATCTAGTCATTTTAGGGTTTACAAGAATTCTATGAAAGCTTTTAATTTTCGGATAGACCAGACTGGATCAAGAAAATATCAGTCTAGTCCTCCGTCCATATATCTCTATCTAATCTAATACATTATATTATAAAGTAGAAAGTCAAAACCATCTCTATTAAATAAATTCAAATTGTGCCACGTGGCCTAACTTTAATAAATTAACCTAAATAAAACTAAGAAATATTTGAATTTATAGAATTATATATTATTTATAGTATTATGTATATACAAAAGTTATCCTTTTTAGTATTATATATAAAAAAGGTATTTTTTTCAGTTATAAAAAATGATTTTGGTCCACTTGACACTAAATTAGTTATATATACATTAAAACGTAAATTTTAATATATACTAGTTATACCCGTCGTGTCATGCACGACTACGACTCGAAGTAAGTATGAACATATTTATTTTAATATAATGATACATAAAAGATGAAAAATTTATACTCACATACGTACGATAGTGTTTTATTTTTAGAATCAAATAAATTTCAATTTTTATAAATAAATAGAGAGAAAAATTATTTGAAAAAGATAAAGTGATATAAATAAAACTTGAAATTTTAAAAATATGTTGGACCAAAGTTAATGTGGTGCCTTAAAAAGATACAGCTTTTTACTCACATAAGATAAATTTTTAAACCAAAATTTAATTTAAAAAAAATCTCTTACATCATAAATGGATAAAATGACATAGATAATGTAATTCTTTATCTTATTTATATATTATCCTAAAATAATATCAACATTTATAAATTCTCAAAATAAAAAATCCTATGTGGCGAAATCCTACGTGGCTTAATGTGAGAACGACACATAGGAAAATCCTAGGTGGCGCAACGTGGTGGTCTTATTTCTTGCGTCTTTTATATATATACATAGAGTAATTTTCTCTTATATTTTATCTCTTTTTATGTAAAATTAATCTCGACAATATCCATAACATAAAAATAAATAATTTTTTATTTATATTAATAAATTCATATGAAAATTGTTTTCTTAAATATTTCCTTTGTATTTTATCTTTATAAATTTCTGTATAAAAATGCTGGTTAAAATTTATAACTATTCTCATTCTTCATAGAGAAACAAATTTTATAAAAAATAATATTTTACTATATTATATTTTCATCTATAAAATTATTATTTTTCATATATATACATTTCATTCTCTAAACAATATTTATAAACGAGTCATGATTAATATAAATTTTAAGTTTTAAATTTGATTTCAAAAAATAAAATAATTCTCGTACATGGTACGAGATATAAGTATATAACTAGTTTAAAATTAATAAATTATTCTAGGTGTGGAATGATATTCTTAGAAAAAATAAATAAAAAATAATTAAATATACGTATGTATTTATGGTGATTTCAGATTTGGGACGCATATTTAATCATAAATTTTTTTAGGGTTTAATGGTTCATTAGGTTTTGCTTTCCGCTCTTCGTTCTTCCTCCTCCTGAGTCCTTAAGCGAATAGCAATTTGCAAAGGCCAAAGGCTTCTCCCTTCTAGGTAGGTAAGTAGGTTTATGCATGCTATTATAAATTGTGTACGTAGAAATCATGATCATAATTGTTCTATTTGCTATATATCTATGTCGAGCTTTTATTGCCGTTCAGGATCAACTTTGCCATTCAATACTATTCTAATGGCTCCAATTCAATTATACTATTATACTTTACACTTTTACTGTACTTCTACAAAAAAAGTATACTTTACAGTACAATCTTCCATCAATAAAGACAATAATTGCATATATGAGTTGGGTATTTATATGTAGATTCTGGTAATTAAAATGATGCTGATTATCTTCTACTTATTCTATAGTGAAGAGTTATAATGCAGATTTAATTATCTTGTAATGTTATGTTTCAGGAAAACTTTGTTCGGTGTACCCATTGTGATTCATTAGGAAAACTCAATGGGGAGTTCACTTGAAAACAGAAGGACTTTACATGATGGTTTAACTCTTGATGAGTCTCACTCATCTTCTCCTTTAATTGGTAATTAATTAATTGAATATTTGAATTCGTCTTTCTAAAATACTTCATGTTATATTAAATGTGTATTACTTAATTATCCTTGTTAAATCTCTTGTATGATTTTAGGTTATTCAACTACAGCTTTAGACAACACAGTGGAAGAATTAGTTGAAGTTCCCAGCCAAGATCAAGATGTGCCTACTGATAACACTGTTGAAAAGGATCCTTCCTCAACCATAAGTGATCTCATGCAAAATAGACATTCTGGTGTATGGGTCTACTACACCATTGAGTGGAATACAAAAAAAAAGAGGTTGGATGGAATTTGTAAGTATTGCTCCAAAACTTATGATGCCTCTTCAAGAGCGGGAACCTCCAGTTATCATACGCATTTAACTAAACGGAAGGGGTATTTAAAATTGAGTTCAACAGAAAGCTCAATTTGTGGGAAAGAAATTGATCAAAAAGTGTTTCGTAGGTTACTAGCTCAGGCTTTAATGAGACATGGATACAATTTTTCTTGGGTTGAGCATGAAGCAACTAGGAAAATTTTCAAGTATTTGAATGATACTATTGAGCCAATCACAAGAAACACTATACAGAAGGAGTGTGTAGAAATGCATGTTGAATTGAAGAAAAAAATTATGCATGTCTTAAAAGGGCTTCCTGGTAAGATTTGTTTGACATCTGATTTGTGGACTGCTTGTACATCAAGAGGCTATTTGTGTGTTACGGCTCATTATATTGATGAAAGTTGGAAGTTAAATAGCAAGTTGATTTGTTTCAAACATTGTGCTCCTCCTCATGGTGGGTGTGAATTGTCTATTCAAATTCAAAATGTCATGCTTGGATGGGGAATTGAAAAGAAACTATTCTCTTTGACTTGTGACAATGCATCCAATATGGATAAGATGATACACAATTTCAAAGAAGGGGCACAAAAAGATTTGTTATGCAAAGGGAAATACTTTCATGTTCGTTGTGCCTCACATATTGATGAGGTATTTTCAGTGTCGTTAATACCTATCAAAGAAATCTTAGCTTAACCAACTCAGTAGAGCGGTAAGTAAGGTTCGATCCCACAGAGACTCGTGTAAATGTGTTATTACTTAAATGCCAAGTAACCAAATAGGGGGGTTTTATGAATGAAATTCTAAACTAATATGCAAGAGTAAAAGTAAAATATGAATGGAAAGTTGATTGTAAATATATGAGAGACAAACGTGTTCAACTAGTTAAATCCATCATGATATTGATTCGTTGATCATTGATTCTCTTAATTCTCTTCTCACTTGAATAATCTATTGTGGATAATGATCCTACTAAGGACTAAAACCCAAACTTCATATTTAGTTGATAGAACTACCAGTCTAACAACCCTAATTATCTAATAACCTAGAAGACCTTCTCGATTCAATTAAATAACAGCATGAAGATTCAAGTTATCAATAGAAACAAACACTTAGAGCAACCAGACATCTAAGTGACTTGTGAATTTATTCCCTTATTTAACCAACTTGTCCAACCGGTACTAAATTAATTAAAGTATACTCTTGATCAAATTAACCCCGACCGGTAATTAATCTGATTCAGTTATAACTAGAAATTCAATTAGGTAGCTTATCTAATAAAACCCTAATTTAGATTCAATTAAGCATAGGGAATAATTTCTATTCAAGTTTGTTGAGAATCAATCAAACTTCACAACTACATATAAATCATGACTTCAATAACTAGCCAAACACAAGGGAAATTAGCAATGCATAATTAAATTAAAATCAAACTTACAAATGTTCAAAGGTTCTTCCTTGAGAGAAAACCCTAGCCTCCAAAAGTTGATCAAAAGTTATGAAAATTAAACTAACATAAGGTTTATATATGTCTTCCAAATAATCCTCAAAAGATCTATCTTTAAGCTATACTCGGATATGATATAACCCTAGGTCCGAAAATCAAGCCCAAATGTCGGCCTATGATGTCCGCGTGAAATTCCCGATTGCGCGGGATCGTATAATTGTGCGACCGAGCAATGTGGTTTCCCGCGAAATCACCCATCAGTTGGTATTGCTTGGGATAGGGTGCTGAATTGCGCGGCCGCGCTTTTAGCAGTCATCCCGCGCAATTGCCTCAGTTCAACATTCAAGCGTCATTTCAGAGACTGTTTTGGCCCACTTAGAGTTGGAATTTGGACTCGGAGTAAAAATATGAATTGTAGCTCTTTGAATTAGCTTTCGATTGATACTAAATTGAGCCTCATCCGAGAACTATAGCTCCCAAACGAAGCATTGCAAGATAGAGATGTCGAAATAAGAACTCCAATGCATAGTCCGGGTTTAAGCGTTCTTTTCACACAAGCTCTTGAGCGTTAACTCTTCTAATCTTCACTTGTATCACTCTAAGTTTCATCAAACTCCACCACAATCATCTAAGATCCATCCCATCCATGCTTGTTTACCTAAAGATCTGCAAAACCGAACAAAACAAGCGCAACTACCCGAAAACACAAGATCCTAGAAACTAAACTAAAACTAACTAAAACTTATGCAAAATAAACATAAATATGCATCCTAAACACTACCTAAATGCAAGCTATCAAATTCCCCCATGCTTAACCCTTGCTTGTCCTCAAACAAGACATAAATCCAAATCACACCATAGAAATGCAATTTTACATCCATCTCAAGTCATACAAAAATTTCACATATAATTAAAAAACCCTGACCAAGACTTCTCAACCTGCATTATGGTAAGCAAGAAGTAAATACCATTCATTCATTGTCGACCTCACCAAGGAAATTGTGTTTGCACTCAACTCTCAAGTGTATAAAGGACGTGTTTCACTCAAAAATCACCCATGAAAACTAGACTACCATATGCTTGCATTAGAGTTCTAAATCTCCACCGTTGGGGATCAAATACATAACAAAAATCATAAGGTATTTTTCCGGCTTGTAATGGGGCCAAGGTAAAGAGAAATTTGGAAGGGATAATATTTGGCATGTGGTGCTAAATCCGGGATAAAGAACTAATCCTAAACCCAACTCAACACTTTCTTTTCTTACTTCTCCCAGACTCTTCTTTCTCAACTCCATACATTTACATTCAAACACTTTGCTTCTCTTTTTTTTTTCTTTCTTTTGCCTATTTTCAACTCTTTCTTTTCTACTAATGAAGACTACTAACATTTAAGCTCATTTTTTCTTCTTTTGCTTTGCAACAGATTTTTCATCTTCATTTTTTTTCACTTTGAACCCAAGAGTTTTATTTCCTCTTTTTCCACCTTTTCATCCAACTCCCCCATACTTATACATAACTCACACAATACGACCAAAACCTAAAGTCTTAAATCCCGGATTATGGGTCAAGCTTATTCGGCTATGCATCATTTTGTGGAGCTAACAAAAATAGGCTTCAAGCTCAAAATAAATAGGGGTGTAAGAACATGGATCTTGTAGGGTAGGAAGGGAGATAATAGGCTTATAAAGAAACATTGCCTCAATCATTTTAATGTCATGCATTCAATCATATAAAGCAGTCTTGACAAAGAGTATTAACGCAAGTTCTAGAGCTAGATAATCATGGCGATACACTCAAGAATGTAGAGAACAAATATATCATGAAAGGCCAGAAATATCTCACAAGGCAAATTGTGTCTAAAACTTCAGAATGAATCAAATACTCAAGCTATTATGCATGCTCCATCCTATAATCAAGGTAAATAATCAATGATCATGCTTATATCATATCAACTTCAGTATATCACGCAAATCATGGGTTAGAATTTATACTCAACTTAGAAACAAGAGGAATCAAACAATGGGGAATAAGAACCTAAATGCAATATTTTTTTTTTTCAAATTTTCTGATTTTTATTTTATTTTTCAGGATTTTAATCAATGCATGCAAAAATTTAAATATGACCTAATCTAATGCAACTATATGCAATGCAAAACAAGTAATTCCCTTCCCCCATGCTTAAAACATATTTTGTCCCCAAAGTATAATAAAAAGTAAAGAGAAGAGAAATACTCACAAAGATCTCTAGTCATCCGGGTAATGCGGCGGGAAATCCGACGGTGGTGGTAAAGGCTTCTTCGGGTTATCAATCTTCAGACCTAGGATATCTAACACACACACACACAAAACTACCTAAAAAGCAAAAGATTATAACTGAAAAACAAAACTACTCTAAACCTTGGGTTGCCTCCCAAGAAGCGCTTGTTTAATGTCATTAGCTTGACCCTTAGCATAAATTGACAAGACTAGACATTGTCAATGCCCTTAGCAACCTGTCAAATCCCTGTGCACACATGTAAGAAAAACATAAGTAACACCATGATAAATTAAAGATGCATAATATAACTTTCAAAGATCGTTTTAACTTATCAAACATGTGTGCCCAGTTGGCATGATATGGCATTTGTTCAAATAAATTCAGCACGAGTGGTGGCTTTAGAAAATACTTACAATATGGTTTGAAGTACTTGCAATCACTACCACTTTCTTCAAAGATGAACTCCATGTATTTTTCACCTTCCACCTTGTGTTGTAGACTTGGCTCCTCATCTTGGAACTCCATAAGCTCCTGATGTGAGAAGGTGGGGAAACTGAAGCAAGGATGTCAAGACCTAACATAGGGCACACCATGACAACGGGAGACTTAATAGATGTATCATGTTGATTTTCTCCCTCATGGTTGTCTACTTCATCAACAAAGAAGTCATCATGATCGGCAAAGTAATCTTCTTCCAAAACCACAAAACCCTCTAAGAATTTACTCCAGATGAGTGAAGATGATTCAGGCTCCCTAGGCTCAGTAAGAATCTTTATGCCTGCATAAACTTCCTTTGGCTCTGTGATAATTTGCTCAACTTGCCTTATAGGTGAAAATTCATATTGAGCATCAACTTCATCATCATAACCATCATCAAGTGTCTTAGATTGCTCCTCAACTTGAATCTGAATATCTGACCCTTGATTGTTTGATTCCAACGTGATTCCACCACTTCTTCCACACAACTCAAAAGGGCATGAGATTGTGGGATGAAAACTTGAAGAACATGACTCACAGTGCTCCATGATTATAGCATCTGTCCCTTTGGAGAGATCCATGATTATATCCTCAAGAGACGTATCAACCGGTTGGGTGGTTGTGAAGATGACTCGACCAAAAAGCTTTGATGGCTCTTAAAACAAAAGAAATCCCAGCATTCCTCAGGTCCCATATATAAAAGCCTCCCATTGCTCATGTAATCTGCCAATCCCCTTGTCTCAAAATTCATACCATTGATAACTCCCATGTTTACCTCTCTATCACTATATTGTAATCCCCAAGCACCAAGTTGAAACACATGATCTTGAAATCTTGAAAAATAGTCATGGAAGTGTTCATCCTGCAACAATCTACAATCGAACAAAGCCATAGATTAGTAGCACGGGTGTTATGAACCGTAAGATAGGTTCACAACACCAAGAATAGCACAAAAGTAAGAACACAAATAGCGACGAGTCCCCGGCAACAACGCCAAATTTGATGAGGTATTTTCAGTGGTCGTTAATACCTATCAAAGAAACCTTAGCTTAACCAACTCAGTAGAGCGGCAAGTAAGGGTCAATCCCACAGAGACTCGTGTAAATGTGTTATTACTTAAATGCCAAGTAACCAAATAGGGGGGTTTTATGAATGAAATTCTAAACTAATATGCAAGAGTAAAAGTAAAATATGAATGCAAAGTTGATTGTAAATATATGAGAGACAAACATGTTCAACTAGTTAAATCCATCATGATATTGATTCGTTGATCATTGATTCTCTTAATTCTCTTCTCACTTGAATAATCTATTGTGGATAATGATCCTACTAAGGACTAAAACCCAAACTTCATATTTAGTTGATAGAACTACCAGTCTAACAACCCTAATTATCTAATAACCTAGAAGACCTTCTAGATTCAATTAAATAACAGCATGAAGATTCAAGTTATCAATAGAAACAAACACTTAGAGCAACCAGACATCTAAGTGACTTGTGAATTTATTCCCTTCTTTAATCAACTTGTCCAACCGGTACTAAATTGATTAAAGTATACTCTTGATCAAATTAACTCCGACCGGTAATTAATCAGATTCAGTTATAACTAGAAATTCAATTAGGTAGCTAATCTAATAAAACCCTAGTTTAGATTCAATTAAGCATAGGGAATAATTTCTATTCAAGTTTGTTGAGAATCAATCAAACTTCACAACTACATACAAATCATGACTTCAATAACTAGCCAAACACAAGGGAAATTAGCAATGCATAATTAAATTAAAATCAAACTTACAAAGGTTCAAAGGTTTTTCCTTGAGAGAAAACCCTAGCCTCCAAAAGTTGATCAAAAGTTATGAAAATTAAAATAACATAAGGTTTATATATGTCTTCCAAATAATCCTCAAAAGATCTATCTTTAAGCTATACTCGGATATGATATAACCCTAGGCCCGAAAAACAAGCCCAAATGTCGGCCTATGATGTCCGCGTGAAATTTCCGATTGCGCGGCCGAGCAATGTGCCATCCCGCGCAATCACCCCTCAGTTGGGATTGCTCGGGATAGGGTGCTGAATTGCGCGGCCGCGCTTTTAACAGTCATCCCGCGCAATTGCCTCGGTTCAGCATTCAGGCATCATTTCAAAGGCTGTTTTGACCCACTTAGAGTTGGAATTTGGACTCGGAGTAAAAATATGAATCGTAGATCTTTGAATTAGCTTTCCATTGATACCAAATTGAGCCTCATCAGAGCACTATATCTCCCAAACCAAGCATTGCAAGATAGAGGTGTCGAAATAAGAACTCCAATGCATAGCCCGGGTTTAAGCGTTCTTTTCACACAAGCTCTTGGGCGTTAACTCTTCTAATCTTCACTTGTATCACTCTAAGTTTCATCAAAATCCACCACAATCATCTAAGATCCATCCCATCCATGCTTGTTTACCTAAAGATCAGCAAAACCGAACAAAACAAGCGCAACTACCCGAAAACACAAGATCCTAGAAACTAAACTAAAACTAACTAAAACTTATGCAAAATAAACATAAATATGAATCCTAAACACTACCTAAATGCAAGCTATCACATATATTAAATCTAATTGTTATGGAGGGTTTGGAGATAATAAATGCTTTACTAGTCAAGCTTAGAGAGTGTATAAAATACATCATTGGCTCTGAAGCAAGGAAGTTGAGGTTTCTTGATTTGTGTAAGCAGCTTGGTGTTACTTTTACTTGTGGTTTGTGGTTGGATGTTGTAATACCCGGTCTTCGAAAAAAAAAACCGATACTTAATTCTCGTTCCACTTCTTGTGCGTTTCCTAAGTGGGCCTAGGGCCCATTACAAATTTCCTTTTATGTGGGCCGAGAAGCCCACAAGTGGCAAAAAAAAAAATCCACCTGGCCCATTTCCTTCTCCTTCGTTTCTCTTAGAAGAAACGCTGGCTTTCCCCTCTCGGGTTATGCCGCACAATTGAGGGACGCCAAACCCTGCTCTTGTCTCCGTTCGCCTTCTCCGACCCTGTTTCTTGTCGCCGTTAAGTTCTTTTGGTGCCCCTCTAATCTCTCTTTGAATCCTACCTATTATCACTGCCCTCTTTTAATCTGGGAAAACAAACCCTAGGCCGCAGTTAGTCTCTCTCTCTCTCGATCTCGAAAGCAAGGCGCCGGTGAGACACTCTTGTCGCCTCCTTTCACGCCGCGAGCAAGGGAGATTGAGGAGTGCCGTCCCTCTGTTGTTTAGGGTCGTTGTTCCAACACCGTTCGAGGGAGTCGTTGCTGAGCTCGTCGCCGCTGCTGAGCTCGTCGCCGCCAAGTCCAGTTGCGGCCTACCAACCAGTGTCACTCTTCGATCGGCCGAACCCGTCGAGGATCCATCGATCCGTCCTGTTCGCCTTGGGACCAGGCGGGTTGGGTCTAGCCGCTGTCCTTCGAGCCGCTGCCTTCAAACCCGAGTCGGTGTCGTTTAGATCCGAGATCCGCCAAGATCCAATTGAAGAGGGAGCCCCGTTCCGACCTTGTTTAGTTGCTCATCCTCTCCCAACGTTCGTCGCCAGCTTTGGTTGCCCAAACCTCGTCGCGAGTCTGCCGCGGGGTTGCCGTTCCGCCGTTGTCTCGCGGATCTATATACACTCATAGTTTGGAAATCGGAAGGACAGAGAAAGGCAAGCTCGCCTTGTTAACGCCGTGGTGGGGTCATCAGAAGACCATAAATGAAAGTTCGAGTCCACCTTCCACGTGAGCGAAGAGGTTGGTTCCAAAATCACCTAATCTGTTTATATCTATCTTAGGGTTGATCTGTAATAGAATGGTTCGTTTGGTTATATGAAATAGTTGTCGCTGAATTATGCATTTCAGTCCTTGGCAATGTTTGTTCTACCTCTTCGTTGCTTGTAATCGGGATTAGGTTGTTGCCGAGCAACTGGTAATTCAACCCTTGCTATAGAAAAACTCAATCGAATTTGTACATAGGATCTTGAATAAGATTGAATGTATTGTGCTGGTCTATGTCCACCGATGTGAGAGTTGTTAGGCTAATTAAGCTGACATTCATGAGTTAAGTGGAGGTCAATTTATTCCATAGGTGCTAGTCTGGTTAATATACATAGGTTAAGTTAATTTTTTTTAAATTATATATAATCCGTTTATGCGTGTAAATTGGTGATGTTGATTAAAAGTTATAATCTATCTTATGTGAAATGATGGATGGAATTCTTAAACAAGATTTATTGACCACTTGTTGTACTGAGAAGTGAGCACCACTAAGTTAATTGATTATTTTTTTTATGTGATAATTAATGTCATGTGTTATGGTTTAAATTGTTTTGATGGAACTGATCAAACGAGATTTAAATTGAGGTCAGTATGGGATTTCACATGGTAGTGACTGTTTAAGTCGGGTACCCTAACTGGGCTTAAGTCAAAAGGTTACTAGAATTTATAAGTTAGCGGGTTTTGGGTTCGTTAAATATCCTTGTATAAAGTTTTGTCTTCAAGAATGTTTCTCGTCATCGTTGTCTAGGACCTCGTGTGGCTCGGTCTGGTTGATCTTTGCGTACATGGAATTCTTCCGTGAGGTAAGTCGTTCTACGACTTGCTCGGCTTAATTCAATTCTTGTTAGATTGAGTGCCATGTATGTGGAATTGGTTTTTCGGAACTAGTCCCTCTGCATATTAATTCCTTTAAAGCAAAATTTTCTCTCTATGCTTGTGAAGGTTGTAATTATATTTGAAAATTGTGTTGTACTCATATTTGTAAATTGTGTTGGTAACTGTATTGTAATTGCGATTGCGATTGTGCGTTTGAAACTTGTAATTGTAATTGTCTTTGTAAATGTAAATGTGTTTGTGTTTGTGCTTGTACTGGTGTTGAAGTTGTAATTATATTTGTAATTATTGGTGTAACTAGAATTGTGATTGCGATTCGGTTTGTGGTTTTAAGTCTGATTGTGATTGTAATTCTGACTGTAACTATGAGTGTGGTTGCAATTGTAATTGAGAATGTGAAAGCAATTGTGTTTGAATTTGTGATTACGTTCGAATTGTGGTTGCGCTCGAATTGTGATTGCGGTTGTGCTTGTTATTGTGATTGCGACTTGTTCGAGTCTATCTTTCTTTCGCTGCGTGTTTGTTTCTGTTGTTCGAGGTTAATCGTTTGTCGACTTGCTTTGCTTACGACCATTATGTGTTAAATGATTGAACTGAATGTGCAAACCTTGTTTTGGGATGAATTCATATTACGTGCTTGTATATATTTTGGGAAATTATGAAAAATTATATTTAAACATTTTTCGATATGCGTGCATTGGGTTCCACCGGTATGGCCATGGAGCACGGGATAAGCTGAAGAAGGAGTGGCCCCCGAGCATGGTCACGCGGCTGGAAGGGACCCCCTTCTAAAAATAAGCTAAATTGTTTTGGCAGACACTCTAGTAGAGGTTTAGCCGGGGAAAGAAGGGTGAATAGAGGAAATGGACACGTGTATATGGTGCGCCCTGACCGTGCGCCATAGATGAAAGGCCGGAGGGTGCCATTTGGGTTTGAGGAGGATGTTGCTTGCTATTTTATTTGATTGATTTTTTTTTGAATGGTCTCGTGTTCATGGGTTTTTGGAATGTATTTTGTGGTTATATATGTTGGGAAGATCTTTGTGAAGATTATTGTTACCTTGTTATTATTATTGATGTTATTTGTATTAATTTTATTGTTGTGATATTGTGGTATTTTAATGTGATGTGGTTTGTAGGTGTGTGTGTATCCGCGTGTCTTTCTGATTGTGTGTTTGAATGTATGGATGTCTATGTGACTATTTAACGTTAAGTGTTGAATTGATAATTATTGATTTCTGTGTGAAAATTTATTGCTAGGGTTCTGTGTGGTTTTTCAAATGTTCTATATGCATCTCACGCTTTCTAGCTTGAATTAGAATTGTAGCTGACCCTTCGGGGAATATTTTTTTTACAGTTTCAGGAACTTTCCAAGAATTGTGATGAATTCTCTACAAAGTGGTGAAGCGGATATTGGCGACGTATCATTAGGTCGGGATGTTGGGATCCAGTTATTGATGCTTTTAAAGTTAACTGTGAATTGTTTTGTTACTAGTTGGATAAAACTGGTTTAGGATAGTTTGAAATTACAGAATGGTTTGATTGATATCTTTTGCTATGATATCGAGAATACTATATATCATGTTTTATCCTTTCATTTTAAAATAAAGGTTGAAAGTTTTATTTGTTTCTCGTCGTGACCGAGTTGCAAGATCCTAGCGAACTTGTTTAACTAATCTGAGTAGTCCCAGACAGGGTCTACCACCGAGTGATGCCCCGACGTAAGTCGGGGTGTTACAGATGTGGTGACCAGGTGGAACTCGACATACATAATGATCAAAAGGGCATTGAGGTATCGTGATGTGATGCATCGTTTTTTTGGTGAGATGAATGAGAAGTATCATATTGATTATAATGAATGGGAACAGATTGAAGATATTTGCCAATTGTAGGAACCCTTTTATGAGATAACTACATTGTTCTCTGGAAGTGATTATCCCACTGCTAATGTGTATTTTCCGAAAGTCTTCATGATACATTGTAGCTTGCAGAAAGCAATTTGAGGGCCGACAAATGCAATTGATGCTGAATTTGATGATGTTGAAAAGTAAAAAATTAGTCTTGCTGCTATTGAAATGATGGGGAATTTTGAAAAGTATTGGCATGAGTATGTTATGGTGCTTACATTTGCAGTTATTTTTGATCCGCAATATAAGTTTGGTTTTGTGAAATTTGCTTTGACTGGAACACATGGTGTGGAGAAAGGAAAATAGTTGGCGGAAGAAGTGCATACTTAATTGGTTGAGCTATTTAAAGAGTACGAAAAAGCAGTCCGAGCTGGTGATTCTGATTATTCTAGGGATGAAAAAAGGCTTAGGAGGGAAATACCATTTCATTATGATAAAATTGAGGTATGCAATTAATGCAAATTGATTTGATTATCTTATATAGTTTGATTGTATTATTTATATAATTAAATGTTGCTAATTCACACCTTTTATGTAGGAATTTGAATTCTATGAACCATGTGATATTTCAAAAAGTGAGCTGGAGATATATCTCGGAGAGTACCGTTTGAAACTCTCAAAAGATTTTGATGTGCTTGATCATTGGAAAACAAATTCTAATCGTTTTTCAATACTTTCTTCTATGGCGAGAGATATATTGGCCATTCCAATTACTTCTGTTGCTTCTGAGTGAACATTTAGCATGGGAGGAAGGATATTGAACAAATGTCGAAGCTCACTCACAGATGAGAATGTAGAAGCGTTAGTGATGACCAATAATTGGTTGACTGGATATGATGGTAAATACTTAATAATGTACATTAATAATTTCTTTTTAATCACTAGATATAATCATATTTTTTTTATTCATGAATATAAACTATATGATTAGATTTCACTGAAGAAGGACACGGAGTTTTAGTGAAGCTATCAGAAAATGATTTGCATGGTGAAGAGATTTAGTATGTCATCATCTTGTGTTATGCAAACAACAGGTAGGACATAATTAAAAGGTTAAACTTAAATGTAACTTTGTTATGAATTATTAAGTTTAGTTAATCCTCTACTTTGATGAACGCCTTTGCTCTCCTTTGATCCATAAGCCAAATGTTGTTGCTAACTTGAATTTGTTGTTTATTGTCACTTGCAGCCTTGTTGTGTGTTTTATCACAAAGTAGGGTGAAGGAGTTGCTGATGTTACCAAGTTTGGATAAGTTTGGATGATCAATCTACTACAAGTCTACAATCGTGTCATTTTTGGATTTTTTGATGCTTTTTTTTCTAGAATCTAAAATGCAACATTCTTTTTGTTGCCCTGCCTACTCATGGTCTATTTTTCTTTTTCCATCTCTCTTGTTAATTTACTTGACTTTATAGCAGGAAGATGCATAAAATTATTTTTTAGGAGCTAGGCACATTCTCTTGAATATTAGAACATATAGCTCATGTGAGCAAATTTGAACCTTTAATGAGTACCTTTGCTACATTTACTAGGTAATAAATGTTTGAAATGAAATTTTGCTCTTGTTGATACTATTTCTAAGTATTAATTTATTAAATTTTATCCTCTTACTTAGTTTCTCGTGTTAAGTTGGTATTATGTTAAGTTATAGTAAATTCAAAATATAATAGTATGACGAAAATGTTAACTACATAAAATAAGATTATATATTTCACGAAAACCAAACCCTCAAATTGATACTTATTCTTTTCATATCGACTTAAGATAAATATTAAAATTAAGAAGATTGATTTATATTAATTATCGTTTTATGATGATTACTATCAGATGATTTCAGGTCAGTTAATCTTGGGTTTTCGGATAATTTTCGATCATCAGATTTTGAGTTTTCGAATGCTTTCGGATCGGTTCATTTCAATTTCGGGTCAATATCAAATTAATCCAATCGGATATACTCGGATTCGGGTAATTTTCGGGTTCGGTTCGTTTTTAAGTTCGGGTTGAATCGATTTGGATCGGGTCGACCTCGGATATATATATTTGTTTGTTCTTTTTGGTGTCGGTCGGTTGTTAGATCGGACGGGTCAGGTCGGATTTCTTGGATCGGTTCAAGTTTTGACAGGCCTAAGAAGCATAAACAATTGTTGGGAACCCAAAATAATCACTTAACATTTTGAAAAGCCTCCATCGACTAATCCGATTGACTTAATCAAAATTTGGTGAAGAATCATTCATAACTGGAAGCAAGAATGGTTATCGAATAGACTAACCATTCGGGTACATTAATGTGCCTAACGCACTTATCTTTATTACTTTCAGAACTTTTCACAAACATGTTGGTAACTTTTAAGAGGCTAAAACCGCAGAGAATCCACCTCTACACGGCGACGTCAAAATGAGAGGGATGAAATCCATGATCATTGACGAACGCCTAGTACCAATTTGCACTTAGCTAGAGTGCATAAACACCTCTTCCAGCGTTGAGTGAGGTATGAGTCATGACCCGAATGTTGGGATATGATAGTAACGAGCTAAACCTCCCAACATAGACTGTGTTATAAAGAGGTCTTCGGAGACTCGGCTCCTACCCCTGAAAAACTAACTTACTTCACAACAATGTCTCAGCATGAGACAACAAACAAGGTCACACATAACGGACCTAAATCCAGTTTTAACACGAAACTGAATAAACAACATGGTCATTATTTCTAACAAATATAACAACCTATCATATTTTATCAAACACACAAGTTGTTCCCAACACAAATATTAAATGGGATTCAATTCCTCATTTAATAACCATAATGCAAGAGAGAGCCGTCCACTTGCCTTAGAAGGCGTGCTCAACGTCCTTAGCAATTCCAACAGTAATCTTTATCATCCTTCTGACAAATATAACAAAAGGATTTCTCAGCAACGAGCTCACAGAAACACCTATTAGTTGTATTCTCAACTCCTACAACTTCCTAATCGATAAACGATTTAATTTCCGAATATCGATATATAATAAATCCTTAGTTATCATGTTTTAAGGAGCCATCTTGGCGGAATTATAACTAATTATCCGCTTCACTTTTGAAACAATTTTCTACATAAAAAGTGTTCATTAGCAACAGTTCTTAAATGTTGCCAAATCTCGGATCAAACGGATTAACAAATAATCCCGAGTAATTATCCGAAGTCCTTTACCTGCCAATCGGTAACCAAAACTTGTATTTGCTATAACTGAAGATCCGGACGTCCGTTTCTCGAGCGGTTCAAACCTGTGGAACCGTAATAACGTCAAGATTATAAAAACCATAAATTTAACTAGCAAAGCGGAACCAAAAGGCCCTTACGGTGGCTCCGTAATGAGCCCGCTAATTAATTTCGATCGTATATACCTTCACTCGAGCCCATGGATCGTTTGGCTCGATAGTGGCTCGATCCCCAAGCCCGAGGGTGGTCAAGTATTGCCCGACGGTGGTCCTCTTGGTGGATGGTGGTCGAACAAGCCAACGGTCGCCGGTGGCGTCACTTTGGCGAGGCAAAAAAGACCGACGGTGTTGAATTCGAATTCATTTGACCCTCTCGGTCATGCTGCCCGTGCTGCTCATCTCCCTCTCGAACGAGGCAGCGAAACCAGCTGGAATTGCTGCATGGTGGTTGCAGCTCAGGGGAGAGGCAGAGAAGGCGGGGACGAGGAGTAGCCGGCGGCGAGAATTCTTTCTCCCATTCCATCGTTCCGTCCAGAATAGCTCTCTGGTTCGGTTTCTTGGTGCAACAACAGCACCACAAGGAAAAATATAAGATGAAAGTGAAGATGGAGGTGGAAGAGGAGGTGAGGTCGTGGAGGTTTCGGTTTCCCCCTGGTTCGTCGTCGTTCCTGAACTCTCTCAACCTCGCTCCCTTCCTCTGATTTCAAGCCATTTGATAGACTTTTGACTAAGGCAGAAAAGAGGTGACGTCCTTATCCTCTTTCTCTGATTCCTTTCTAATGAAGCTAAAGAAAGGCGGTTTGTAAAATCAAACTCGTCTCGGAACGGGACTCGCGTTAAAGCGGTAAAATTATGTACCTCGGATGCAAAAACTTACTAAACGAAAAACGTCCCGTAAATTATATAGACCAATAAAACCAATTTTCCATGATTTTATCACGCTACCTTTAATTTTTAAGGCTTCCGTTTCGTATTTTAAATCCTTTCCGGTACATAATTAAAAAGACGGCTTATCCAATAAATATTCTTTTTCCACTGAAAAATCCTAGAATTCACACCGATCCATAAAATCATTTCTATGTGATTTTAGGATATCACCAAGAATTTTCTAGGATTTAATCTCCAACAAAAATATTGGATTAAGCGTTAAAACGGACTAAGAGGTTAATAGGATATCCGAGAAAAATTCAAAAATATCCTCAAAAACCGCAGTTATTACAGTATGCCTTTGGGTACCTATTGTACTCCTCATTGGGTTCCAACTCTGGACGCTTGCACAATTCCTTTATATCCTTTCTGGTCGACCACTTGTCTTTCGACTTTCTCGGAACATCGAGAATGGTGAAAAAAACATTATCGAAGACATTCTTTTCAATGTACATGACATCTAAATTATGTCTTACCAGCAGGCTGGGACAATAAGGTAGCTCCCAGAAAATGTTTTTCTTCTTCCAACCCGAACCTCTACTGACCGCAACATTGTACTCCTCAGCTCCCACTTCAGTTATCTTCATCATCCCCATATTATTGATCTGGTCTAATATCTTGTATCCGTCACAGAGTACCGGGGGACCACGACGTTCCCTTTTACCTTTCTTGAAATCGATCTTATTGTTTCGTAAGCGATGATCATGTTCTATAAACCTCATGTGAAAATCAAACCAGCACATTTTGTGTCCATGTGTTAGATAAAATGCATCGGTGTCCTCCATGTAATAAGGACACGTGTATTTTCCAGAAGTGTTCCAGCCTACACAAACATATATTTTGTATCATGCATTAAATTTCACAAATCATATATGCATGATTATTATATATAATAGTTTCAAATTCATTAAGCATATGTAAAACAACATACCTGACAACATCGATTCATCGAATATGCTGAGAAGTCACTAATAGTCCGTATTGCAGCTGCACGCAAGACAAAATTCTGCTTCCTCCAAGAATCGTATGTGTACAGCCCATTAAGACACAAATTCTTCACCTCGGCTATCAACGACTGCAAGTAGAAATCCAACTTTTGCTTCAGACTCTTCGGTCCAAGTACAATAACCATAAAAAACATAACCTCTTCTCGCATACACATCAATGGCGGAAGGTTGTAGGGTGACAGAATCACAGGCCAACATGAGTACTAGCGCCCAAACGCCCCGAACGGATTGAAACCATTCGTGCACAAGCCTAGTCTCACATTTCGTGTTTCTGCTGCAAAATCTGGCCGCACAACATTGAAGTGCCTCCATGCCTCTACAACTGATGGATGCCTCATCACCCCATCTTGTACGTGCTCTGCATGCCATCTCATGTGTTCGGCAGTCAGCACCGATGCGTACAACCTATGCAACCATGGAGTTATTAGCAAGTAAAACATACAAGAATAGGGAATGAGCTTTGACTTGCCTTGCCTCCATCTAGGATAGTCACATATCTTTCATGATGCGTGTTCTGCATCTGCACCCCAATATATCATGCAAGAGTTTGGGCAACAATCAATGGCCTCGTACGAAACATCGAGACCCTCAACCAGTTTTTTGTGTCGTAAAACGTGGCTGGTAATGTCGTCTCTGGTGAGAAACGCGTCCACAGAAATCCGAGATCTTGTCATATCCGTACTCCGTCATCCTTAGCTTAGACTTTAGCCTAATTAGCTCAGTCGCAGCATCCAACTGGGTCATATCACATCCAAGCCATATCGGCCTATTTGCGACCGATAACATGTAGTACATACGTTGTGCATCGCGATTGGGCGCTTCATTATAATATTGCTCCCCTTGCTCATGCCTTATATCCTCATTCTGCACGGGATCCTCAGCAGAGTAATGACTCATATACCATCTGTTTCATTCGATTATCATTCCCATCATATACTGGTGGTGTTGGATCAGTACTGCTACAACCTTCATGCTGTCTAGACTCGGCCAAAAATGCAGCGAATATTTCATCTGTCTTCCCGTGTGAAACCCAATGGTAATAGTTAGGAACAAAACTAGGGATTCTCAACAGGTCGACCCGACCCGAACCGCGACCCGCAAGTCCGGTCGCGGGTCGACCCGTTGACCCACAAAATTTTACATTATGATCCGCGACCAAACCCGCGACCCGACCCTCAGGTCGCGGGTTTTGCGGGTCGGGTTGCGGGTCAACTCGCGACCCGCATAAAAGTAGAAATTACAGTTCTTTAAATCGAACCTTCAAACTTCATAGAATGTCAATGTACAAATCCAAATGTAATTAATTGTAGTGCAAAAAATATAATCCGTTCAAGAAGTGTTCAAACTAAATATGACAAGGGAAGAATGTTAATTCTTATAATCTCATCACTTAGCTAATTTATTGCTACTTTTCATTTTTTTCAATAACAATTACAAAACCTTCGAACATGGCCCGGTTTTGCATCGCTAATTCAACGACACGCATCTGCCGCAATTGAAGTGGAATCAGACCCTTTCAAGGGAGGCAACGAGTACTAGCGAGTGGTGTCGACGAGCCGATAGAGAGAGTACCAGCGAACATCAAGGGCAGAGGCGGAGACGAATCACCGACAGAGATAGTACCAACGAGGCAGCGAAGGCAGAGGCTGAGACGACTAGCCGACTGAGAGGGTAGAGGGGCCGCGGCAAGAAAGCTAGGGTTTTATTTTTTGAGGATGAGAGAACGAGAGCCGTGAGACTTGCGGGTCTACGTGTCATCTTTAAAATTTTACAGTACAGGACAGGTTGTGCACTTTAGAAATTGTTTTGATTTTCTACCGAAACAATATATAATATTTTTATTTTTATTTTAAAGGGCGCGGGTCTGTCGGTCGACCCGCAACCCGACGGGTTTAACCGACCCGACCCGCGAACCACAAAATTGAAATAAATTGACTCGCGACCCGACTCGCAGATGTCGCGGGTCGACCCACAACCCGCAAATTACGGTTCGGGTCAGTGCGGGTTGCGGGTGACCCGATCTGTTAAACATCCCTAAACAAAATCTTCCTTAACAAGGTGATAATGCACATCATCTACACAAATCAGTTTCTTATTCTTGCACCTCCGACACGGACACCTTAATTTGAATGGGTCATATGACGGCATAGATTTGCAGAAGTCGAGAAATTGCTATACGCCAGATAAAAACTCGTTGTTCAAAAAACCATCTATATTGCGCACATACATCCATTCACGCATTTTTCCTTCCTGCAATTCAATATAAAAGTATAATTAATTGAAATCGGGTGACCATGTGCCTGTTTTTGGTGACCATATGGTCGCGATATTGGATCTAGCGACCATATGGTCGCTACTTAGCGTCCTTGTGGTCGCTCCATACAGTATATCAGAACAAACACTCTCTATAAACAATTGATATATGTTATATGAATTTAACGATTATATAACACAATCTCTTATAGTTATATAAACGAAAACTTTCTACGAACAATATTTGTCTAAAACAATATAATGACAGAATGAAATATTAGGATTAAGTTTTAAATACATACCTTTAATAAAGTTGTCGGTAAAAATTAACGGAATTCCTTCCTAGAATCAATTCAGAATTGTGAATGATTGTGTGTTTCTTTTGTGAATATTTTGTGAGAGAGCTATGTATGTATGAGGTTGTGTGAATGTAGCGGAATAAGAGTGAAGTTTTTACAACCTAGGTATATATGCTGAAATGGAGTGTTGGAGACCACATGGTCGCTAGATATAGCGACCAAATGGTCACGGATATAGGTATCGTAAAGAGCGACCATATATATGGTCGCGACATTCAGCAACCATTTCTTCGCTGATGTCTGGCAGGAAAATTGCCCGCACATTTATTGCGACTATATATGGTGGGCGACCATGTGGGTGCCCAAATTAGCGACCACGTGGTCGCTAAGTGGATTTTATTTTTGTCCCCCGTTTTGACGTCCACATTAGCGACCATTGGCGTCCATATGGTCTGTAATTAGGGACCATATATTGTGGTCGCTAAAATATGGTCGCTAAATCTGCAGAATGGTGTAGTGGTATATTTATGGTAGAAATTGCATATGCTTACAAGCATTATATCTATTCACACTTAAAAACTAATCTTATTAAAACGATTTATGTATAAAGTATCACATACTATTCTTGTGTGCAAATATTACTCTTTGATAAAAAATACTACCCTCAAAAGTCAAATAACGTGTTGAGCGATCAATTTTTTTAAAAACATTTGCCCCGACGTGCTGGATTAACAAAAAAAATTCTTGTTGGAGTTAGTGAATTTATCAACTTTGCAATGTCGAATGCTTTGGGAAGTGAAATCAGATGCCCGTGTTTTTTATTTGCAAATGCAAAGTTTAAGGTCGCCAATCAAGGAACACTTGTACAAAAAGGGGTTTACTCCAGATTATTATTATTGGATTTGCCATGGAGAATTAGTAGATTACGACGATTTAGGGATAAACTCAATGCCGAGTACTTCTCATGTCAAATTCCTTCAATGAGTTATGGTTATGCTTATGAAGATCCAAAACAAAGAACGATGTTTGCTATTGTTGGTTCGAATTTTGTTCCTCATTGGCCAAAAGAAGTGCAAAATGCTATTATACCAAAAATGTCGCCTATTCATGTTGGCATGTCATTGTCACTCCATACAATCTTCCACCTTCGATGTGCTTGAAAACACCTCACATGTTCTTCTCATTGATCGTGCCTTGTCCACATAACCATGAAAAGTTGAAAGATGTTTGCTTACAACCTCTCACTGAAGCGTTGCAAATTTTATGGCATCAGGGTTTGCGTACTTATGATATATCTAGAAATAAAAGTTTCATCATGCGGGCTGCTTTATTATGGACTATAAATGATTTTTCTGCTTATGGAATGTTAGCTGGATGGAGTACAGTTGGACAAATTTCTTGTCCGATACATATGGAAGATACTTGGGCTTTCTAGTTAAAACATAGTAGGAAGCATTCAGTGGTTTGATTGCCAGAGAAGATTATTGGCCATGGATCATCCATTTAGAAATAACAAGGAAGCCTTCTACAAGGGTCGGGTTAAAAAGTCACGTCCTCCACGTCATATGTCAAGTAAGAAAAAAGTTGTTTATATTATACTTTATACAATTTTTTTTCTAAAAATTTTAGAAATATTATATCAGGTGATGAATTTAAAGAGCAAGTGAAGCATTTTCCATTCATAGTCGATGAGCCTGATTTTACAAGTGAAGAGTATGGTAATTATCATAAACGGACAAAGCAGAGTATATTTTGGCAACTACCTTATTGGCCATCTCTTTTGATCTGCCATAACCTTGATGTTATGCACATTGAACAAAAACGTTTTTTACAACGTTTTTAATACGGTGATGGATATCAAGAGGAAATAAAAAGACACGCTAAATGCACGAAAATATATGAAGTTATATTGCAAGCGTGAAGATATATCTAGAAATGAAAGTTTCATCATGCAGGCTGCTTTATTATGGACTATAAATGATTTTTCTGCTTGTGGAATGTTATCTGGATGGAGTAAAGTTGGACAAAAGGCTTGTCCCATACGTATGGAAGATACTCGAGCTTTCTAATTAAAACATAGTGTTTTGGGCAGGATAATCGCACTAACGCGTTACCTGCTAAAATAGGGGAAATCCTAAGCAAAAGACAGTCACAACACGTTATGAACTACAGACAAGATGTAGAATCAAATAAAGAATAGAGAACAAAGAGTAAGCAAGTAGTAATGCGTATGTTATGATCGTAGTTGCAGATAAGTCTCTCCAAAGTATACAAGAACACTCGAGTGGAAAGGGAATGATTAAACAAATATGACTTAAGCTTCTAGTTTTTCTTCAAAGTGCTCGTGTAGATCGTGCCTCCATTTTCGCCTCAGCTTTGTTTTATAATGCTTTCCTCCGTTTGGACCGTTGGTGGGGTGCTCATCATATCCCGGGGATTTCGCCACCGGCATGAATGAGGTATCCGTTGAGGTGAGTAAATGCCGAATCCGAGATCTTCGCCATGCGTGGACTAACTCCTCGGCCTTCTCCTTTAACCACCATTCTGGGCTAGACATTCTGGGATTTCGACGTGCTTTTGCTTGACTTAGGAGGGCCCAACAATACCCCCATTAAAAAACCCGGGAAAAATTCGCTCCACCGTTTTTCTAGGGGTTTTGATTTTTGGCTTCTTGGAAGTTGTAGTGCGTAAAGGCGTGTCCCATCAATCTGTATTTATAGCAGTTATGATGGTCTCCTGGACTTCAATCTTGCTTCTTGTTGTCCAAGTATGCTTCCTTCTACTTTGCTTCTTCACACTGCTGGAAAACGCGTCTGTAGCCAGAAAATATTTAGCCACGAATTTTGGCGAGGGTAATTTGGGTGGCAACGGCCATAAGTTTAACCACAAATATTTCAGTTTGCGGTAATATGGCCATGAAATATAGAGTTGTGGCTAGTTTTGCGGCCGAATAGCCCCGAAAAGTGAGCACGGCTAGATTTGGTTGTAGATTTCTGGCCATATTGTCATGAAAACAAGCTCGTGGCTAACTTTAAGGCCCAATGGACGCGAATTTCTTGCGCAACTAGATTCATTTCTAGAGTAGTAGCTAATTAGCCACGAAAAAAAATTTGTGTGTATATTCAGGACAAAGTCTGGAGCTAAGTACCCACATACTAGTCGTGGCTAGGTTTGTGGATATTTGTGTGGGTAATTTGAATCATTGAAAATGGTCCTTCATTTCGTTAGAATTTTTAGAAATAACCACAAAACTAGCCACGAGTTCTTATTTTCGTGTCTAACATAGTTTGTTTGGAAACATCTGCGATAACAGTCACGAGATTAGCCACGAGTTCTTTATTTCGTGAGAAATCTGCAAAAATAACCACGAGACTAGTCACGAGTTCTTCGTTTCGTGTCTAACTTTGTTTGTTTGGAAAAATTTTCAGAAACAGTCACGAGATTAGCCACGAGTTCTGTATTTCGTGAGAAATCTGCAGAAATAACCACGAGATTAGTCACGAGTTCTTCATTTCGTGTCTAACTTTGTTTGTTTGGAAAAATTTGCAGAAATAGTCACGAGATTAGCCACGATTTCTTCATTTCGTGGTAAATCTTCAAAAATAACCACAAGATTTCAACGAAGGAAGAGGAGAAGAATACATTTGGATTGGGCTGCTCCTCCATATGGGCCGAGTACGGTGATCCAAAAACGGGCCCATTTCTTTTAACTCCCAAGCCCATCAGATTTTCTATTACCTCACAAGCCCATTCCTAATTAATTTTTATTATTTGTAAAATTATTTCCACTATAAATAACAATTATTTTAAAATTTTAATAAATATTACCCATAGGCCTTTATAAAAAAAATATTTATTAAAATAAAATATCAATCATGCTCACCTAGGAAATTAATAATTTTTAATTCTTATGAGAATTCGTTATATTCATTTAGAATCGTTCATTCTTATGAGAAATCGTTATATTCATTTAGAATCGTTCATTTATTGAGTTTTCGTTATATTCATTTAGAATCGTTCGTTCTTATGAGAAATCGTTATATTCATTTAGAATCGTTCATTCTTATGAGCAATCGTTATATTCATTTAGAATCGTTCATTCTTATGAGAAATCGTTATATTCATTTAGAATTGTTCATTTATTGAGAAATCGTTATATTCACTTAGAATCGTTCATTCTTATGAGAAATCGTTATATTCATTTAGAATCGTTCATTCTTATGAGAAATCGTTATATTCATTTAGAATCGTTCATTCTTATGAGAAATCGTTATATTCATTTAGATTCGTTCATTCTTATGAGAAATCGTTATATTCATTTAGAATCGCTATGAGAAATCGTTATATTCATTTAGATTCGTTCATTCTTATGAGAAATCGTTATATTCATTTAGAATCGTTCATTCTTATGAGAAATCGTTATATTCGTTTGGAATAGTTCATTCTTATGATAAATCATTATATTCACTTAGAATCATTCATTCTTATGATAAATCGTTATATTCATTTAAAATCGTTAATTCTTATAAGATATTGTTGTATTCCTTTAGAATCGTTTATTCCTATAAGAAATCGTTATATTCCTTTGATTAGAATCGTTCATTCTTATAAGAAATCATTATATATTCTTTTAGAACCGTTAATTCTTATAAGAAATTGTTATATTCATGTAGAACCGTTCATTCTTGTAAGAAATTGTTATAGTCCTTTAGAGCCGTTCATTCTTATAAGAAATCGTTATATTTCCTTAGAACCGTTCATTCTTATAAGAAATCGTTATATTCATTTAGAACCGTTCATTCTTGTAATAAATCATTATATTCCTTTAGAGTTGTTCATTCTAAGAAAACATTTTATCATTTAGGGTTTAGGGTTCAGGGTTTAGAACCGTTCATTCCTAAAAGAAATTGTTATATTCCTTTAGAACTGTTCATTCTTATGAGAAATCGTTATATTCATTTAGAATCACTCATTCTTATGAGAAATCGTTATATTCATTTAGATTCGTTCATTCTTATGAGAAATCGTTATATTCATTTAGAATCGTTCATTCTTATGAGAAATCGTTATATTCGTTTAGAATAGTTCATTCTTATTATAAATCATTATATTCACTTAGAATCGTTCATTCTTATGATAAATCGTTATATTCATTTAAAATCTTTCATTCTTATAAGATATTGTTGTATTTCTTTGGAATCGTTTATTACTATAAGAAATCGTTATATTCCTTTGTTTAGAACCGTTCATTCTTATAAGAAATTGTTATATTCCTTTAGAACCGTTTATTCTTATAAGAAATCGTTATATATTCTTTTAGAACCGTTCATTCTTATAAGAAATCGTTATATTCATGTAGAACCGTTCATTCTTGTAAGAAATCGTTCTAGTCCTTTAGAGCCGTTCATTCTTATAAGAAATCGTTATATTTCTTTAGAACCGTTCATTCTTATAAGAAATCGTTATATTCATTTAGAACCGTTCATTCTTGTAATAAATCGTTATAGTCCTTTAGAGTCGTTTATTCTTATAAAAAATCATTTTATCATTTAGGGTTTAGGGTTTAGGGTTTAGGGTTTATAACCGTTCATTCTTATATGAAATAGATATATTCATGTAAAATCGTTCATTCTTGTAAGAAATTGTTATAGTCCTTTAGAGTCGTTCATTCTTATATGAAATCATGATATTTCTTTAGAACCGTTCATTCTTATAAGAAATCATTATATTCATTTATAATCGTTCATTTTTATAAGAAACCGTTATATTCATTTAGAACCGTTCATTCTTGTTATAAATCGTTATAGTCCTTTAGAGTCGTTCATTCTTATATGAAATCATTTTATCATTTAGGGTTTAGGGTTTAGAATCGTTCATTCTTATAAGAAATTGTTATCTTCCTTTAGAACCGTTCATTCTTATAAGAAATCGTTATATTCCTTTGGCCTAAATTATTTTATTTGTATTTAAGGGTTTATAAATTTAGTTTGTAAATAATTTCTTTAAAAAAATTTTAATTTTTTTTAAAAAACTAATTGCTAATTTTATCATATAGAATTTTAAAATGTATTAAGAATTACACTAAAAAATGTGTGAATATGATTTATAACTTATTATAATCCTACTTATTTATAAATTATTCAGCTTTTAAAAAAATTTGTTAAAAATATGTGCATAAATTAATGGCGGGTTTAATAGAAAGAAATATTACTTTAAGAGGGAAAATAAAATTTGGATTAAAGTATTGGCGGGCTTAGAGGGAAAACGAAAATTTGGGCTAAATATTGGAGGGCTTGGCGGGCTCAAACCCAATTTTCTAATGTGTGGCTCAAATGTCCATGTCATTCAAGTGATAAACCCTAAAAGGAACCCGAGAGAGAATCTGGATGGAACGACGAACTAGATCTTCTTCACCGCAAACATGTCTCTCTGCCTCCTCAAAATTGAAAGGAACCGAGAGAGATTCAGGATGGAACGACAAACTCTTCTTCACCGCCGACATGTCTTCTCCGCCTCCTCCAAATTGAAAGGTACCCGAGAGAGAGAATCAGGATCGAACGACGGACTCTTCTTCACCGCCGACATGTCTTCTCCGCCTCCTCAAAGTCTACAAATTTGTCTCCAAATTGAAAGGAACCCAAGAGAGAGAATCAGGATGGAACGATATACTCGGGGATAAAGAATTCGGAGTCTTTACCACTGGCTTGTCTTCTCCGCCTCGTCAAAGTCTACAAACTAGTCTCCAAATTGATCGGTTTGAGCTTGTCCTTCTCAATTGAATTTTGTTTCCTAATGTCTTTAGTTCAACCGTGGTTCTCATTTCTCAATTGAGAAAGATCCGAATTTTCACTTGTTTTTCGCCGTTGGCGCCTGGCTGATAATTTTCGGCCGCTGGTTGTCTGCAATATATTTTTCATAGTAGGAAATTAGAGTTTGAGTTTTTAGTTACTTTGCTTCCTGAAGTTCTTGTTTCTGAATTCTGATATTTATTAATTCTGATACTTTCCTTTGTAGACTGGAAAATCAAACCATTACTCACGTTCATCGAATTTGAGTACCCTGAGGTATTTTACAGTTTGCACTATTAGTAGAAGTATTAAATAATTTATATTTAGCCTGTATTCTAAATCTCCCCTTCTGTTGTATACAGGTTGCAAGAATTGTGGCTGTATGCATAGCTATTTACTCTTTGAGCACATATCGCAAGTCCATCTGATTCCTCCAGAACGTGTACACCCTAAATTGTATGATCCTGGTTCCAATCTTTTTGTCTTTTTCCTCCACTCTATGCAACGTAGATGCTTGATTTTCTTCTTTTTCATGGATAATACTTCATCTTAATTTGTCTTCAATTTCGAAGCAATATGCTTATGATCATGGGGAAAATGTGGTAATGAAAAGATCTACTTGTAGAGCATAGTTTTGCTTGTGACTCTTAGTCTCTTACTGCATCCGATTTACTCATGCTTTCTTTCTCACTTCTTGGAATTAGGTGGAAAGGCATAAACCATAACCAAGATCCAGTTGACTTTGTTCACATCAAAAGGAGGCATCAGAATAAGGTGTGCTTCCAACTATGCTACAGAGTTGCATTATGACTTGTTTGGATTAAGATTGATTGATCTGTTGAAATAAGGTGTGCTTTTCTGAAGCATTCTCACATTCATGGAGAAAAACAATATGTTTTCACTATGAGGGGTGCGGAAAGGTAACAGTTCTGTTGTTGACTTCTAATTGGTTGATCCTTTTAGATAAATGAACTATATGTGTGCACATATATTGTTATTTGTGTATTTTCATATATATCGTTGCAGAAATTTTTGGATAGCTCCAAGTTAAAGATACAACTTCTGATTCATACTTGTTGATGATATCTTAATATGACAGATTAATACTTGCAACGGCTTTTATTGTGATGTATTTAACCCAAACAAACCTTACAAACTTCTCACGTGGACAAAGGCTTGGAGTGGATGGTATAAATACTTTGCTTAAAATGTTCAAGTCCTAGGGGATACATTTCTGAGTTGAACCATCTATGTATCTATCTTCTTGCATTTTTTTTTGTTTTGTAACTTTTGTTGTGGATTTTGGTTAGCATGTGGATAGAATGTGGTTTGTTGTGGGATTTTTCAATAAATATGTATTATACTATGTAATTGCATTACTATTATAATGCAAATATGCAATATTATGGTGTAATATTTTTTTTATTTTTTTTTATTTTTTTAAATGCCTAATTATTTAACCACAAAATTTGAAACAAAATAGGTTCATGACAAATTTCAAGGCTAATGGCCACGAAATAGGTGCGATTATGAGTTCAAATTTGACTCGAATTTAGATACAAAATACATTTGTGGCTAAAATTTGATGGTGATGCACTCAAAACTGACCACGAAATTTAATTTTGGCTAATGTGGTTGAATGTGACCTTCGTGACCAATAGCCACACATTTAGCAATGAACTAATTCGCGGCTATTATTTGCAGCTAAATAGACACAAAACTAGAATTATGTGGTTCTTTTTCAGAGTGATATTTAGCCTCGCGTGTTTTAGCCCCAGGGCACCTTTCGTAGGGCAATCCGTTGGGGATGTCGTGGCTAACGTGATTTCGTGGTTATTTTTGTGGCGGAAGTCGTGTCTATTTTCCTGGCTACAAACGCATTTTCCAGCAGTGTCATCTTCAACCTCCGCCCTTTCCTTCACTATGGCTACTTCTAGTTCCTCTTCCCTTTACTGTCTTGAAGCCACTTTTCCTCCCTCTCTGACCTCTTATGGTTTTCTCACCTCCTATCATCGGAGGGATAGTACTTCAGAGGACCCCCATATCTTTGCCTCATCTGTGGGTTTCCCTTCGCATGCAGAGGTGTTCCTTCCTCCCCATGGTGTCCATGCGGATTTCTGTGCCGACGATTGGGTGTGCTTGTATGAGTACCCTTTCCGTATTGGCCACCGTTTTCCGTTTTCTCCTCTAGTCGTCGATTTTTTGTCCACCCTCAATGTTTCTCCGGGGCATTTACTTCCCCAAGTATGGAGACTTCTACTTTCCGTTGACCAATTATGTTCTTCTCAAGGCCTTCCCTTCAAAGCGGGCGACTTTTTCTTGAAGTACCGCCTGTCGGGTGGTCCTGGCCGTTTAACCTTGAAAACCTTCACCAATAGATCCGACTTAGTCTTCAACATATCGAAATCTGATCGAGGTTGGGCTGATAAGTTTTTCTTCGTGAGATTGTCTTCCCTGAGAATCGATACTTCTTTCCTGAAAAGTCATTGGCGTTCAACATGTAGTGTTTCCCTCTTGTACTCGTTGATCCCCATTCGAATCTAACTTCTGGCGGTTTTTTGGTGGTTGTTATTTCTGTGCAGAGAATCTCGTTACTCCTACTCCCCGCAAGGTTTCATCCCAAGTCATTTCCCACATCGAGGCTCTTCCGTTGGAAGACAGATCGTACCCTGAGTTAATGAAAGCGTGTTTTGTTGAACCCGAAGATACCGAGATGTCGAGTAAGTTCTTTTCTTCTTATTCCTCCTTGTTTTTTCGTCTCTATCTTCCATTGACCCTGTTACCTCACCTTGCTAGGCTCTAGAACCACCAGATCTACTGATGCGCTATCAACCTTAGAAAGGGTTGAAGCCAGGAAGAAGAGGAAAGAGGACACGACCTCCACTGCGGATATGTCTTTGTTGGTATCCTTGCCTCCTAAAGTGGTAAGCGACTCTCCTAAGGCCTCCTTATCAAAGAAAGGTGCATCTTCTCGGATGACGGATCTTCGCAGCACAATGATGTCCCTGGATATGGACGCTGAGAAGTGCTTGAAATCTTTGATGCCTCTGCAAGTGGACTGCCTTCATGGTTCAAGCCATCGATCTTCTTTTCCTGAGTTTCTCGACGAAATACTGGCAGCCCAGTGGAAGGTACTTGACAGCTCTCTCCGCTCTTATTGCTAATTGTCTGGGTGTCTAATAAATCCGCACTTGTTGCCTAGGGCCTCCAACTCACTCTTGCGGCTTATGACACCTTCAAGGAATACCCTGAGCAACTGGCTCAGAGTAAGATCAACACGCAACTTGAAAAGGATAGGTCGGTCATCTTGGGACAGGAGAAGAAGGTTCTGGAGAAGAAAGTCCTTGATTTTCAAAGTGCCCTTGAAAGAGCTCTGGAGGACTCCAAGACGTGGGAGGACAAGTTCAAGGAAGCATCGAAGAAGAGTGCCGCTCTTGCTCAAGAAGTTGAGGATACGGCTGACTACTGGTCGCTCAGAGCTCGTGTCAAGACGATTGAGGAGTTTGCTGCTGGGAAACACTCTTCCTGGGACGCTGCGAAAGAGAGGGAGCAATTCGTGAACTTGTTTCCTGAGGAAGCCAATGCGTCCAAGAGATCTTTTCTCATCGACGACATTTCACAAGTCGCCAAAGAAGTGGCCCAGGTCAAGATGGATAACCAGAAGTCAACCGAGAACGCAAACAAAGAATGACTCCTTTCCACTTTTTCTATTTCCCGAACTCTTATCCTACCCCCATTATGTTGGGGCTTTTAAAACTTTATGTTTTGTTTGGCCGCTTGTATTAGGGCTTAGATGTGGACAACTTTGCACCCTGTGATGGTTTTCTTTGGGGTTATGTTTATTTTGATAATATTTTGCTATGGCCTTGGATCTGTGATTGACGTTTTTGCAAGTAGAACAGGTTCAACGCTGGAGAACGAAGATCATCGCGTTTGTGGAGAAATTGACTTGTCTGATATGTGTGCATGTAATTTAGCAATAAACTCTTCGTTGTATAGCACTTTTTTTGTGTAAGATGCAGAGGGAGAGAGAAGATAATGTATTTGTCTGAAAACAAATATTGGTAATGAAATTGCGAATCGTATTACAAACTTTTGATGAAATTCCTCTTGCTCTAGAGTCTTTGTTACATGTTCTCATCTCTTGCATCTTATTGACTAGTCGTTGTGTGCACAGCGTTGCTTGATCATAAGGCGAGGGCCTTTGTTTTGGCCTGTAACGTCACAAGGCGTCCCTTGTTAGTTTCTTTTGTAACCGTTGTTGTCTTATATATGTATAAAGATGTGATGATATAATATGAAAAAGAAAAAGTTTATGAAGTATACCTTATCGCGATTCATGCGTTTTAAAAGTGATACAACTTCAAATTCATCGTATCCAGCTTTTGGGGACCGTCTTCCCATCTTGTGACATCAACTCATAGGCTCCTTGTCCTATGATCTTCGTGATCTGATTTGGTCCTTCCAAGTTTGCCCCCAACTTGCCCGCATTCAACTCCTGCGTATTTTGGAAGACTTTCCTCAATACCCAATCTCCCACTTGGAACCCCTTTGCACTAACGCGTTTGTTGTAACTCCGAGCTACCCCTTGTCTATATGCCTCCATACGAACCAATGCCTCATCTCGTAACTCGTCGACCGTGTCTAAATGGTGTAACAGGTTAGGTAGGTTTGATTCTTCGGTAGCGAGTCCATATCGAACTGTGGACAAAGTTACTTCTACTGGTAACACGGCTTCACATCCATAAACTAAGGAGAAAGGTGTATGGCCTATGGCAGTTTTAGGGGTTGTTCGATCTGACCATAGGATAAGGGGTAACATGTTTGCCCATTTCCCCTTTGACTCTTTGAGCCGCTTCTTCAAGTTGTTGATGATTACTTTGTTACTTGCTTCTACTTGACCATTGGCTTGAGGATAACGTGGTGTTGACATTACCAACTGAATGTTGTATTGTTGGCAGAATGATCTCGTCTTGTCACTGATGAACTGGGACCCGTTGTCGCATACTATGGTGGACGGTATTCCTAATATACTCAGGATGTTTCTCTTTATGAAAGAGATGACCTGAGTGTCTTTGACTTCTTTGAAGGCTTCGGATTCAATCCACTTGGAGAAGTAGTCAGTCATCGCTAAGATGTAGACGCGTTGTCCTGAAGCTGGAGGAAGCTTTCCCACGATGTCCATCCCCCATTTCATGAATGGCCAAGGGGAAGTTATAGGATGTAATAGCTCCGAAGGTTGATGTGGTATAGGTCCATGACGCTGGCACGCGTCAGACTTGCGAGCGAAGTCTACTGCGTGGTAGGCCAGTAATAACTCATCCTGCTCGCCTTCCTTGCTAAATTGCGACCCCCTGTATGATTTCCGCATTCTCCATCGTGTATGTCTTGTAACACCTTCTGTACCTCTTCTTCCTTTACGCATCGGGCGTATATTCCTGACGACATCCACTTAAACAAGATGTTATTCTTAATAGTGAAAGTGGAAGCTTTTGCCTTAAGTCGTTGGGCTTCTTCCTTGTCGTCTGGCAAAACTCCATCTCGTAACCACTTTAGATAAGGGGTTACCCATGAACTGTCTTCATCAGAACCTCGAATCTCAAACACGTCTGCCTCCTTGGTTATAGATGGCGCATCAAGGTACACAAAGGGTATCTTGTTGTACTCTCTTGGGTCGATTGCGGATCCGAGGTTGGCCAAGGCGTTTGCTTGCGTGTTGGGATCTCGGGGAACTTGCTTTATCTCGAAATGTTTGAAATGCTTTACGATCTCTTGAACTTTTTCCATGTACGCCTTCATCTTTGAATCCCAGACAACATATGAGTTCGTAACTTGAATTACAATAAGTAACAAATCGCAAATTACCTCGATCTCTTGTACATTCAAGTCCTTAGTAACAAGTAACCCTACAATAAGCGCCTCATATTCTGCTTCATTGTTGGTAGCTTTGAATGTACATCGAATAGCTTGGGCTATCCTATCCCCCTGTGGTGACTTCAAGACTACCCCCAATCCTACACCAATCTGATTTGACGCCCCGTCTGTATGCATCAGCCATTTGCCACTTCTTGTTACGTGTAGTACGTCTTAGTCTTCATGCTCTGAAGTGGTAGGAGTGAAGTCAACCACAAAATCCGCCAACGCTTGAGACTTTATTGTTGTTCTAGGCTCGTACGTGATGTTGTAGCCATTTAAATGGATCAACCATCTTGTTAGCCGACCTGACAATTCTGGCTTTGACATAATACTTTTCATTGGGTAATTAGTTCTCACGATGATGGAATGAATTTCAAAATAAGGACGTAACTTTATTGAAGCCATTACCAAAGATAATACTAGTTTCTCCATGGGGGAATACGCGGTTTCCGCATCGAGCAAAGTTTTACTTACGTAATAAATGGGCAACTGGTCTCCATTCTCTTCTCGGATCAAGACGGTACTCACTGCTACTTCGGTCACGGCCAAATATACATATAACTTCTCGCCTGGCTTGGGTTTAGATAATACCTGTAGATTAGACAAATAATTCTTCAATTCCCCAAAGGCTTTTTCATGTGCTTCCGTCCACTCAAGGACTTTTTTTTCTTCAAAATGTCGTAGAACAATTTTTTTCTATCTGAAGATCGCGATATGAACCGGTTCAATGCAGCTACTCGTCCTATTAACCTCTGGAAATCCTTGACGCACTTCGGTGATTGCAACTCCATGATGGCTTTGATTTGTTCTGGACTCGCCTCGATTGCCCTCTGCGTCACTATGTATCCGAGGAATTTCCCTGATGTCACTCCGAAAGAGCACTTGGTTGGCTTCAACTTCATGTTGTAACTCCGCAGGATCTCGAACGCGTCTTTCAGGTGAGTAATATGGTCCTCCGCCTTCAATGACTTGACTAACATGTCGTCTATGTATACCTCCATTGTATCCCCCAGTTTTTCCTGAAACATCTTATTAACCAATCTCTGATAAGTAGCACCTCCGTTTTTTAACCCGAAAGGCATAACCTTGTAACAATAGGTTCCCTGATTGGTTACGAATGCAATTTTTTCTTGATCGTCAGGGTGCATCATTATTTGATGATATCCGCTAAATGCATCCATGAAAGTCAAGAGTTCATGCCCTGCCGTCGCATCCACCATTGCGTCAATATGACACAAGGGGGATGAGTCTTTAGGGCATGCTTTGTTTAAATCGGTAAAGTCTACGCAAACGCGCCATTTAACATTTTTCTTTTTAACGACAACCACATTCGCAAGCCAATCAGGATATTTTACTTCTCTAATCTTTCCAAATTCAAGTAAGGATTTTACATCATCATTGATTACCTGATTTCGTTCGGGTGCGAATTAAACTTACGCCTTTTCTGTTTCACCGGTGGTACCTTGTTGTTGACGTTTAAGGCGTGAGTGATTAGGTCGGGATCAATACCTACCATATCCTCGTTCGACCAGGCGAAACAATCACTGTAAGACCGTAGAAACTCCACTAATTGTTCACGTAAAGTTGGTTCTAGATCTGCTCCTATTTTGATTTTCTTGGATGGCTCTAGTGGATCAAGAGCCACCTCTTCGAGCTCTGGCGTCTCCGGCTTTACATAGTAAGTGGTTGTTCTACATTCCTTTAATTGCTAATCTGACACCTTCCTTCCTGCATCAAGCTGTAGGTTTTTGGAAGTCGTTGCTCTCATTGTTATGGAATAGCACTCCCTTGCTAATTTCTGCTCTCCTTTAATTTCTTGAACTCCCCATGGTGTCGAGAACTTCATGCATTGATGATAGGGAGAGGGGATAGCCCTCATCCCGCGTATCCACGGCCTGCCCAAAATGACATTAAAAAGTGAAGGGCAATCGAGCACTTGGAACTTTACCTGGTAGCTAACTCCTCCTGCGAGGGTGGGTAAGGATATCTCCCCTAATGTGTTGTGTGATTCCCCGCTGAAGCCTACTAAAGTCGTCGACTTTTTGACAATATCGTCCATCCCGAAACCGAAGCTGTATAAGGCATCCAACATGAGTAAATTAGTAGAGCTTCCATTATCAACTAAAATTCTTTTGACAAGGAAATTAGCTATCGTTAAAGAAATTATTAAGCAATCATGGTGAACTTCCTCTTCTTCGACATCGTCGAAGGTGATTGGCATCATGGCAAGACTTGTTCGTGAAGGAGCTTTAGGGCATTCTCTTCTTGTATCCCTTGCGATCCTTTTGGCTGCGGAGTATGTTATATCGTAAATTTCCGATCCCTCTGTGGGGACATTGATTACTCCGGTGTGCTTCGGTGGGGGTGGAGGACTGGCTTTCTCTTTGTTGCGCTCCAACTGCTCCTTCGCCCTTTCCGATATCAATTCCCTGAGGTGCCCTCTTCGTAACAATTCACCCACTTCCTTTCTCAACGCGATACACTCGTCAGTCCGGTGCCCAAGATCAAAGTGGAAATCACACCATCTAGACTTGTCTTTCTGGTGTGCGGGCACGTTACTCTTTCGAGGCCATTTAACGGTATCCCCCATGGTGTTGAGGGTTCGAACCACTTCGGTTGCATCCACGCGAAAGTTGTAGTGAGAGAGTTTCGGAGGCAGTCTAGGATTCTCATAGCTTTCACCTTGAATGGCTATCGTTGCATTGACGATTGTCTTAGTATGAGGTACGGTAGGGTACGGAGCGTATCTTGTTTCTCGCCTTCCCTATCTCCGTTCGGGCCGATGAGGGCTGACTGCTTTTTCGATGAAGTGGTCCTCTTCTTCTAATCGAACATGGGCTAACACCTTTACCTGCACTTCATCAAAATTCGAGCAAGGGTATTTAGTTAATTTGCGATATAACTCGGGATTACACATCGATATGCCTCTTCAAAATCCCTCCACAGCTGTAGCGGCACAACATCCTTCAATGGTCACCAGTTCTTCGTTATAGCGGTTGAGGAAAGCTTTCAGAGATTCACCCGGTTTCAAGACCAAGCGGTATAAATCACTTGATCGTTTCTTAGCATGTCGACTGCTTGCGAACCTGATCCTAAACATGTCAATTAACTGAGCAAAAGATGAGATCCTTCCAAGAGGTAAACATGAATGCCAATTGAGTGCGGGTCCGGATAACGTGTTCTAGAACCAACGGCACATAACAATCTCCTTCATGTCGAAAGGGACTGTGCTAATATTCATAGCCTGTTTGAATGCGGCTATATGTTGATCGGGATCTGTTACCCCTTCGTACTTAGGTACGTCGGGGACATGATACTTCTGGGAGATATCAACCCTCGCGATAGCGGGCACGAAGGGAGAATCGGTGTAACCGTCCCTCCTTTCCATCGCTATCGGTTGAGGTGCTTCTGGGACCTGAGTGATTCGGTCCTCCAAGGCTCGAAGGCGTTCCCGTAATTGGGAAACCTCAGCATCTTCCCGTATCGCCCTTAAGGAATTACCATTTACCTGATACTCGGTTACTGGCCTGACGACATCGGGTGTTACGAGACTTGGGTCGTTCATGTCTAATCGCCTAGCGACTCCTTCCACCACATCGGTTCCTCGGGGGCGGGCTGGAGCTGATTGTACCTGTGATCGAAGCAAATTGCGTTCATTAGTTAAGGTTTCAATTTGTTTTTCATATACCTCGGTGAATTTAGCATTGACCTCTTTCTGGCTTTCCAGGTCTTTCCGGAGAGCAATCATTGTTGTTCGAAGTTCCATAATGACATCAGCATCACCTCCCCCAACTCCTCGTTGCTCGGAAGTACCAGGATTGCCATTGGTGTCTCCAAAGCCTTGCTCGACTCCATCTACGTTTCCAATACCATCTATGTTTCCAATGCCATCTACGTTTCCAGTGCCATCTACGTTTCCAGTGCCTTGATTGTTTGTCTTCTCATTGACCTCATGATTGTCGAGATCCCCTACGTGACTATAGGTAGTTTGGATTCTGTCCATCTCGTTGGCAGATTCTGTTGTTGCTTTGGTGTGACCTCTTTTTGGCTAGTCCCCACGGTGGACGCCAATTGTTTTGGGCAGGATAATCGCACTAACGCGTTACCTGCTAAAATAGGGGAAATCCTAACCAAAAGACAGTCGCAACACGTTATGAACTAAAGACAAGATGTAGAATCAAATAAAGAATAGAGAACAAAGAGTAAGCAAGTAGTAATGCATATGTTATGATCACAGTTGCAGATAAATCTCTCCAAAGTATACAAGAACACTCGAGTGGAAAGGGAATGATTAAGCAAAGATGACTTAAGCTTCTAGTTTTTGTTCAAAGTGCTCGTGTAGATCGTGCCTCCATTTTCGCCTCAGCTTTGTTTTATAGTGCTTTCCTCCGTTTGGACCGTTGGTGGGGTGCTCATCATATCCCGGAGATTTCGCCACCGGCATAAATGAGGTAGTCGTTGAGGTGAGTAAATGCCGAATCCGAGATCTTTGCCATGCGTGGACTAACTCCTCGGCCTTCTCCTTTAACCACCATTCTAGGCTAGACATTCTGGGATTTCGACGTTCTTTTTGGGCTAGATTTAGGAGAGCCCAACACATAGTAGGAAGCAGTCATGGTTTGATTGACAGGGAAGATTATTGGCCATGGATCATCTATTTATAAATAACAAGGAAGCCTTCTACAAGGGTCGGATTGAAAAGTCAGGTCCTCCACGTTATATGTCAAATAAGAAAAAGTTGTTTAGATTATACTTTATACAATTTTCTTCTAAATTTTACAAATATTATATCAGGTGATGAAATTCAAGAGTAAGTGAAGCATTTTTCATTCATAGTCGATGAGCCTGATTTCAAAAGTGAAGAGTATGGTAATTATCATAAATGGACAAAGCAGAGTATATTTTGGCATCTACCTTACTGGCCATCTCTTTTGATCCGTCAGAACCTTGATGTTATGCATATTGAAAAAAACGTTTTTGACAACGTTTTTAATACAGTGATGGATATCAAGGAGAATCAAAAGACACGCTAAATGCACGAAAATATATGAAGTTGTATTGTAAGCGTGAAGAACTTGAGGTTGAGGAAAACTATAATGGCCCAAAACCAAAAGCAGTTTACACTCATAAACGATCAAAAATTGCAAATTTTTGTGTGGATCAAGCGGTTGAAATTTTCCGATGGATATGTTTCTAATTTTGGTAGAGGTGTACAAATGGACGAATGCAAGTTAATTTGGATGAAGAGCCTTGATTTCCATATATTTATGCAACGATTGATTCCAATAGCTTTTAAGGACATGCTACCAGATTTTGTTTGGGAGCCACTTGCTGAATTAAGTCAGCTCTTTCAATCATTGTGTTCACCATCATTGTCAGTGACACAAATGCAAGCCCTAGAAGAAGCTGTTCCTCTAATTTTATGCAAGTTAGAGAGTATTTCATTCTTTGATTCAATGGAGCATTTGGTCATTCATTTACCATATGAAGCAAAGGGTTGAGGACTAGTACAATATCGGTGGATGTATCAATATTATGAACAAGTTATAATTTTTTTATCTTATTTTAATATATATTAATTTTGTAAATTGAATGACTATTTTTTCCAAATATGCAATCTCAATTAATTAATTATATTCTTTTTCAAATCTTATATCATTTGAAGAAGAAAGTTGGAAACAAGGCACATGTTGAAGCTTCCATATGTTCGTCATATATTTATGAAGAAATATCATTTATGACAGAGCATTATTTTGATCCACATGGTATATCTAGAGCAAGGAGGTCTCGATGAAATGATGTTGACGTTGCAATCCATTTGCAACACTATTTTTAACCATACAGGGCGAGGATATGGCAAATCGAGTACAAGATGGCTTGCAAATATAAGAAAAATGCATGCAATAGAGACCTACATATTAACAAGTTGTGACAAGACTGAGTTATATTTATGGTATAATCATAAAGTATATTTATATATTCTTACTTTCATTATGTTTTATCATATATTGTATTTATAAATTGCCGGAAATTTTTACAAGAATTTGGTGATGCCATGATTGATTATTACTTCACTCCATGGTTCAAATCAAATGTACGTACTTATTATTGTGATTAATTTTAAATTTTTTATGCACGTGATACTTTTAACATTTTGATTAATTTAAATTATTTTTCTACATCGAATACTTTTAAACATATATTCTTGTAATTGTAGTTTGGGAATGCTGAGTATGAACCTACCGAGTTCATAAAAAGCTTCGCATGCGGTCCTTGGCCAAGGATAACTTCATGGTCATTTATATAGTAAATGGCGTTAATTTTCACACTCTTCAGCTAGGAGAAGGCAAATCTATAATGAATAGTGGAGTAATGTTATTAAATGGATCGAGCTATAATGAAAACGAATTGGATTACTATGGGCTTTTAGAAGAAATCATTGAATTGGAGTATTTAGTTGAACCACAAAAAAAAGATTGTACTATTCAAATGTCATTGGTTTGATCCAATTACAGGTACAAGGCGTGTCCATAAGAACTATGATTTGGTGGAAGTTAACCCCTAGAAGTTGTACAAATATATGATTCTTTTATCTTGGCACAACAAGTTGTTCAAGTTTACTATGCAGAATATCCAAGTGCCAAACGAGATAGAAGAAATTGGCGAGCTGTGTGTAAAACAAAAGCTTGAAATATAGTTGAGCAAAGATGGGAAAATGTTGAAGATGCTTATCAACCTACAAAAAGGGTGGAAGTGCCTATCATTGATATCAATATGTCAACACCAAACAGTATACGAGATTCATCAAGAGCCCTTGTTGAAGTTGATGCAGATGAAATAGATGATACCCATGAAGATGAAGATGAGACCGATACAAATTCAGCCACGGAAAATGAAGACAATGCTTATTTTGAAGATGATTTTGACGAATTTTAAACTTTGGTTTTAACTTTAGTAGTTGATAGAAAAAAATTGCATAATATTTGAAAAACAATATTAGTAAATGTATTGTTACTTGTTCTTTTATTTACTTTATTAATGGAAATAAAGTTACTTGTTTTTTATTTATTAATACTAATAAATTTTTAGTTTTTGTTTTCATTTAATACTTAAACAATAGTAAAAAAAAACAATGTTAGTATTTGTATTTTTTGAAGAAAAAAATTACATAATATTACTTTTTCTTATATTGGAATAAATAAATATAATATTATAAATATATGTATTGTTGAATTAAGTTTTAGTATAAAAAGTTTTAAAAAATAAAGATGAGAAAACTATTGATAAAGTTACGTAAGTTATTCTTAGACAAATATAATATTATAAGTATACTTTAGTTATCAAATTCCTTTTTTTTAAAAAAAAACTTTCGCTATCAAAATCCATAGTGTGAAATGCATAAATTATCCCTAAAACAACTCTAAAGTTAGGGTCTGTCTGGATTATAATGCATTCTTTTTAATTTAACTTAATTTAATAATTCAAAGTTATAAGATTTATTTGGATTACTTTAACTTTGAATATGTAAAAAGATTTATTTTTAATAAAGAAGTTTCTAGTTACTTTTTACTCCCTCCCACAACAACCTAAATATCACATCAAACATCACATCAAATATTAAAATATAAAACAAAAATCAAATTAGAATCCATCCAAACACATCATAAAATAAAATAAACTATAATACAAATTGTGTTTATAAACAATGAGATCCAAACACACTCTTATAGGCCTTTTAATCTCTTTAGCCTTACACCTTCTGTTGATTTTTTAAATTTTAATTTAATTAATTTTTTTAGTGTGAAATGCATTTGATTTTACTTTATTGTTGGTAAGTACTCCATGGAAGAATTGGGAACCTAAATGCATCAAAAAAGATATATAGTATTTAGAAAGTAAATGATATCAGTTATTTTTTTTGGGCCTCTAAGATATCTTTGTTTGTTTGGGTATCAGATATCGGGTTTTTTAGAATAAAGAAGATATCGATCAGAAATTGGGGGAGATTTTGGACATCTTCTTTTTAAAATAGATGTAGTTGAATGTACCCAACCGTTACTAAGCTCTGCAACACCGATTATGTCATCTCAATTGCAGCTTGGCAGGGTAGAGATGGAGTAACAATCAAGGTTGGTTCAGGTGGAAAGCGGCCTGTCCCCCTTTCATGAGGTCTCGAGTTCGAATCTCATGGATGGAAAAAACCCATTGGGGACACAAAAAGTCGGATCCGGATCTACCTAGAAGTGATGCTTTGGGGAACCGGATGGGGACACAAAAAAAGGGTAGAGATGGAGTGCAATAGGTGCGTTGGCCTATTCATCCATGGTGGTTGTGTAGCCTCATGCGTGGCTGACATCCCTACACCGGTGCCTATCTCGTCTATCTTAGACCCTAGAAGAGTTGCGTGTACAACTTACAAAAGAAAGGGCTGGTGAGATTGAAATTTTGATAATTGACTGAAAATTATCTTTTAGGTCTCCAAAGACCAAAGAATACTAACTGGAAAGCTTCAAAGGTATGGATGCAGTTTGATTTTCACTTCCTTAAGTTGGGAACTAAGTTTAGTTCTTTTTATCTTCTATTCTGTTCTCCTCATAATTAACAGTGTAATTTTTGTTTCCTAGATGACATGAACCAAGTATAATTTTGCGCCTTTTGCCCTAAGAAGCAAACAATTCTCTGGTAACAATCGGTCCATTTCCAACAGCCAAATCCACTCTTCTAATAATGACATGCACTCTCCCGGCAACCAACATCACTTTCGAGGAAGCCAACTCCACTCTTCTTGTCATGCCACACACTCTCATGGCAACCAACACCACTCTCCGGGAAGCAATCAATCATTTGGTAATATTAATATTGAATCAAGGCTCAGAGGACAAGATGTTGATGATGACCAAGACATAGATATGGAACAATATGGAGATGATTTAGATGATGAAATTTGGACTCTTGATGGTGCCAACAAAGAGTTGGGAGCAACAATAATGGTCTCCAACCTTGTCAAAAGCTCCAGGTTTAGGGAAAGACGTAAGTTGATATTAAACATCTGATATCCTCATGTTTTTACACTTCCTGAATTCAGAGTGTTTTTTTTTGTATTAAGACTCCTTCTTTTATTGTTTATCCTTTTAGATTCGAACCTTCGTTGGTAAATGGAAAATTGAGATATATATATATATCATCCACTATCATTTTAAAGGCCCTTGGATTAATTGTAGTCGGGTACCAAAAGATGTCAAGTATCTTTGGTTTCAAGAATTCATGGTATGATTACAACCATGACTTTTAATATATTCTTACATATTTGGACTGTAGTTTTTAAAATCATGTTGTTGTTGCTCTTATATGTTAAGAAACGCTTTTGGTGGGATGAAGCTGAAAACGAAGTTGTACATGCTATTTGGAGGATAAAGGCCAATGAGCATATTAGGACTATCTTCTAAAAGACTTGAGAAAAAAAGTGTAAGCATGATTGACATGTTTCTGAGATGTTGAAAATTCGGGTTACTGATGAAAAATTTAATCGTGATTTTAATACCAATAAGAGAAATCGATCTTTTGAAAACCCCATGGCACGTTAGCTTATAGTGGAGGATCAAAATCAGTTCATGAATATGTCAAAACATTTGTAAGTTTTGTTTCATAGATCAATATATTTTAATGTCTCCTATAACAATCTTAATTATAAATCTTAAATTGTGTTATTTTTTCAGCGACTCGAGCATGATGATCAAGAACCCACAATAGAAGATTTGATGTCAATGACCTATCAAAAGAAAAATGGTGAATGGAGTGGGACAAGAGATGAGAAAACTCTGATATTTCTTACTTATGAAATATGTTATGCAATATGTTATGCAATGTGTTATGAGAATTGTCTTTAATTTGTTAGGTAAATGGTTCACAATAGTATGACAATAACATGATGTTAATACATTAAAGTTCTTTAGGTAAATAAGGAGGGTTAATATAATCCATTTTATTTTGTTAATAAACTAACTTGATTTAGCTGGTACCTACCATTGCTAAAACAAAAAGATAGGTACATGGTTTCCCATCATGCCCCATAAAATCTCTTAATTTCATCATCAAATTGACTTGTAGAAAAAATGCACAAAAATGCCATGTGATATCCCTTTTTATGGTAAATCATAATAACAAAATAGTCATATCTTTATCTTTAGCTTATAAAATGTGTCATAAGGAGTGCTTTATATTGCTATAAAATTTATCTAATATTATATTTTGTCTAGGAACGATACCAAGAATTGGTGGCAAAATCTGAAAAAGAAGGTGTTGAAATTGACCATATCAAGTTATGGATTGATGTTGATGTGGTGTAAAGGGATCAACTATCAAGTGTGTTCGACCTTGGCTCATATATGGGTGGTTTGCCTTGAGAGTTGTTAGAGATTTACTGTTTTTGTAAATCATCTCAACCACTAGGAACTCCAGATTTTCTAAATGAATTTAAAGATGACGTGAAAAAAGGTCTCTAATGTTCCAAATGAGATCCTCGGTATCAAGGAGCAATTGAAAGATGTTGTAGCTATTTTAGGTAGCTTAAAAGTGCAATTTCAATCCTTTGTTCATCATCAAGCTTATGCATCTACCCAGTTTTCATTTCCTGTAGCCCATCAACCCTTCATGCGGAGTCAATTTCCACATCCTCATCCATCTTCTGTTGGTGGAGAGGTAACCACATCATACACCAATTTGCTCAATTCAAATTTCATTATCGGGACTTCTAACATGTCCATTCCTACTCAACATCCTTCACTTGGTGAAATTCCAAGGAACATTCCTTCAACTTCAATGAATACGGATTCTAAAGGCGAAACTTCTATGGAGTAGAAGAAATTTTTAGGCTTCAAGTGTTTTGTGGAACTTTTTGTGTTGTTGGGGAGATTGTTAGGGAACTTTTTGTAGTGCTTTAGTTGGTAAAACTTGGAGGTCTCATATTTCTATGTAGGCACAAACTAATGTGGTTGACCTATTACAGTCATGGACCATTAGTTTGGTTAAAGTTTTTGTAAGTTGGCTTCTTTGTATGTTGGGAAGTCAATATGACAAGTTTTATTTATTCTGCTGTAAGAATGGTGGCATGATGATTATGATGTATTAAACATTATTATATATTAAGAATGCATTATGTTTCATCTTACATTTATGTAGGATATTTATTTTTGTTTACCTTAATTAATTATTTAAATTTGGTGCAAAGAATGATAGAAAATAAAAACTATATAATAAATAATACAAAAATGGTTGCATAACATTTATTTTAAAATAACATGCAACGGATAGATTGTGGAAATTGGTGTGGCCGGTACTTTGTGTACACCAAGTGTGTTTTATATTTCAACCATGGCTATTTGAGGATGGTTTTGTTACCTATAGATCCACCGTGGCTAAATAGGGATGGTTGATCCATAGCTAATAACCATGTCCATTAGTTACGGTTGTGCTATGGATGCAATTAGTTACACCAGTTTTAACTATGGATGCCTTCAACTATGGTTGTTGTCATTGCTAATGTTTACCAATAATGTAAATGTTTACCACTAATGTAATTGTGGCTGTTTAGTTACGGTTGTGCTATGGATGCTATTAGTTACACCAGTTTTAACTATGGACACCTATGAAGGAAGGCTAGTTTGAATCGTGAATGAGAAAATACCTTTGGTTAGGTTACCTTGTGATACAGATCAAAGGAGGATCCAAGTCAATGATTCGTCAACAACGAATGGAGGCCAAACACCAAGACCTTTACTAAGGTCCCGAGCATTCAAATTCAAGAAGGTTTTCATGGATTACATATTATCCTTTAATTATGTTCATCAATGTCGTCCTCGACCACCAAGGAAGAGGATGAAGTCACAAAAGTTCGGAAGTTAAGAAGCTCGTCAAATTAAAATCAATGCTCAGTAAAATGGTCATAACTTTGGCTAGAAAATTCATCTCAAGTCCGTTAAGTACTCGTTGAAAAGATAATTAAAAGTTCTACAACTTTGTAGTTTACATCAAATTCAGAACTAGTTTAACCCCCGTACCATGTACGGGTAATGTGATTATAAATCCGATTCAATATAAATATGTTTCATGAACTTCTTCGACAGGAAATAATAAAGGTATATTGTTAAATAGAAATTAATTCTTCATAGATAGATATGGCTTTAAAAATTATTACAATTCTTCATTGGTTGTTTGAAAAGATAAGAAATTTAAATTTAGTATGTAGGAAATTATGAAATATAGATATAGTCTAATTATTTGTTTTAAAAAAATCTGAATTTTCTTTCAAAATTATAAAAAAGTACGAAAAAATAATCCCATAATTATATTTTCCTATTTTATCTTAATCTTTATAATTTTGAAATAAAATTCGAATTTTAAAAAAAAATTATGCTATATCTATATTTCCTAATTTCCTACCTACTAAATTTAAGTTTCCTATTGTGATTAATGTTTTTTACCAATGATGGTAAATCAACTCATAATATAAATATGATAAATTTCATGTTTTATTAAATAATAATATTTATTAGAAGATTACCACTAATTCTTGGTAAGGGATAATTCATAATTTTCGAGATAATTCATAATTTTTGATAATTTTTAAGCATCTTTTTACGAGATAGGATTATATGAGATTCTAACTACCTGATTTGTATAAAGGATGGCCCACATGATTATTTTATTACAGAAATGACACGTGGCACAAATTTTTGTGAAGACATTGTCTCCGCTTTATACTGTAGTAGTATAGATATAATTTCACATTAATTTATTTAAAAATGCCACATGGCGAAAATTTTACAACATACTTGGTTTCCGCTTTATAATGTATTAGGGTAGATCTAACAGCAAAGGGCCGAAAAATGGGTTTTATTGATAGCTGTTCAAGTCTTACGGGAATCTTATCTTTAGTTTTAATTTCTATCTTTATCTATTTTATTAAGGACGATTTTTATTTATTTATGTTAAGAGGATTTCGACCATATAGGGTTGTTAGATGGTTGATAATCTCTCTCCTATCTTTTTGTTATCTCTTAAGTTTGTTAGAATAATTTTCTTATTTAAATAAGTCAGATAATTATTATTTGATTTATTTATGGTAGGATTATTTAGATAGATGTTTTTCAATTATTTTATTATATCTTTGGAAGCAAGACATGAGTTACTTGCTCTCCAAGGATCAGCTTTGTATCTCTTTAAATACCTTGCATTTATCATTCAATAAAATTCAGTCTGAATTAGATAAACCCCTATTGGTTTATCTAGTTTCTGGGCCATTAAAGCAACTATTGTTCATGCATTCAATCTCTACGATCATTATCACCAATTCGTTTTCTTTCAATTCAGATTTGATTTGTTAATTTGATTAATTAAGTTAGTTCTAGTTTGATTGTTAAAGATCAAACCTAGTTCATCAATTGAATTTAGCGTTAGAGCCAATTCAATTGAACTATCTCTTTAATTGTCTTAACCCTTCAAATCAGATTCATTCATCACCATTCGAATCAGTTTGTTACTTGCATCACAAGGAGTTCTAAAGTTGAAAGCTTTTGTAGGTTTGAAGTGTTTACTGGCAAGATCGGGATCCTGTGTGGTCAAATACGAGGTTTCTGAGGAGTAATCCGAGGCGATCACGTATCAATTGGTATCAGTTATACAGGTTAAGCCAAGTTTTGTTCTTTTTCGCCATATCAAGTGGATTAAGATGTATTGGTGTGATCTCTATGATGATATTCCGCCAACTCCAAGGATACAAAGATCTGCCAAGATTGAGCCTTTTTTTGGAGAGTATGGACCGGATGATTATTTGGCATGGGAGCGAGCTGTTGATTACTACCTTGACTACTATGGTTATGATGAATGGGATATCCTTCCATGGGTGACTAACTACCTTGTTGGTTCTGCCCGTTCCTTTTGGTTATGGATATGTCAATCTAGACGTCGTCAAAGCTTGATCCCAATTGCAAATTCGGACCAACTGAAGTTTGTCATGCGGAAGATCTATGTTACAAATGATGAAGAGTTGCATAGACGATATAGAGAAGCTTGTGCTCCTGCTTGCCAAAAGAAAGCTCCAATCCAACCATTGAGTCGAGAACGAGATCTTCATTGTTTCTTGTGTCAAGGAAGAGGACATCTTGATAATATTTGCCCTAATCGCAAGTGCGAGTCTTTAGACATGTCTAAGGAGTCTTTGATCAAGAGAAGCATGAAGAGTTGTCCATTCAAGATGAAGTTACTGAAGATATAGTGATTGCTCCTGATTGGTGTGGCGAACCGATTGTCTTAGAAGAAGTTTATCAAGAGAATCCTACTTTTGATGAAGAGCCATTAGCCATTGACATCGACACCGCATCAAATTCAGTCATACAAGCAAAACAGATCTTGGATACTTCGACGGGTCCGTCTCTTTCTAATTTCAAATTATTAATGACTAAATCTCCCATTGCATCTACATACAACGTCGAATCGAGGACGATTCGACGCTAAGTGGGGGAGAATGATACAGATCAAAGGAGGATCCAAGTCAATGATTCGTCAACAACGAATGGAGGCCAAACACCAAGACCTTTACTAAGGTCCCGAGCATTCAAATTCAAGAAGGTTTTCATGGATTACATATTATCCTTTAATTATGTTCATCAATGGCGTCCTCGACCACCAAGGAAGAGGATGAAGTCACAAAAGTTCGGAAGTTAAGAAGCTCGTCAAATTAAAAACAATGCTCAGTAAAATGGTCATAACTTTGGCTCGAAAATTCATCTCAAGTCCGTTAAGTACTCGTTGGAAAGATAATTAAAAGTTCTACAACTTTGTAGTTTACATCCAATTCAGAATCCAACAGAAAAGGGCCGATAAATGGGTTTTATTGATAGTTGTTCAAGTCTTACGGGAATCTTATCTTTAGTTTTAATTTCTATCTTTATCTATTTTATTAAGGACGATTTTTATTTATTTATGTTAAGAGGATTTCGACCATATAGGGTTGTTAGATGGTTGATAATCTCTCTCCTATCTTTTTGTTATCTTTTAAGTTTGTTAGAATAATTTTCTTATTTAAATAGGTCAGATAATTATTATTTGATTTATTTATGGTAGGATTATTTAGATAGATGTTTTTCAATTAGTTTATTATATCTTTGGAAGCAAGACATGAGTTACTTGCTCTCCAAGGATCAGATTTGTATCTCTTTAAATACCTTGGATTTATCATTCAATAAAATTCAGCTTGAATTAGATAAACCCCTATTGGTTTATCTAGTTTATGGGCCATTAAAGCAACTATTGTTCATGCATTCAATCTCTACGATCATTATCACCAATTCGTTTTCTTTCAATTCAGATTTGATTTGTTAATTTGATTAATTAAGTTAGTTCTAGTTTGATTGTTAAAGATCAAACCTAGTTCATCAATTGAATTTAGCGTTAGAGCCAATTCAATTGAACTATCTCTTTAATTGTCTTAACCCTTCAAATCAGATTCATTCATCACCATTCGAATCGGTTTGTTACTTGCATCACAAGGAGTTCTAAAGTTGAAAGCTTTTGTAGGTTTGAAGTGTTTACTGGCAAGATCGGGATCCTGTGTGGTCAAATACGAGGTTTCTGAGGAGTAATCCGAGGCGATCACGTATCACCTTGGCTTAGTTATGGAGGTAAAGAAAAGACTTCAGAAACCAGGCAGGAAATGCTGAGTCATTTTCCAAAGTTAGTGAATATTGTAAAGAAAAAGGTTTGGTAACTAAGCAATGGTTGTTTTGTGCCTGGTGCAGAAATAACAACATGTTTTTTAAGGGTGTACTACAAACTTCTGTATAGGTTTGTAGTGGTTGTATGTGTGTGTGCTTATGCTATCCTTCCTTCTGATCCGAGTACTCCTTGGTTTCGAGGACGAAACCATTTTTAAGGGGGTACTAATATAATAACTGTGGTTATTGTGGATATTTTTGAATTTTTCTCGGATATCCTGTTAACCTCTTTGTCCATTTTAACGCTTTATCCAATATTTTTATTGGAGATGAAATCCTAGAAAATTCTTGGTGATATCCTAAAATCACAAAGAAATGATTTTATGGATCGGTGTGAATTCTAGGATCTTTCGATGGAAAACGAATATTTATTGGATAAGCCATCTTTTTAAATATGTACCGGAAAGGATTTAAAATACGAAACGAAAGCCTTAAAAATTAAAGGTAGCAAGATAAAATTATGGAAAATTAATTTTATTGGTCTACATAATTTACGGGACGTTTTTCGTTTAGTGAGTTTCTCCATCCGAGGTACATAACTTTACCGCTTTAACGCGAGTCCCGTTCCGAGACGGGTTTTTGTTTAAAAGCGCCTCTTCTTGCCTTAATATTGAAGGAACCAGAGAGATTGGATGGCCACAGCATATCTTCTTTGCCTTATCCAAAGTCTACTTTCAATTTCAAAGCAAACAAAAGCGAGAGAGAGGATAGAATAGGACGGAACGGCGGGCTCGGGCTAGAGAATTTTCACCGCCGGCAACCTTCTCTTCCTCTAGCTCCTCCACCTCACTTTCTTCTTCCTCCTTGTTATATGTTTGAGCTGCTGCAAGAGGAAGGGTGTGGCGAGAGGGCGGGACGACAACGACAAGTCGAGAGAAAGAAGTTCACCGCCAGCTAGCTTCTTTACCTCGCCCAGTGACGCCCCCGACGATCGCTAGCTACTCCGACCACCACCCACTGCAAGGCCGTCGTCGGAAAATACTCGACCACCCTCGATCTTGGGGATCGAGCCTTTAACGAGTCAAACGAGCCATGAGCTCGAGTGAAGGTATATACTATCGAAATTAATTAGCGGGTTAGTTGCGGAGCCACCGTAAGAGCCTTTTGGTTCCGCTTTGCTAATTAAATTTACGGTTTTTATAATCTTGACGTTGATACGGTCCCACAGGTTCAAACCGCTCGAGAAACGGACGTCAAGATCTTCAGTTATAGCGAATACAAGTTTTGGTTACGGATTGGCAGGTAAAGGACTTCGGATAATTACTCAGGACTCGTTGTTAATCCGTTTGATCCGAGATTTGGTCACCTTTAAGAACTGTTGCTAATGAACATTTTTTATTGAAAAAAATTGTTTCAAAAGTGAAGCAGATAATTTTTTATAATTCCGCCAAGATGGCTCCTTAAAGCATAATAACTAAGGATTTAATATATATTGATATTCGGAAATTAAATCGTTTATTGATTAGGAAGTTGTAGAATTGGATTATACAACTAAGAAGTGTTTCTGTGAGCTCGTTGTTGAGAAATCCTTTCGTTATATTTGGCAGAAGGATGATAAAGATTATTGTTGGAATTGATAAGGACGTTGAGCACGCCTTCTAAGGCAAGTGGACGGTTCTCTCTTGTATTATGGTTATTAAATGAGGAATTGAATCCCATTTAATATTTGTGTTGGGAACAACTTACGTGCTTAATAAAATATGATAGGTTGTTATATTTGTTAGAAATAATGACCATGTTGTTTATTCAGTTTTGCGTTAGAACTGGATTTAGGTCCGTTATGTGTGACCTTGTATGTTGTCTCATGCTGAGACATTATTGTGAAGTAAGTTAGTGTTTCAGGGGTAGGAGCCGAGTCTCCGATGACCTCTTTATAACACAGTCTATGTTGGGAGGTTTAGCTCGTTACTATCATATCCCAACATTCGGGTCATGACTCATACCTCACTCAACGCTGGAGGAGGTGTTTATGCACTCTAGCTAAGTGCAAATTGGTACTAGGTGTTCGTCAATGATCATGGATTTCATCCCTCTCATCTTGACGTCTCCATGTGCATGTGGATTCTCGGCGGTTTCAGTCGATTAAAAGTTACCAACATGTTTGTAAAAAGTTAAGTAATATAAGATAAGTGCGTTAGCCACATTAATGTACCCGGATGATAATTCTATTCGATAGCCATTCTTGTTTTCGGTTATGAATGATTCTTAGTCAAACTTTGATTAAGTCAATCTTATTAGTCGATGGAGGCTTTCCAAAATGTTATGTGATTATTATGGGTTTCGAACAATTGTTTATGCTCCTTAAAGAAACCACAAGTGGTGGTGTTCTCTCTCTTGATTATGCAAGTCTCCTTCTTATTCTCTATAAGACTGCTAACTGTTGGATCATAATCCAAGTCTAATCGGATTTGGATGTCAATATGTTTAGTTACAACCATAAGAACCAAGTTAGATTCTCCGCTTGCTAGTCTATCATTAGACTAACCCGTCCATCTTCTTTTCTTTTATATGGTCGGCTGGTGTCCACCGTTGGTTTACGACACATTACGTTCTTCTTGGAAGTTGATTCAAGAGGTGGATTCAGAGGTTTGAAGCTCCAGAAGTTGAAGAAAGGTTTCCAATGGCTATACTTGAGTGAAGATCATGATTGAAGTACTTCAAAGCGAAGCTGAGTTTCAGAAATAAGAACTCAAGGAAGACTTGATGAAGATTTTCTTTAAATAGAAGGTTGTTCTATTTATTTATTCTTTTAAGTTTGTTGGTATAAGATCTTTTATGTGTTTTTCCGCTGTAATATTTAACTTAAGTTGGTTAGGTTTTAAATGGTTTCATTTACCTTGTTTTTAGTTTGTTCAGTCAATTTAAAGCCTTGGGTAGCTTCGTTTACCTTGGTTAGGTTTTAATCGGGGTTACTGGCGGTAATACCTCTAGGGTAGGAAGGAGGCGTTACAGAAGTGGTGTCGACTTGTAATAGGTCATGAACAAAATGACAATCAATCTCGATGTGCTCTGTTTGTTTTGGGAAAACTTGAATTACACAAATGTAAAAAGTGGCTTGATTGTCACATACAAGTCGCACAGGAGATAAGTGAGACACACTCAATGAGCAAATAACTGACTTAGGTAATATGAGCTCACAACGAGCCACATCAATAGACCCATACCAGACTTCAACAGAAGACCGAGCCACATGGGTTGCTTCTTTGACTTCAAAGAGATCAGAGAAGTGCCAAGGGTGATAAAATAACTTTTGAGAGAGCGACCGATAATAGAACATGCAATCCAATCAAAATCACTATAAGCTGTAAAATGGAGCGAAAGAACAATAATTTGGCTCGAATGAGCCTTTAAGTAATACACGACACACAAAACAACTTGTCAATGAGCTTCCTTTGGGTTTTTTTTCATAAATTGAGAAGATGTGAATCACATAGAAAAGATCTTGTCTAGTGATAACATGATAAATTATGTAGCCTATGAGTCATCTATAACACTAGGGATGGTCAAGATCAACCCATGTTGCAAGACCAAATTAAATTGTGATTTTGTGGCATTGGAATCTTGAATAGTTTAGCTGCAAGAAGACCAGCTTCGGATAAGGCGTACTTTAGTTGGGACATAAAGAGGCTTGATGAACAATAAGCTATTTCAAGACCAAAAAATACTTCAAAGTTCGAAGAACTTTAATGTGAAAGCAAATGTTACATTAAGACTTGAATTTGGAAATAGCAATAGAACAATTGTCAACAATAATTAGTTCGTTAATGTAAATGAGTATGTGCGTACTGACAAAATCATGAGTAAAGGACAACAATGAATAATCTGCATAAGATTGGACAAAACCAAAAGTAGTAATAAAAGTGACGAGTTTTGCAAACCATTTTTGTGGAGCTTGTTGAAGTCCATATAGGGATATTTGCAACTTACAAGATCGGTCTAAACACAAAGAGAAACTTGAAGGAGGACGCATATATAATTCTTCATATAAGTCAACATGAAGAAGAGCTACAATTCATTAATTTACCCCCATTCCAAATTCCCACTCGAAAGGGGTCAAAATAGCATCTGAAATTGCCACCTAAATGTTGTCAAAAATAGAACCGCGTCGCGGGGAAATAAGCAACAATCACGATATTAACCACTGGAAAGAGATTACAGAATACAAAACCGCAACTATAGGCCAAGGTGTCGCGATCACAGGTTTGTCAGTTTATATTCTATCTTATGTATATTTTGGTTTATTTTGGATTTTTGTTAGTAGCTTTTAAGAGAGCTTTTCATTAAGAAGTTTTTATTATTCAGATTTAGAGATGAGAGAAAAACTCTAGAGAGAAAGCCTCAGTGTCTATGGAGAACTAAGTTCTATTGTTTCATCTACAAATTGAAGCTTTGGTTTGTTAAGTTTTGAGATTTCGAATCTTATTCTTTTCCTTTGATTAATATTAATTCTCACGTGTTCATTTTTTATTGATTTTTTTTAAAATTTCATCTAGCCTACACAATTAGTTAAGATTAGGATTATTCTACTCCTAGGATTTAGTAATTCCTCATTGGAGGACTTAATCCAAAGTATTAAATACACTATTCTAGGACTCATAGGACTAGGTTAGTATGAAGAGAATAAACCTTATGTTGATTGCAAACTCGTTGTTTGATGTTGCATGTATCTTGGCTAATCCTTGTTCTTAAAGTTTCTATTGGATTGAATCTTGATTGTTTCATGATTTTTGATGGTAAAGATTATCAAACTGATGTGTGGACCTATCTTGTAATCTACACTCATGCGACTAACAAAGGCTATGTTTGAATGTAGATAGCTACATGATGAATATTTCCATGTGTATTTTCTTGACTGTAATAGTATTTTCATAGACTTGGTACTTGGGGCTATTAGCTCTATGAGAGGAAATTATATTAGTGCATCCTAGACAGTATAAATTCCGAGACTCGAAAACTGGCCGAGTACATGAGGCATTATAAGCTTTGGTGTGTACCTGAAGAGTGTTGGGACTTCTTTTGCTACATGATCTATAAGTGTATGTTGGTTGAATCATCTACCCAAATGCCCCCAACCAGTTGGTAATGATTGGTAATCTTGAGGATATGATTGGGGGGCATTATGAGTTGTGTTCTTTAATTAGTATTCCATTCAGCAATCTCATGCCCTTTTGATGTATGTGAAAAGAAAGGGGATGTCATATTGGAATCAATTACTCTTGATAGATACCTAGATTCAAGTTAAGGAGTAACCCCCTACACTTGAGTTGGGGTATAAAGATGAGTTTGATGCTAAGTATGATTTTACTCCTATAGTTTAACTTGAAGAGAGCACCAAGGCGCCGTGCCTAATAGAGACTATCAAAATGATTTCGTAACAGGTTGGTATACCCGCATAAGCATACTAAAAAGATGTTTTGTTTAGAAAAAAAGGTCTTTTGTAATTCTTTTTGATTCATTTATGATTGTGCTTGTTCTATCAGTTAGATAATAATCTCTTTAGTTAATTTTTGGAATTAGAAACCGACGTACCAGATTAATTCCTTACCCGATTTCCATTTCTAGTACAAAGCCAATAAGGATGAGAACCTTTATAATATATTTTTGAAGAAATAGGTTAGACATGCTCAATGGGGTAAATTTTTTTGAATTAGATCGTGCTACTTTGAAGTTGGATGGTGTTTTTATTAGTCCTAGAAATGTAATTGATGTTCTCACCCCTTTCGTCAACTTGAAGCCGTATCTAATGTGCAACAAGTAGACTCAATTTACCATGTAATTCATACTCGAAACCAGAATCTAACATGACCGATCATATTGACAAGCCTAGCCATCAACAACCAATTTAAATGCTTTTTGGTATATGCAATTGATTATTGTAGCAGTTTTTTTGACGGAATAAATAGATGCTCATGAAATGATCTTAAAAATATCTGTATACATGTAGTAAAGGTTGAGGAATCAACAACATAAATAACGAGAGGGTTTTTGAGAAATTATTTCCATAAAAAGGGAAGAAACAGAAGTTTCATGATTTAAATATAGATATAAGAATAGAGTAACGGTTGATTAGTCCACATATCGGCTGCCTGGATGTGTGCATGAACGAACCTCTGTGATATCAACACCAACGCCGTAACTACCACGCGCTGCGGGCTACCGCGCAAAAACCTTAGAGGCTGTACGGTTATGTAGCTGGGGTAAATAGAAGGGGGAAAATATATATAAATGGGGTTTTTTCATTGAAAGAATATATATTTAAAAAAAAAAAAAAAAAGAGGCAGCACTTTCCATATACAGTACGTAGAAGAAGCTTTCCATGTTTAGAAGCATGGGTTTGAAATTTCTCAAATTTGTTTTGGTTAAAAGTGATTCAAATTCAATTTCCTCCGGTGGTCACGACTACAGCTTCTGAACTCGCAGATGTGCGATCTTGAAGTTATGAATCTGGGAAAATAAATAACAAGAATGAAAATATGAAACTAGAATCATAATTGTACAAGCTAGATTAAGAGAAAATAATCCTATAAAGCATCTCGATCATTACGTCTGGTTATCCACTAAGTTGCGAATCTGTAATATATATAAGTGGTTGTAATCCTAATCAAATACTGTACGTAGTAATATCAAACTTTTCAAACTTTTAATTTGAGGTATTTATAAGCTTAAAGTAATGTATAAATTGGAACCATTTTTTATTATTACCACTTTAATTCAGCATTGTCAATAAAGAAAATCAACTATTGGGGCGACATTTCACCGCTAGAACTCAAAATAATAATACGTAAAATTTTGAAGATTGATTTTTTTTCTCGAAATTATCATAATATTTTTATTTTACTTGTAAAAATATATATAAGATTTCAAAATAAATTTAATAACATATGTTTTATCGAGTTTGATTCAAATAAAACAAACTCTTCTAATATAACATGCATCACATACACTTTTTTAATTCATAAATTAGGAAAAGTGTATTTAAAAGTATGAAAAGTGTAGTACAAAATAGAAAAAGTATACTACAAAGTACGAAAAGAATATTAAAAATACGAAAAATGTCCTACAAAATACTCCCTCCATTTCAAAATAGTTGATCTTAGACAAAATTGCACACTTATTAAGGATTTTTTTTTTACCCAAACTACCCCTATAAGTACATTTTGGGAAATTCAACTAAAAAAAATAAATTTTGGGATATGTGTAATGTGGGGTATAGATAAGAGTATAAATGAAAAAAAAGTTAGATGAATAAGTATTTTGAAACAAAAAAAATGGCTTTAAGAACAACTATTTTGAAGCCGAGGGAGTACTAAATAGAAAAGTAAGTTGGGTCTAAACCCGCTCTCATCTGGTTCTATACTTTATATCCGGGGTCCACACGTTCTAAATCTTTGTGATGTTTATGTTTTTTATTTTATTTTCCCTCTCAATTTTAGCCGTGGAAAAAAAGAAAGAGAAATAGTATGGGAGGGCATGGAGTAAGTGAAAATGGTAGAGGTTGGTTCGATTCCACGGAATAGGAGAATCGAATCGGGTTGGAATCGGCGGTTTCGGTTCCGGTTCCGATTGATGAACCGCCGTTTCTCAAATAGGATAATGTAGAACCGTGATCGCGGTTTAGACTACCCATAATCGTGATCACGGTTTGTGCAGCAAAACAACGATTTTTTTCAAATTTAGTGAAATCGAACTGAACCGAAACCGGGAAAAACTGGAACTGGGAACGGAACTGAAGAATCCCCGATTCCTCGATTCCTAGCTGTTCCGGTTCCGTGGTCCGGAGGAACCCAAACCCACCACTAGAAAATGGGGAGCCGCTTCTGCATCCCCGGCAAAAAGTGGTCCACCTTCAATTCCTACTGAGTCCGCTGGCTACAGGGCCCACCCATCATCGTTCAATCGTTCTAATTCCAAAATTTCACTAAGATTCGCTGTTTTTAGGTTTTCAATAGTTGATCATTTCAAGTGATCACTAGCTATATATATAATTAACTAAATAATGTTTCCTATAAATCAATTTTGAACCTAGCTATTATATTGTTTTAACATTAAGAAGAAATTTATGAAGCTTGTGCGTACCAGATGATGAAATTGAGAAGGAAGGCTGTTGACCGACGGCGGTCACATTATGAAGAGAAGCAACGGTGGTGGACGCAGCAGGGACGCCAGGAGAGTAATAGACGTGGGGCATTCGGGGCGGATAAAGCGTGGCCCGCGAACCCCCCAACGGATACCCGTATCCGTATTGGCTGTTCATTGCCATTGATGATGATAACGCTTGTGGGTAGTACTGACGTTGTTGGTACTGCTGCTGCGCATTATACATTGCCTACACATACATATTCAATTGTTCAACATATATAATCAGTTCATTCATTAGTTTTATTCATCCAAGCACATGAACGAATGAGGCCAGGGCGGCGGGGCAGATGCTTACTTGATGGTAGCCATAACCAGCTGCATATGGTGTATACCTGCAAAATAGTAGGGCCCCTCCCAGCTGCCGTTAATTAGTATATAAGGGAGTATATTTGGAAGTTTTTTTTTTAAATATTTTTTTTTGAAAACGGTTAAGATGTTTTCTTATAAGACAATATTTTTGTAAAATTTTTATTATATGTTTGCGCAGGTCAAATTGTACCTTGACTTGTCTAGTTTATATCTGTTTATATATGTGACTGCAATATCAGTTGTATGCATAATGCAGCCTTAAAGGAAATAATACTATACACCTCATTGAGGGTAGAAATGAAGTGGCGTAAGGGCGTCCCATATCAGACAGACAACACATTATATACATCATGTGCACCTAAATTTAATTAACATAACCACCATCTATTTATGTATGCACACCTATGTTAAAAATAATGTATGCACACGAATTAATGACAATGTTAACTTGATAACGCTGTACAGTATATTAATTTCAACATGTCATAATTATGAGTTTGTGATGTGGGGATTGGTTGTAAGCAATCTCCTACATAGCAATCAAAACGTTTTGCATGACACTAATAATGACGACATTAACTTGAAGTGGGAGGTTAATTTATGCTTAATCTATTCAAATAACGTCTAAACACAAATTTCCTTACTAAGGAAACGTAAACGGATATCATGTATTCATTTGGAGACATGGATACACTTTGGTTTACAGAAACGGAAAGGAAACAAATCTAATTTATATTAATGTCATGAAATATTGAGAACAAATTTTTCCTTGCCTTAAGTCACCTGATTTTTCATTAAAATTGTACTCTAATTTCGCTTGCGATCCTCTATCTCTTTCCCTAATATCTAAGGATAGGATAACAAAATAGTAAAAACAGACCTATAAATATTAAAATCTTTAGTTATGATAACTTTTTTGTCAATATACATATTGTGACACATAAATGACATAAATTTATTTTTGTTCTCTATAAGTTTCTGTAGTTGAAAACTAAACATATCCTAAATCTATTCATATGACGTCGACACACATCAATCAAAACTTTTTCCATTGCACTAATTAATTAAACCTATATTTTCATGATAAATGGGAAATGATCTCTCGGTAACTTACATTATAATTAATTATACACGGATAACTTTGTGAGTATTGAGTTTAGTGGTACATGCTGGCAATGTCCAATCATCTCGCTATAAGAAAATAATCGACTACGTACTTTTGAAAAAATAAATAAAAATAGGCGAATAAAGATGCCAACGTGGAAGTGTCTTATTTTATGATATATTATATTTTAATATGGTCGTCATTTACAGGGTGTTTCCTCCAACAATCCAGCTGTGTTCCTGCCAATATCTTCTTATAATTGTGCACGTCTATATTGGTGGTCCTAGTGCATATCCATGTCTCCTAATTACGGCCTTGTTTTACTTTATATACAAAAATTTTTTTTATTTAAAAATCACTTTTAATACTCTTGAAATCCGTACAACTCTCTTTACTTTTTACGTTTTTTGAGATATTTAAAATCACTTTTCACACATAAAAACTCTTTTTACCTGAAAGTGAAACACACCCTACATCTCCTAAGTGTATAACCCCACATGTCAAACTTTAGTCCAATTTCATTACAAAAATTAGTAGTCACTACTTCATTCTGTAAATAGAGTTCTAATTAGAAAGATTATCCCTGATCTATTTTTTAAAATCATCAAAATGAATGTACAATCCCTACTTTAAATTTATTCTACTTGTCAAAATTCTTCACACGAAAACCATTTGACCCAAACTTGACGACTTAAAGAAACTGATTAATTAATCATCATATATATGTGACTTCCAATATTCTGTTTCCATACGTTAAATAGCATTGACCTATATTTACCTTTAAGAAGTGAGTGTGTTACTTCAATATCATGAAAAAAATATTTTCTATTTATAATGACAATTAATTAATATCTTGAAAAGTGTAAAAATATGTATTTTATGACAAATTCTTTCAAATTTCGAGTTGGTCTTCCTTTAATATAATTTATAGTGAATCACAAAATGAAATGGTATGCTTTTTAAACGTAATGACACGATTTCATATATATATATTTTTTGGTTGAAACATGATTTCATATATATAGTGTGAGTACGTATTGTGCTCCAAGCATTAAATCAATAATGGTTCCTTTACACTCGGCCAGTAATATTATTATTTTAAGTCAATACTCCGTATTAATTTTGATTTCGTTGTGAATTATGATGAGTGCAGGTATTCGGGGATTAATAACTACAATCATGAATACCAGGTGCTAAGACCACATTGGGATCGAGATATATTGCTGTTTGAACAGATGAAAGTCATCATATTAGCTAGTAAAATGCGAAGATAAAAATATCTTATACTCGGTAGAAATTGTTAAATTACTTGATTTATTGTAAATTAATTTGAATGAATTTATATACTAGGCCTATGATGTATAAAATGCAAATTTGGTTGATGAATAATTAATTGGGGACTGGGGAGACACATGAACAAAGACTTACCCATAGGATGATTGGTAGTAGAAAGGATTAGCAGCCGGATCAGGAGGGATTAATGGCTGCATTCCCGCGGGCGTTGGTGGCGACGATGAGGAGGGATTGCCTGCATCAACAACTATTATTAATTATTTAGCCTATAGTAGAATATTAGTAGTTGATTAATTAGTAATATACGTAACGTACATACCTCTTCTTGGGGGCGGAGGTGTAGACCTCCCAAATGCGGCGATGTTGCAATTCGCTCTTCTTCCATCGATCATTGGATTAGCAATTTCACAAGCCCTGTTGGCCGATTCCGCGTCCCGAAATGTCACCTACAGTTAATTGCATGTGATCATTGAGTACGTACGTATAACATATGCAATGCAATGTAAGACGGAGGGAGTATAAATTAATTAAATGGGCACGGTAGGTAGACTTACAAATCCATAGCCCTTGGACTTGGCGGTGTTCTTATCGGCGATGATGACGGCCTCCAGAATTTCCCCGAACTGCTCAAAATACTCCCTCATTTTGTCGGTGGGGGTTTCCCAGGCCAGCCCTCCCACGAAGACCTTGGTGAAGGTGGTGTCCCCGAACGGCGATCGGTACTCGTGCTGCTGCTCACGGTATGCCATTCTTTTAATTCTACTATATATCACTCAATAGTACGTCAAGACGACGGGCCTCTTTTCTCGCTAGCTCGTTGGATCATTCAGCAAGTCTCCGATTCATGCACCGGTATATATATATATATATGTATATATATATATATGATGAATCCTCCTAGCTGCGCGTTAATAATTAAGTGAATATGGGTACAAGGTTTGTAGCTCCATCGATCATCATCACATAATACATGATGGATGTTAATTGGGATATTAAATATGATCGAGCTAGGTTTGAAAACGACGACAGTAGAAGGGGAGAATTTGTGCTTGAAACTCGAGATTGAAGGGATATATTGTGGGAGAGAGATCCAGAACAGTAGACTTTAATTTGGTTTAAAATGGGGAGGAACACAATAAAGTTCCCACGACACCTGCAAACTCTAATTTGCTGGATATGAAATTGTCTTCTTTTTTTTAATATAGGTATAATTGCAATACAATTGACAGCTGCTTGACTATGCAATTGACTCAGTCCTCACTCTCCCCATTAATATTCTGCATACCGCACCTCCATTCCTTATTATCCAGCGCATTCAGAATGGTTACGCCTCAATTGATTGGGCCGTTATCTTCATCGGTTCAAAATCAACCCAATTAAAAATGGTGGTTTTGCTTTCGATGAATCAAAGACCAAATCAAAATATACTCTCGGTTTATGGTTTAGAACAAACCCAATGGTTATTTTTTTTTCGTGTTAATCATTAATATTTTTAACAAACTTAATTTTTTTTATATTTTTTTATTTTTTTTTAGATAAGGAAAGGATTTTGGGCAACCACTAACACGATAGTGGTCGACCAAGAGCATCCTGGCGGATGAGGACTAGAAAGCCCGGATCAGCTGCGAGAGGGAAGGAGGATACACGCCTAAACGATCCAGCAATGAAGTCCGCCGCAGAATTGCACTCCCGTCGAACATGAGAAATGCTCCAATCCTGGAATCGGGCCAACAAGCAATGGATGTCCGCGCGAAGCAACTCGATCACCCACGGGCAGCGCCAGTCACCGAGCACGGCATTGACCAGCTGCAAACTGTCGCCTTCAATCTGAATCCGAGGAATGCCACGTCTGATGGCCTCGAGAAGTCCCTGGCGTAAGGCGATGGTCTCGGAAATTAGCACAGACTGTCGACCAATCAGTCCTCCGTCGAAGTAGATGGGGGAGCCGCCGGAGTCCCTGAGGATGTATCCAAAGGAGGCCACGCCATCTGCATTAACTGCACCATCAAAATTTAATTTAATAAACCCACTGTTAGGTTTTTCCCATTTAGATCGCTTTCTTGCATCCCGTCCACGAGCGATGCGTTTTCGGGGACCAATAGGTGAGGCATCTTCTGCAAGTTTCCAATCTTTGACCTGGTTATGGGCAAACTCAGCGATTTGGTCGGCATTATTTAAGTTAGTTCCGGTGTTACGATCAAATATCCTCTTGTTTCTCGAGAGCCAAATGCTCCACCAAATGTTGATGAGGAGGTCAAATTCCTCTTTTGTTGTCATATTCTTTATTTCCCCTAAGATCTCGTGTGGTTTTCTACCTTGTGGTTGAATCTGGTCAATAATCCCTCGTAATTTTGGATTAAAGGAATTAAGGGTTGCCTTCGTTAGTTGGCATTCTATTAATACATGGTTAGTGTCCTCCACTGTGCAGCCACAGGCTTCGCAACCTTGAGGTACCGAGATGTGATTTTCCGCAAGCCTGGATTTAGTAGGTAGGCCGTTTCGGGCAATTTTCCAAACGAAATTCTTTATTTTAGGAGGTACATTAAGCCGTTTAATCCACTCGAGATTAATTTTAGGCTCGCCTTTAGAATTGTGGATCCACTCCATTGTAGAGTGGGTGGAGTACCGTCCATTTTTGCTTGGTTGCCAATACAATCTATCAGGTATTTTATTAATAGGATTGATAACTTTGGAGATTTTCTCGATGTCTGTCGATGAGACGACCCCAGCCAGTTTCTCCAAATTCCAAGAGTTGTCTTCCTGGAGGTAAGTCTCGACCGGCTCATCCCAGTCGATAAGATTTTTGGCCTCGGGTTTTGGGCTGAGAGGGCCATACCCGGTCCAATTATCTTTCCAGAATCTGATGGTTTTACCATCCCCCACTTGCCATATAAGACCCTTTACAAAAAGGTCTCTTAGACCAATAAGCTTTGACCATTGTCAGGATGTATTTTGTTTTTTCTTATAGTTTAGGATGCTTTCCGTCTTGAGATATTTTTCAGTAACAATTTTGACCCAACTGTTCTGTGGTTCTGCTAAAATTTTCCATAGAAGCTTCATTTGCAGGGCTTGGTTCATTTCGCCCGCTTTTGCTATTCCCAATCCCCCGTGGGCGTACGGCCGACAGATAGAGTTCCAGCCAATAAGCGGCTTATAGTTATTATCCTTATTCCAAAAAAAACTTTTGTTTATCCGATCAAGTTCTTTCAACGTTGACTGAGGTAGTAGAAAGGATTGCATTAAGTAGTTAGGTTGTGCTGACAAGTTTGCTTTTATTAATGTTTTCCTTCCTTCTTGGGATAGAGCGTTTGCTCTCCATTTCGATAACTTGGATCTGGTTCTTAGCACTAATGGTTTGAAAGTGTTTTGGGTTACTCTTCCGTTGATTATTGGGCAACCCAGGTATTTATCAAGTGCAACTGTGTTTGTTATTTGTAGTATCTGCTTTATCTGCTCCTTGGTGCTGTTATTGGTATTTTTAGTCACTTGGAAAGCGGATTTGTGGAAATTGACCTTCTGTCCAGACACTTGACAATAGTCATCTATAATGTCCTTAATTGTTTTACATGATTGGCTATTTGCTTTGGCAAAGATGATAATATCATCGGCAAAGGCTAGGAATGGGATTTTTGTTCCATTCCTCGAGATTTGGATCCCTATACCACTCCTTTGAATAGAGCTCCAGAGGTTGAGTTGTCTCGCCAGAACCTCAGCAGCGAGAATGAATAGGTAAGGAGAAAGGGGATCCCCTTGTCTAAGTCCCCGTTGCGGGAAAAATTGTTCAGTTGGACCGTTATTGACTAATACGGAAAATGATACTGTTTCAACACATTCTCGGATCCATCCCACGAATTTATCATGGAATCCGAATTTGTTAAGGATCCCAACAAGGAATTCCCAGCTGATCCGGTCATAGGCTTTTTCCATATCAAGTTTAATTGCAATCCACCCTTCCTTCCCGCGTTTGTTCCGAAAAGAGTGGAAAATTTCATGTGCAATAAGAGTATTGTCATTAATGCTCCTCTTTTGGATAAAGGCCCCTTGCATTGGGTGGATGAGTTTATTTAGTACAGTTTTTAGGCGATTGGTCAGTATTTTCGATATAATTTTATAAATTGTATTACATAGACTTATTGGTCTGTAGTGATTCGTAGAGTTAGGATTTTCACATTTGGGTACTAGCGTTATAAATGTATGGTTTATTTGTTTTAGAATCTTGCCAGTGTGAAAAAAGCTTTTAACGGCCTTGATGACATCTGGGCCGACAATGTGCCAATACTGTTTATAGAAGCTTGTCGGCATTCCATCCGGGCCAGGCGATTTATCATCCCCAATGTCAAACAATGCGTTCTTTATTTCAGCATTAGTTACTGGTTTTGTAATTTCCTTGTTGTCTGCATCGGTTATCTCTTTCTGTATGGTTTGGGACATACTTTGGAGTTTCCTCTGATTAATTTCCAACTCTCGGAATCGATTTTGGAATTCCCTTTTAATTTCTGTTTTAATATTTTCTAATCCAGTTATTTGCGTTCCCTCTGCAGTGCGAATTTCCTTGATATTGGTTTTGTTCCTTCTTCCGTTCGCAATCCGGTGGAAATACTTCGTATTCCTGTCGTTTAGCTTTAAATGGGTGTTTTTGGCCCTTTGTTTCCAATAAGAGTTATGGAAGTTGATTAGGCACAACCGTTTCTTCGCCAGTCTCTCCTGTTTTTGTATTACTTGAGTATTATTATTTTCGATGATATCTTTCTGAATTTGGAGTAAGTCTTCGTCCAGTTTTTTTATTTGTTCAAATATGTTTCCAAATGTGTTCTTATTCCACATTTGTCGGCCGTTAGTGGACAAATTCGTCGGTTGCACTTATTAAGTTCATCTAGATAGGATTAAGCTTGTTTTATATTTATCTATTTAGTGTAATTAGTAAATAATTAACTTCTGTTATTGTGTGGCGTGTGTGATTAGGAAAAAATTATTGAGATCCACATCATCCAAATTTATACAGATTGATTCAACTATTGAAGAATTCTATGATCTTAAGTCCAAATCTGTTGAGGAGATAATAGACTCTCTGAAGGCACACGAGGAGAGGTTGTAATACTTTGGTGAAAAAGGCCAAGATTAAGCATTACTGACTAGAGCCGAGTGGCAGGCTAGAGAGAAAAAGAAGAAGAAAGATAAATCTTCTAAAGGCAACTCTCAACATGATGGGAATCATGGCTACAATCAGGGTAAAGGAAAAGACAAGATTCCACATGATGAAAGTGGCCAAAAACAAAGAAGAAGTTTGATAAATCGAAAATCAAGTGTTATTCTTGTCGGACGGTGGGCCATTTCCAATCAGAATGTGAGTTTAAAACCAGAGAAGAGAAGGCTAACCTCATGATGAAAAGGGAGGACGATAAGCCAACACTTCTAATGATCAAGGATGAAAACTTAAATGAAAGGAGTCTAATGACTTGCAAAGAAAAGGACGTCCAAGACTCAGAAGGTTTCAATACTTGGTATCTAGACACAGGTGCAAGCAATCACATGACTGGTGATGAAAGCGTCTTCTCATATCTTGACAGAACACATGGAGGAAACGTGAGATTTGGAGATGGATCATTGGTGAGCATTTTTGGGAAAGGTTCCATTCTGTTCTCAAGTGTAAAAGGTGAACACATTCCTCTTACTGATGTTTATTATATTCCAAAATTAAAGTCAAATATTATCAGGCTTGGTCAACTTGATTTGAAAGGAAACAAGTCTGTAATTCAAGATGGTTTCTTGAGCATTTTTGGAAGTAGTGGCAAGTTGATTGCTAAAGTAAAACGTCAGTCGAATAAATTGTTTACTCTTAGTCTCAAGGCTGTCAAACGGGAGTGTTTGATGGTAAGATTAGAAGATGTTAACTGGCTGTGGCACGCCAGGTTTGGTCACTTAAACTTCACAGCATTGAAGACACTCTCAAAAGATAAGATGGTGAATGGAATGCCTGAAATTAATCAGATCAACAAGCTGTGTGATGGTTGTCTCATTGGCAAGCAACACAGATCTCTTTTTCCTCACATGAGTGTGTTTAGAGCCAAAAGGCCACTTCAGTTACTACATGGAGATTTGTGTGGTCCGGTCACACCAACTACTCTTGTAGGTAATAAGTACTTTGTATTGCTAGTAGATGATTTCTCAAGGTTTATGTGGGTAAAATTCCTAAGAAGTAAAGATGAAGCCTTTGAGTAGTTTGTAAAATTCAAGAATAGCATAGGAATAGAAAAGGAAGAGAAGATAAAAAGCCTTAGGACAGATACGGGGGAGAATTTACCTCAAATCAATTCAAGGATTATTGTGAAAAAGAGGGAATAAGAAGGTATCTCACAGCTCCATACTCCCCACAACAAAATGGTGTTGTGGAGAGGAGGAATCAAACTGTGATGGAGACTGCTAGATGCACTCTAAAGAGCAAAATCTGTGCCCTGTGTGTTTTGGGATGAAGCTGTTCAAACCGCGGTATATATATTAAACAGATCACCCACAAAGAGTGTTGAAGAAAAAACACCATATGAGGCATTGAATGGAAGAAAACCGAATGTGCATCATTTGAGAATTTTTAGAAGTGTAGCATATTTCAAGGAAGTAAAGCCTATGCTCTCCAAACTGGAAGACAGAAGTAAGAAGATGGTATTTATTGGTTATGAAGAAGGATCGAAAGCATATAGATCTTTCAACACGGAGAAGAAGAAGGTGGTTGTAAGTAGGGATGCCAAATTTGCTGAAACAGAGAGTTGGAATTGGCAAGAGTTTGACAGCATCTCTCCAAGCAATGGCTCCACTTTCACAATTTTGTATGAAAATGAAATTGCAAGAGATAACAACCAAGAGAACTACATGCCATCATCATATGGGAATTCTGAACAAGTAAGTCACTTTCAGAATGAAACTCAAGATCAAAGCACTACGGTGGGTGAACACTATGATCACACACCTTTGAAGTTCAGATCCCTCCAAGAAATTTATGAGGATACACAAGAGATGGAAGAAGAATCTGGTCTGTGTTTCATGCTAAGTGAAGAACCAACTAATTTCAAGGAAGTAGTCATTGACAGAAATTGGAAGGTACCAATGGAACAAGAGATAAGTTCTATAACCAAGAATGAAACTTGGAAACTTGCTGATCTAACTATGAATCATAAGGAAATTGGCATGAGGTGGATTTATAAGTTAAAGAAAGATCCGACTGGAAAAATCAGCAAGTACAAAGCCAAGCTTGTGGCAAAGGGCTATGTGCAAAAGCATGGAATTGACTATGAAGAAGTGTATGCACCAGTGGCTAGAATGGAGACCATTCGAGTGCTTCTGGCTTTTGCAGCAGCCAAAGACTTTGAAGTTCATCATTTGGATGTCAAAACTGCATTTTTGAATGGTGAACTAAAGGAAGAGGTCTATGTTAGACAGGCGGAAGGTTTTAAAGATAGTGAAAATCCTGGAAAAGTGTTAAGGCTGTTCAAAGCTCTGTATGGGCTGAAGCAGGTGCCTAGGGCCTGGAATGCTAAGTTAAACAGAAGTCTAAAGACACTGGGCTTCACAATATGCAAACATGAACATGCACTTTACACTAGGTTTAAAGGAAAGGAGATTATGATTATGGGAATGTATGTAGATGATTTGATAATAACAGGTTCAAGCAAGGAAGGTATTGCAGCTCTGAAAAAGGAAATGATGAGAGAATTTGACATGAGTGACTTATGACTGTTGAGCTATTATTTGGGAATCCAAGTGAGGCAATCCAAAGAAGAGATCAACATATGTCAACATAGTCTTGCTAAGAAGATTGTGGAGAAGATGGGACTAACAACCTGCAATCCTTCAACAATCCCCATGGAACCAAGAATCAAATTAAGTAAGCAAAGTTTTGATGAAGAATTAGTGGATGATTCGACATACAGAAGTGTTATTGGCTCCTTAAGGTACCTCTTGAATTCTAGACATGACTTGAGTTATAGCATGGGGGTGCTTAGCAGATTCATGGAAATTCCTAGAACTTCTCACATGGAAGCACTTAAGAAAATTGTGAAGTATGTGAAAGGCACCATCAAGTATGGTTGTGCATTCAAGAAGAATCCAGAATACATCTCCCTAATTGGATAACATATAGTGATCTTGCAGGAGACTTAGATGACAGAAAAAGCTTATTAAGTTCATCTTGATAGGATTAAGCTTGTTTTATATTTATCTATTTATCGTAATTAGTAGATAATTAACTTTTGTTGTTGTGTGGCATGTGTGATTAGGATTATGTAACTGTCTTAACAGACAGTTTAGAAAAACTGTTCTAGAAAGTAGTTATAAATGTCATAATGACAGTTGGTAGATTGTGTATTTAAGGTTGTATGTACTTCGTTTGGTGTGGTTGTAACCTCGAAAAGAAAAACGTTTAGAATCAATACAAAAGAGAACTGTATTTTTTAGACAGAGATATGTTTGAAACAAATTCAATTTGTTTGAATTCAGAACAAAATTCTAAAGTGAGTTTATGACACATCTTTACTCTTCTCCTTGAACAACCTTCAATCCTCCTTCAACACTTGCAAAACATTGGAACAAGGGGTAGGGCCCCTTAAACCACCTCCGATTCCTAAGTTAGAAAGGGGTGAAATTGTCGAATGTGTGTCAAGAGGGGAATTCAAGCAAGCAAGAAAGCGTGTACCTTTTTGGAGAGTTGACTTACAATATTTAAAGGATAGAAGGAGCAACTTCGAACCAATAAATTATCATATATAAATAAATTAAAGGAGCATAATAAAAATATAAATAATCCACCAATATTCAAGGATAATAAATATCCTAAAATACTATGATTATACAAAATTATCATGCAAAATATTAATAATAAATATGGATAACATACAATATTTAATTACCAAAAGTACCCACCCCCTTTGAATCGTATTGTCAAATCCTCTGCGACTTATTCGCGAGTGGCCATGCGGAATTAAGGGTGCCCACTTTATTTGTGTATTCGTACATCCATATATGCATTCGTACAAGGGAACCTTGCTCTTCCATACGTGTATGTATGGGCAATTTTTCTCGGTCCTGAGCGATTCGTTGACCTTGTTATTGTTTTTTATGCAAGATTCAACTCTAATGCAAAAATCGACTTTTATAAAAAATAAACATGAATGTTCTAGACATCTAGAGACAAACTAAAATGTAAAAAATGCAAATTCTAAAGGCCTCATCAAAATCACATGGGAAAAGAGTGTCATGTCCTAACATGAGATCTTAGAGACGAGTCCCACACGTGCGGGTCCTCAAATAATGCCTACAACCTTTAGCTGTGCTCGGTCCTACATCGGCCAATTGTCCACCATGCACGCAAACGGTCATAGATGGTGTGCCATGCGAACACAAACGCGCCTCCAACTGGTTAGCTCATACTACAACCATGGCTTCTCCATCAGGAAACTAGATCATTTGATGGAGGGTCGAAGGAACCGCCTCTATAGCATGGATTCAGGGCCTTCCTAGAGTCAGGTTGTACAACACAAGGACGTTTACCACAATAAATTCAACCCCCATCTCTTTCCTAGCTAGACCAACCTTTTCCTTATTAAAGGACCTAAGTGGGAAAGTAGGGTACCCACCGAGGCATGTGAGTTGCATAGAAATAGGAGTCATGTCTTCTTGTCTTTTCCCTAGAAACTTGTGGACCCCGTAGTACATGATGTCCACCGAACTACCAGGATCAACAAAGTTTCTTCTTACCTCACATCCTTCCACACCCAATGTCAATTTCAGAGGATTATTGTGAGGAAGTTGTACCGTTGCATGGTCTACTACCATAAACACGATATCTTGGGCCCACGTAGGCTGTGACAACTTTGATTTGCCCCGTGGATCCTCACTACCTCCAAATCATGAAAAGACTTCATGTGTTTGCCTCTCGTCTCGAGATCGTCACCCTTATAGGTGGCGTTTATGGCGTGAACACTTCAATTCGAGCCCCTCTCATTAAGTGACCTCTCTCCCTTATTTGAGCCATCTTCTTTTTGAATAAACTCTTGGAAATGCCCTTACTTGACTAGTTCCTCCAAATGCCTTTTGTAAAAGCTCAGAACTTCTATCAAGTGTCCTTAGGTTCTATGATAAATGCAATACTTGTACGCCTTACTTTCCTCATTAGGAAACTCGTCCTTCGATGGCCACCAAAAAAACGGCTCATGCTTGATACGAGGCAAAATAAGAGAAAACATGGAAGGTTGAGAACCGTATAGGTGGCCGTCGTAGTACTTATAGCCTTCCCGAAGGTGCGCTAACACCCATCTCGGCCTTCCTCGTCCCGAGAACTATACAGGCACATTCCTATTCAATGCCTTGGCTTCAGATCAGCCTCCTCTAGCCTCGTAAACTGCCTAACTCACTCATGCAACTCAATCATACTAGAGGGGATCCTGAGTGTCAAATCTTCCATAAGCATACTAACCCGAGGTAAAGCTCTCTTAAAAGTTGTCATGTCCGTCTTCTAGTCGCAATTATCGATCTCCGAGTAGCACCCTACGAATCTGTTCGAGAATTGCCTCAATCTCTCCCCTTTCTCCTTCCTTCGACTAAACAAGGTGTCTAAGGAGACAGAATCCCAATTGTTCGCGATGTAATGCCTAATGAACTCAATGGCTATCTAGCTCCATAGTCTAATGGAATTTGGCTTCAATGTTGGGAACCACTTTAAGGCTCTTTTTCCTATGCTCTCTCAGAACTTTTTGCACATACTCGCGTCGTTAGAGACCCACAAATCCGATTATGAGAGAACAATGCAATGTCGTTTTTATTGCTTGGGTCAATTCTGCATTACGTTAGTTATCCGTTTTGGTCGAGGAAACTTTCCTGCCGTCCAAATCGGAAAGTCGAGAACCACCATTCGCTACTCCGATCACCTCCTCGTGCAGGTTGCCTTCGCCTCAACTTCTTCCAATGTCGTCGTTGCTGCTTGTTGATGAGGGATATTTAGCTTGACAACAAATAAATTTATAGTCAAGACTTCGCTGAGTATAGCGAAGTCAAGATCGTTCCACGGGAAGCACGGTTGTTTGTCTATCAACTACTAAAAATAAAACAAAGCAAAACAAAATAAAACAACCTACAACCAACCTCGTTAACGACTTTGTCAGGGTCGTTAACGAACCTGGGTAAAATACGAACACAAGATAACGAGAACAATCTAAAACACAGGTTCGATACCGAGGTAAAGGAACTCGATAAGTGATATTACGAATGATAAACCTTATAAAATAAAATACCTAGGAAAAGGGTTACCAACATAGCTATACATATAAACTTAGAAGAAGATAAAGATCATGCCTTTAAAAAGATTAATTCATCAACTTTCGTTGATTAACAAGCAAATCAATAAATTCTCATAAATCAATTCACTCAATCACTTGTTTTGAATCCAAAGATCGAAACTTTCGTAATCGAACAATATCAACCTTCAAGTCAACAACTTTCTCTTTCGATCGAGTTGAAAACTTAAATTACCTCGACTATCATCTAAGCATAAGCACAACAAGTAATTAAAATAGATAAAAGGCATTCAAAACATCAACTCACTCATCCAACGTGCATAACTATGTCGGGTTTCAACCCCAATCCTAGATAAGAAAAAATACTCACTAATCATAATAATAAAGCAAACAACTTTAATAAGAGAAAATATTGAAAACAAAACAAACTTACTTGAAATTAATATGAGAAATATCGTCTTTCAATCTTCAGAAGAAACCAAAAGCACAGAACAAAAACACGAGCAAATTCCACTAACGATCTTCATTCTCTCGATCGTTCGAACCTCTCCTTTATCTTCTCCACTCGTCTCCTCAAAATTTCGGTTCTCCAAAATAAATCGTCCCCCCTTTCTAGGCTTAGAATAAGGGTAGTTTATACTAAGAAACTATCTATTAAAACGCCTAAAAGATAAAAACTTACTCTACTAATTAAAGATAACAAGATAAAAGATATAAGATATAACACCCCTAAAATCATTCAAAACCCTACCGACAAGGAGCCATCGTTAACGACCCCACACAGGGTCGGTAGAAATCACAAAATCCACTCGAAAATTTCTATCTCTAAGCCTCATTAACGACCTTCACAAGATCGTTAACGAGCCTGGGATTCGACTTCTCTTCGACTTTCTCGACTTTAACTTGGGAATTCACTTCACTCTTCCTATGCAATCTTCCTCTTTAACTTCAAATCATCCATCCTCCCATCACATGGCTCCAGTTCAGCTCAAAAAGTGCTCTTTTCTGCTCAAAACCTACAAAAAGACACAAAACGGAGTAGCTTCCATACTTTTCACAAAATATGCAAACTTATCCAAAAACATACAAAACTAACTCTAAAAACTACTAAAACTAAACTAAACAAACTAAGAAAAACATTAAAAACTAGACTAAAAACATGAACATCAAAATACCCCATACTTAGACTTGCTTGTCCTCAAGCAATCACTAGACAACAACCAAGACTAAACAATTATGCTCATCAAGCTAATAGCCATCAACTAAAAAGCAACATCAAAAACATAGTAGAAAATAGCAAATGATTATTAACGTCATCACACATATATAAACACTAAATAGACATAAGCAAATACAATCCAACCGCACAAGGGATATATGTGTTTCACTCAACTCTCACGTGTTTAGGCTTATAAATTCAATCTTTCAACTCATCTTATATGCAAAAACTCATAGAAATTGGAACTTATATCACCAAACTCTCCACCTAAGATTTGTCAAAACAAGTATATAATCATCAAGAGAACTTAGGCTCAATGAAAAACTTCATAGAAGCTTCCATTCGGCCGGGTTGTAACGGGGCTTGGTAAAGACAATAAAGCATGGAAATATTTTGGCTATGTGGTTTGTTGGGACGTTGTTGGGACCTCTGGTTCTAAACAACGGATCAACGATGTAATTCTCTTAAGTTTTGATAATGACAAACACCATAGGGAACTAATGTGGTTTGTTCAAGTATCTCTAAGGAACGCAGGTACATCCAAGAACTCCTATGAATGATCAAAAGCCACTGCAGGCCACAATGAAGAGTTTCCATCAAGGGAACTCTGAAGAGGAAAGTTCCCATGAAGTGGGAACTCCCAGAAACAATCAAGAGAACACAAGCTTACAACGATGAAGAGTTTCCTTCAAGGGAACTCTGAAGAAGACAGTTCCCATGACATGGGAACTCACATGTGAGGACAACGACCGCTCAGCGCAGATCGCGGGATTCTGTCTCAAACAGCCTGAAGGAATAGTCTGAGGATCAGACTGTCACGCTTCATCCAACAGTCCGATTGATCCAAGAAGTTGACCTAGTTCAAACCAAAGTCACATGTGAAGAAAGTACAACTTGGGCATCAAGCAAAGGGCATTTTGGACACAAACGAAAGATGCGACTGCCCAATCCAACCTGGACTATAAAGCCAAATGAATAGTACTCGGATTGAGCACTTCTCCCAGAACTCACAAACACCCACACCAGAGAAAAGAAAAGAAAAGGAAGAGAAGTCCCCGCCGGCGAGTGTGTGATCTCGACGACGGTGAAGCTGAAGTTCCCAGGAGAAAGGGAACTGAGAAGTCAGTGTAAGGTTTGAGTTACTTGTGTTTTGCTTTTGTGAGCTTAGGAACTCAGTTGAGAGGATTTGCTAGTGTTGCTAGAGTTAGGAAGAACTCGTAGGAACAGAGAAGTGTGAATCCGGCTGTGTAACTAAGGAACAAAGCAATTAATATAAGTAAGTCATTCAAAGTCCTCCAAGCAGAGGTAGATGTTTACCCATACAACTAGTTGGTTGTAGTGGGGTTCCTCTATAAGGGAACTGTGTTCTTTACTGTTTTTATTACTTGCGAACTGTTTACTTCCGCTGCCTTGGGAACAGCTTAATTGCCAGTTCCCAAGCTCTTTGCTAACCTTTACGATCCAACAATTGGTATCAGAGCCTGCGCTCTAGATTTGTGTTAGCATCGCAGGTATCAAATGGCTCAGGAACTTACTCAGGTGGGGAACAACACTAGTAAGCCGCCCAGGCTTATTACAGGAAGATTTGAAAGCTGGCAACGCGACATGAAGGATTGGATGCGTGGCCAAGACTACTAAGCCTGGTGTGTCATCCAGAGAGGCAACTTCGAAATCGATCCAGCTATAGTCAACGACCTCTCAAAGTGGGGACCCAACGAGTACAAGTGCATGGAGGCTAACTACAAAGCCAAACAGTACCTAAAGAGGTCCATGTGCGTACAAGATTGTGACAGGGTTGCAAACCTTGACACAGCTAAGGAAATGTGGGAAGCCATCCAACAAATGCACGTTGGGAACTCAGATCTCAGAGAAGATCTTCAAATGAATGCAAAAAGGGAGTTCTACAACTTCCAAATGGAGATGGAAGAGTCCGTCGATAGCTACCAATCCCGATTTGAAGGACTTTGCACTAAAATGGAGGGATTGGGGATCACCAAAGAAGAAATCACCCACAAAATGAAGGTCCAACAGCTCTTCAACGGATTGACTGGAGAATGGGCAAACGAGAGAACGATGTTCAAGGAAAATCCAGAAAATCGAACACTCATGCTCCATCAAGTGTTTGGAAAGCTAGTGGGACACGAGAAGAGAAAGATCGATGATAAGGAACAAACTCGAGCTCATCGAGGGATCGCACTCAAGATCGAGAAAATGCTCAAATCAACCCAAGAACAACACGAAGACTCCGAAGAAGAAGAGGATGAGGAGCTAGTTCTCGTAACAAAGGCTCTTCAAAATTTCTACAAAGGGAAGTCTCAACGGAACAGTGGGAACTAGGGAAAGGGACAGAGTTCCCAAAGAAAGCCCACAGAGAAGGATCTCTCAGATGTGACCTGCTACAAGTGCAACAGGAAAGGACATTTTGCGAAGGAATGCCCACAGGGAACTGATGGCTGGAAGCAAGGAAAGAAGGCCTACATCGCTACCTGGAGCGATGATGAAGACGAAGATCCCGAGTCATGGGCACTCCCAGAGTTGTTGAAAATTCTTTCAAGTCTTGTCAAAGATAACATAAAACTGCAAAACAAGTTGGAAAAACAGGAACACATAAATTCTCGATTAGTTGGTCTTGAGCCCTATCCCAACTACATATCCCTTCTAGAAAAACTCAAGTACCATGTGTCTCACATTGTAGATCTAGAAAGAGAAATCAAAACTCTAGAGAAAGATGAGAACACCCTCTTGCAAAATCTGAGTAAGACTCCCGAACATCTTGAAGCCTCTAGTTCCCAAATTAAGTTTGTCCCAGCCAGACATGGCATAGGATACAAAGGTGAGTGCTCCAAGAACGGAAAGTCACCCCTGAGCGAACATGAGATCCATGAGTGTAGGGCCCTAGAACTTCAGTGTGAGAAACAGAAGAATGCTCATCTCGAGGAGAAAATCAAGGTCCTAGAGAGTGGAAACAGTGGTGAGAGAGATTATTATACTGGGAACTCCGGACATAGAATCTATGTCAAAATTGCTAAAGGGAACGAGTCTCGTGTGTACAACAAGGAAACCATGGATAGGAACCAGATCCAGAGACCACACCCAAAATACTACTTGGGAGAATACTATAAGACATGTTGGCACTGTGGTGCTCATGGACACTACAAGGATGCATGTCCCAAGAAAAGAGCCCAAACCCCTAGAAACCATGAGTTCTCAAACAAACAAAAACGTCATGCTAATCACCAAAGGAACTCCAACTCTCAAAATTCTAGAGACATCAACATTTCTGACTATATCTTGAATGAAAATGTTTTCCCTTGCAAGGGACCTAGCAAGAGTCATCTTGCCTGGGTCTCAAAACACTAACTTTTCCTTTTAGGTGGCAATGAGAGGGAACAGTACATGGTTCATAGATAGCGGATGCTCGAACCATATGACAGGAAACAAGGATATCCTCATCTCACTCCACACTCATGCCGAAGGGGGCCACGTCTCATTTGGCAACAAAAACAAGGGAGAAGTTATTGGAAAAGGAGAAGTGTTGCTCAATAGATCTATCAAAGTTAGCAACGTAAATCTGGTAAAGGATCTGGGATACAATCTGTTGAGTGTCTCTCATATGTGTGATCAAGGAAACAACATCGTCACTTTCGACTCAGATGAATGTCTCGTCATCAACAAGAAGACCAACAAAGTAATTATGAGAGGAAGAAGATACAACAATGTGTATGTGGTGGATACCAACTTTGAACCACCAATGAAGCTGTGCCTTGCGAGTTCCCAAGATGACACGGAACTCTGGCATCGAAGACTGGGACATGCTGGTGTAAATCAAATCCTGAAGCTTTATCTACAGGATCTGGTCATTGGTCTTCCACGGATTAATCTCGAAGGAGTCAAAATGTGTGAAGCATGTGTTCGAGGGAAACAGACCAGAAATTCCTTTAAACCAAAGAAGGTGGTAAGCACAACCAGGTCCCTAGAGCTAATTCACATGGATCTCTGTGGTCCCATGAGAACGGCTAGCTACGGTGGAAAAAGGTACATGTATGTTCTAATTGACGACTTTTCAAGATTCACGTGGGTTATTTTCTTGAAGGCAAAATCACAAGCATTTGAAGAATTTGAGCCCTTCATCAAAAGAACAGAAGTAAGCTTGGGGCTAAAACTGAAAGCAATCAGATCTGATCACGGAACTGATTTTCAAAACTCGGAGTTCCTAAACTTCTGTGAGAAAAATGGGATCTCTCACAATTTCTCAGCTCCTCGCACCCCTCAGCAAAATGGAGTGGTCGAGAGAAAGAACAGAACCCTGGAGGACATGGCCAGAACCATGATGATTGAAAGTGGAGTTCCTGAGTACTTCTGGACTGAAGCCATCTCCACAGCTACGTACATCCTGAACCGAGCCATGACAAGGCCACTGATCAACAAGACGTCCTATGAGCTCATCAAAGGAAGAAAACCAAACATCTCACACTTGAGAACATTTGGTTGCACATGCTTTGTTCACAACAACGACAAAGACAATCTTGGCAAATTCGACCCCAGAAGCGACGAAGGGATCTTCCTGGGATACTCATCACAAAGCAAGGCTTACAGGGTCTATAATGAAAGGACCAAGAAGATAGAGGAAAACATTCATGTCGTCTTCAACGAAAAGTCTGTAAAGATGGGAACCGAGACCCAAGGGAAGGGAACTCTGTTCAAGCTAGTCAGACATGAAGACGATGATGATGACGATGATGAGCCAAGGAAAAGGGATGAAGACTATCCAAGTGCAAGCAACATTCCACAACCAGGGAACAACGACGAAGGTCCAACTCTCACTGATCAAACCTCCCTCGAGGCTCCCTCTTCCGAAGAACTACAAGACACCTCAAACTCTCTCGAGGTTCCCTCTTCAGGGAACAATTCTGCTGTCCCCCAAGACAATACTCTGCCAGAATCAAGTATTCAAGGGGAACAAGAACCTGCCAGAAATCTCTGAAGAAACATCAAATGAAGAAGCTGAAGATGAGAGTTCCCATGACAAAGAGACACCAACTGAAGATGACACACATGCAAGGGAACTCACTCATACAAGAACCTTTCAACAAAGGAAGGACCACCCCATTGAAAACATCATCTCCCCTTACGATAAAGGTGTACAAACTCGTTCCTCTCTCAATAATTTTTGTGCTTTTAACGCGTTTGTTTCCATGGTGGAACCCAAAAATATCAAAGAAGCCTTGAAGGATCCAGATTGGATTCAAGCTATGCAAGAAGAACTCCACCAATTCGAGAGGAACAAAGTTTGGAAGCTAGTTCCTAGGCCCAAAAACAAGAACATCATAGGAACTCGATGGGTCTTTAGGAACAAGCTTGATGATACTGGGGCTGTAGCAAGGAACAAGGCTAGGCTAGTGGCAAAAGGCTACAGGCAAGAAGAAGGAATCGACTACGATGAGACCTTCGCACCGGTTGCCAGGATCGAGGCCATCAGACTCTTAATTGCCTATGTTGCTCACAAGGGATTCAAGCTCTATCAAATGGATGTGAAAACAACCTTCCTCAATGGACATCTCAAGGAATAAGTTTATGTGGCCCAACCTCCAGGATTCGAAGATGAGAAGCTACCCAACCATGTCTATTTTCTGGAGAGGGCTCTCTACGGACTCAAACAAGCTCTGAGAGCTTGGTATGACAGGTTTGCTCAATTCCTCTTGTCCCATGGGTACCTTCGCGGTTCCATAGACAAGACTTTGTTTTTAAAGAAAGAGTCTAAAGACATTTTGATTGTGCAAGTATATGTTGATGACATTGTGTTTGGAGCAACTAACGAAACTCTTGTAGAGAAATTTAAGGACCTCATGAGCAGTGAGTTTGAAATGAGTCTCATTGGGGAACTCACGTTCTTCCTGGGACTTCAAATATCCCAAACCAAGGAGGGAACAAAGATTCATCAACAGAAATACATCAAGGAAATGCTCGTGAAGTATGGGATGGAACACTCCAAGCCCATTGACACTCCCATCTCACCAAATTCAAGGCTCAATGCGGATGAAACATGTATTAGTGTGGACCAAAGGAACTATCGAGGTATGACCGGGTCCCTTCTCTACTTAACAGCTAGTAGACCTGATATCATGTTCTTCGTATGTCTTTGTGCTCGCTTTCAAGCTAACCCTAAGGAATCACACCTGAAAGAGGTGAAGAGAATTTTTAGGTATCTCAAAGGGAACGATAACTTGTGCCTATGGTATCCAAGGAACAGTTCCCTTGAGCTCATTGCATATATAGATGCAGATTTTGCAGGGTACTTGGTTGATAGAAAGAGCACATCAGGAATGGCCCAGTTCCTAGGGTCATGCTTAGTCTCGTGGGGATCTAAAAAGCAAAACTCAGTAGCACTCTCCACAGCTGAAGCCGAATATGTGGTTGCCGCATCGTGCTGTTCCCAAGTTCTATGGCTTAAGTCACAACTCTAGGATTATGGTATGTCTTTTGGCCCAGTTCTCATACTTTGTGATAACACTAGTTCCATAAACATTTCCAAAAATCCTGTGCATCACTCTAGAACTAAGCATATTGATATAAGGCATCACTTTCTACGTGACTATGTTGAAAGTGGGAACATCTCGATGGAACACTGTAGAACTGAAGAATAAATTGCGGACATTCTTACCAAAGCTTTAGACAGACGTCCCTACCAGCGTTTTCGAATGCTTCTAGGGATGATAACTCTAAACTAAACAAGTCCCTGTTTGTCTCTCTCTCAATGCCTGACTAGTTTATCTAAGATTGCATGATAGGGAACTTGGATTTATTGCTTTCACTTTGCCATGATTACTAGTCTAAAGATAAACGTGTACAAAGGAACTCTATTTCTTTTGGCCCAAAATGATCAACCAGAGTTCCCCTTATCCCTCTTTACAAGCCACCATGACGGTTGATCATATGACCCACCCTAAGCTAGGGACCAGACAAATGCTTCTCATGAGCCAAACTATTCCCATTATCGAGTCGAAAATTGTCTGGTTCCCTTTGTGTTCCCTAGCCCCACAAAAGGATGAGTGTGAAGTTCCCTTAACCACTTCACTCTCCCTGACCTTGATAAGATCATGGGAACTGATGCATCTACAAAGGGAACGCTGACTCATCTACAAAGAAAAACCGTCACTTGGGAAGCGGACTTTTGTGTTAGAGGCTCTGAAACGCTGAGGGCCAAGTATTCAAATTTTGAAAAGGACTTCCCAAGAGATCGTGACGTGTGTCCAGAGGCGTGCTAGAGAAGTTGAAACGGCGCCCCACATTCATTGGGCAAAGGTTATCGAGGTTACTCCACTTCCCTTTCTACCCTTCACCTCCTCTCTCCTTTAAAACCCTTCTTTGCTATTTTTGGGCCCTTTATTCCATCTTCCACCTCTGTCATTCGTCTTGTCCACATCTCTTTCACTCTCTTTTCAAGAAACCTCCAAAACCTCCCAATTTCTTACAAAAATGGCCCCTCAACACACCTTTGTCCAGATCAAAGCATGGGTACATGCCAATCCTCGCATCCTCTTCATCTCTCAACTAAAAGAGATTGAGCAAGAATCGGACCCAACCATGAAGGATGTTCTTATCTAAGGGCTATACAAAATAGTAAGCCCCTTCTTGCCCCCTCCTCCTCCTCCGGTCAACGAAACTGTCATCTGGACTTCTTCCTCTTCCGAATCTCTTCCTCTCCCCCCTTCAAACACCTCCTCTGGAGTTGTCATCGTTGACAACTTCGGAGACGCTTGCCCTTCCATCAACGAGAAACCCCACAAATCCAAACACCGCCATTCATCCAAACGCCGTCACTCCTCAAAAGACCCCTCAAAACCCAAAAAATCCAAACATTTCCACGACCCCTCCAAATCCAAAAAGCGTAAACACTCTGAGGCCTCTGAATTCTCGGAACTCAGAAAGAAGGCTTTCTTCAAGTTTGAGGACTACTTGAACTGCTCCAAGGAGAGTTCCTGTGCTCCCAGACCTCCTTTCCCTTTCGCTTCCGACGATGGGACCTCTCAATCCCAAGGTCTACTCCCCTCTTCCTCCTCTCTCCCTCCTCTTCTAACCGAGGGACCTCCCAAACCTCCTCTCACAAAACAACCGACTTCCCCTCCACCACCTCCTTCAGTTTCCACCACCAAGGGAACTCCACCTCCCCAACCTTCTTCACTTCCTCCCGTTCCCATAACTACGGGATCTCCAACTCCACCTCCACCTCACAAAACTCCTTCTCCTCCTTCTTCACCAAAACACATCTCCACCTCTCCCATTTCTACTTCGGGGATCTCTACTCCCCAAGTCACCACATCCCTTCCTCCCCCATCCACACAACTCTCCACCCCTCTTCCTTCTTCTACTCTCACCTCTTCCATCACATCCCCCATCACCACCAAACTCCCCTCTCCCTCACCATCCAAAAGTACCGTCGCTCTCACCTCAGACGGCGACGATCTTCCTCTCTCCGTGGTCATCGGCAAACTGACCAAGGACCCTCCTCCTATCATCATGGGAACTCTGGAGGAGGAGGCCCAGCTCAAGGCAATCGAGGAAGAGCTCAACCGGGACCCCTCTGAGCACACAGTCTCCCAAGGGACAAAGTCCCCAGAAAAGGTGGCTCCTGAAGATCCCACGGAGAGAAGGGACCTCGCACCACCTGGAGGTGCTGAGGCAACAACGAGTCATCCTGAAGATGACACGGAGGGCTCACAATCGAGCTCCTCCGAGGAAGAAGGGACCTCCCAAGATAAGGTCGAAGAAGAAGAAGCTCCAGCTGTTAAGGAGCCAGCACGGATCCCAACACCTGGACACCAAATGGTGGTGTCCACAAGTTCCCAACCGCCAAGGGACCGCGTGCTTATGATTGAAGCGGCTGCACCCCCTCAGCAGAAAGGACCTCGCACGGTGTCCAGGGGGAACACGTCAAAGAGTACTACAAGGAAGGGGAAAGGGACCTCTTCCACGAAACATCCTATGGATGAACGCCGGAAGCTCCTTCCTCCTCTCATCATCTCTGAAGACGTGTTAGCTGACAACGGTTTAGGGTAACTGTGGGACCTGATCAACGCCCAGGGCTGGGAGAGACTCTGCCAAGAGACTGTGAGCGTAGATCCCTCACAAGTGCGTCAGTTTTACAACAACTTCAATATCACCAACAACTGCACTCAGGGAACTCTCTCCCATGAAGGCGACGAGTTCATCTTTACAACGTCGACAATCCGCCTTCAACTCCAAGTCCCTGGACAAGGGCTCAATGAGTTGCCCAGCAAACTCTGGGGGGACTTCAATAGCGCTGAAGTGTACAACACTATCTTTGAGGGTCGGGTTCCCTCCAAAGTTCCCTCGACGCAGCATCTCCCCTTGGTCGCCAAGCTTGCTCACCAGTTCATCATCAATGTGGTGATCCCTCGCCAGGAGAAGCGTCTGGTCGTCAACCTCCCTGATGCCATCCTCCTCTACCACTTCCTCCTCAAGAAGCCCATCAACCTTCCCCGAATCATCCTTGGGCACATGGAGAAGTGCATGGCCTCTAAATCCCATTCCCTTCCCTATTCTGGGCTGATCAAGAAGCTCCTACAAAAAGAGGGTCTCTACGACGCCTCTAAAGACGAAATCGAGCTTGGAAGGGAACTGGACATTTCAGTTGTCCAGAAGATGAGGCACTCTGAGCCTGTGGAGGCGGCGGCTCCACTAGAGTCTGGTACACAAGAGGGGAACTCTCCAGTGTTGCTCCGCATTGCCAACACCCTCGACAAAATTGCCAGGGACCAAGCAGCGTTGGCCAGAGGTCAAGAAAAGCTTACACAAGTCCTTACGCGCCTCTGTGACGCCCTTCTCCCTCAAGACCCATGATCTCTCCCTTCTTCTCCCCTTTAATCCAAAAATGACCACAAATTGTACTTGGGTTCCCATTGTATATATTATCTTAAGTAATGAAATGGTCTTTATTTTGATTGCTTGTTCCCTTCTTTCCTATTATTGCTTTGCTTGTTTTCGATGATGTCAAAAGGGGGAAAGAAAAAAATGCGATATGAGTTAAAAGTTTAAATTATCACAGATCACGCAAAAGCTAAGGGGGAACAATTGCATAAAAAGCTTAATAGGAACTATGTGTCTCACCAGAAGTGGTTCCCTAAATCTAAGTGTTTCACTAAAAGTGACTTCCGAAAATCATACTTAGGAACTCATCAGCATATCATTCATTGAAATACCTGCATATTTTGTGATGGGTTTGTCATCATCAAAAAGGGGGAAATTGTTGGGACGTTGTTGGGACCTCTGGTTCTAAACAACGGATCAACGATGTAATTCTCTTAAGTTTTGATAATGACAAACACCATAGGGAACTAATGTGGTTTGTTCAAGTATCTCTAAGGAACGCAGGTACATCCAAGAACTCCTATGAATGATCAAAAGCCACTGCAGGCCACAATGAAGAGTTTCCATCAAGGAAACTCTGAAGAGGAAAGTTCCCATGAAGTGGGAACTCCCAGAAACAATCAAGAGAACACAAGCTTACAACGATGAAGAGTTTCCATCAAGGGAACTCTGAAGAAGACAGTTCCCATGACATGGGAACTCACATGTGAGGGCAACGACAAGGAGCCATCGTTAACGACCCCACACAGGGTCGGTAGAAATCACAAAATCCACTCGAAAATTTCTATCTCTAAGCCTCATTAACGACCTTCACAAGATCGTTAACGAGCCTGGGATTCGACTTCTCTTCGACTTTCTCGACTTTAACTTGGGAATTCACTTCACTCTTCCTATGCAATCTTCCTCTTTAACTTCAAATCATCCATCCTCCCATCACATGGCTCCAGTTCAGCTCAAAAAGTGCTCTTTTCTGCTCAAAACCTACAAAAAGACACAAAACGGAGTAGCTTCCATACTTTTCACAAAATATGCAAACTTATCCAAAAACATACAAAACTAACTCTAAAAACTACTAAAACTAAACTAAACAAACTAAGAAAAACATTAAAAACTAGACTAAAAACATGAACATCAAAATACCCCATACTTAGACTTGCTTGTCCTCAAGCAATCACTAGACAACAACCAAGACTAAACAATTATGCTCATCAAGCTAATAGCCATCAACTAAAAAGCAACATCAAAAACATAGTAGAAAATAGCAAATGATTATTAACGTCATCACACATATATAAACACTAATTAGACATAAGCAAATACAATCCAACCGCACAAGGGATATATGTGTTTCACTCAACTCTCACGTGTTTAGGCTTATAAATTCAATCTTTCAACTCATCTTATATGCAAAAACTCATAGAAATTGGAACTTATATCACCAAACTCTCCACCTAAGATTTGTCAAAACAAGTATATAATCATCAAGAGAACTTAGGCTCAATGAAAAACTTCATAGAAGCTTCCATTCGGTCGGGTTGTAACGGGGCTTGGTAAAGACAATAAAGCATGGAAATATTTTGGCTATGTGGTTTGTTGGGACGTTGTTGGGACCTTTGGTTCTAAACAACGGATCAACGATGTAATTCTCTTAAGTTTTGATAATGACAAACACCATAGGGAACTAATGTGGTTTGTTCAAGTATCTCTAAGGAACGCAGGTACATCCAAGAACTCCTATGAATGATCAAAAGCCACTGCAGGCCACAATGAAGAGTTTCCATCAAGGGAACTCTGAAGAGGAAAGTTCCCATGAAGTGGGAACTCCCAGAAACAATCAAGAGAACACAAGCTTACAACGATGAAGAGTTTCCTTCAAGGGAACTCTGAAGAAGACAGTTCCCATGACATGGGAACTCACATGTGAGGACAACGACCGCTCAGCGCAGATCGCGGGATTCTGTCTCAAACAGCCTGAAGGAATAGTCTGAGGATCAGACTGTCACGCTTCATCCAACAGTCCGATTGATCCAAGAAGTTGACCTAGTTCAAACCAAAGTCACATGTGAAGAAAGTACAACTTGGGCATCAAGCAAAGGGCATTTTGGACACAAACGAAAGATGCGACTGCCCAAGCCAACCTGGACATAAAGCCAAATGAATAGTACTCGGATTGAGCACTTCTCCCAGAACTCACAAACACCCACACCAGAGAAAAGAAAAGAAAAGGAAGAGAAGTCCCCGCCGGCGAGTATGTGATCTCGACGACGGTGAAGCTGAAGTTCCCAGGAGAAAGGGAACAGAGAAGTCAGTGTAAGGTTTGAGTTACTTGTGTTTTGCTGTTGTGAGCTTAGGAACTCAGTTGAGAGGATTTGCTAGTGTTGCTAGAGTTAGGAAGAACTCGTAGGAACAGAGAAGTGTGAATCCGGCTGTGTAACTAAGGAACAAAGCAATTAATATAAGTAAGTCATTCAAAATCCTCCAAGCGGAGGTAGAGGTTTACCCATACAACTAGTTGGTTGTAGTGGGGTTCCTCTATAAGGGAACTGTGTTCTTTACTGTCTTTATTACTTGCGAACTGTTTACTTCCGCTGCCTTGGGAACAACTTAATTGCCAGTTCCCAAGCTCTTTGCTAACCTTTACGATCCAACATGGTTCTAATAATATCCGGGAATCAAAGACTCCTAAAAACTCACACATCTCCAAAAACCTTCATAAAAACAATACCAAACTCTCTAAAACTTTATGCACTTTTTCTTTCACTCACCCAATATATCCTAGAAAGCCTCATAAAACAACTCAAAAGAATTTCTAGCTTATTTTTTAAACACAAATGCACATCTTACTTCTCTCTTTTCTCCCCCTTTTTTTCGTATATATTTCTTTCAGCTCTTTTTTTTTCTTTTCTTTCTCTCGAGCAGCCTCGTACAACCTCGTTAACGAACCAACTAGGTTGTTAACGAGATTCATCGTGAACTTATTCTCTTATTTCTTCCTTTTTTCAACAACAACTTTCTTTTGTGCATCCTTCTTTTACCAAGAGATCTTTTTACAAATTAACATAAGAGACTTCCAATCTACCATTCCCAAAACCTTAATTTTCGAACCAATTACAACTTTTCACTCAACAAAACAATCCTCTCCAATCTAAGTCCTAATCCCCGGATAAGGTCAAGCTTATCTTGGCTAGGAAAAAATTTTGTGGAGCTAAAAATAAAAGGCTTAAGGCTCAAATTGGTTGTCAAAAAGAAGGATAATGTAAGGGTGGATAGGGATAAATAGGGCTTATGAAAAAGTAAGCTCTCTATCATATGACTTTCACAAGTAATGAACTATAAATCTTATATAGGCCTCAAGAAATAGATAATCATCACAATTCCAAGAGATAATATACGTAAAGAGAGTAAATCACACAAGAAAAGAGAGGGATTTTTGATGTTCTCCCTATAAAGCCAAAAAATAACTCACAAGGTATATTTTTGTTGGATTGCATCACTTATGCTAAAAATAATACATGCTCAATTTCATCAAATGCTATTCCTCTATAAAACAACTTCATATCAAGAATTAGGCTATACTATCAAAGACATGCCTGCAAGGATTTACATGATCATGCTAGCAACTACTATCATAGAACCAAAAGAAAGGGGTATCTATCCATTCTAAAACTCTTTTTGGAATTTTTTAATATTTTCAATTTTGTTTTGTGATTTTTGATTATTTTTTTTTAAAACAAAAAACTACTTAAAACACACAAGACACATAAAACAAACAAGACACAAGTTTTCTACCTTTCCCACCCCATACTTAAAATTACAATGTCCCCACTGTAATAAAAATAAGCGAAAGAAAAGAATAGAAAAGAAAAAGAAAAAAGAAAGAGAAACTTACAAGATTTTTAAAGCAGAAAAGAAGCAACTCTCAAAAGCTAGATCAGCGCCTTTGTGGTGGGAACCAGTTCTCGAAGTTCCCCATAAAATCGTACATCGTCCTCCAACGCTCCGCATCATCCGCCTCTCTTTGTTGGTGCCTCGCATCATCTCCCACCTATTCATCCTCTGGTGGAGATAAGCCTATTGCAGGTTAAGCTGCTGCATCTGAGACGAAATATCTTTGGTCCATGGAGGTGGGATACTCGATCCAGTGTAAGCAGGCTGAGGTGGTGGTTGGTAGTAATTATGAGGCTGTAAGTGGTCTTGAAAAATTACCGGATTGTAAGGCATAAGACCATAAGAATGGGGCTCGACAAGTGGCGGCGGGGGGTCGTTACCGAAGCTGTGTGCCTCGGTAGTAGCCTCGAAGTGGTCGTTAACGAAGTTGGGTGGCTCGTTAACGAAGTTGTTGTTCCCCATAACTTCGGTATCGAGGTCGTCCTCCCCGATATCGAGCACTTCCGTGCCTGCCTCTGTTCCTGCCTCACATTCTTCATCATCTTCATCCATTGCCTCTCCTTCTCTAGCAAACCGTGTCACACACGGCCTCAAAGTCGGCTCATCTTGCGGCTTGTGCTCTAACGGGAATGCATGACCCGTCCAGGATTCGTACCAATTCGGTACATAAACAAGCTCCATCTTTGCCAAGGCAAGAAGAACGTCTTGGCCAAGAATTTTGGTGGCGTGCCCTCTCTCGGTTCGTAGAAAGATGTTGGAGGCGAAGTAATAATTCTTGTCGACCAATTTGACTTGACCCCTTGATTCTCAACATATTATAGCCACTCGTACCCTAAGTTCAACGGAGCGGGATCCTCAAAGAGAATGGTTCGGAGGCATGCAACATTCATCCTTGTTGGCATATTCAACTCTCTTTTGGGCCAAAAAGTAGCAGCTAGTACTCGGAGAATGATCTGAAAAATGGGGCTGATGATGCTTTCCCTGGAAAGTGCTGCAACGGAGGGCTCTACTTCCCCGGAAATATGGCTCCAAGTCCTTGTCACCTTGTAGTCCTTGATCTTGTAATCTCGAGAAGGATTAGGAAGCTCGAGAATACCATTGAACTCCTCCATTGTGTACTCGTGACTGACATTGTCGAGCCGAAATCTTATCCGTCCTACCGAGGTCTTGGTCGGGAATCTCGTCTTAAGAGTAGCCAAGAAATCAGAAGTAAGGGCAGGGAAGTGCGGCGTCGCCTCCTTCTTTAGCAAATGAGGCACTCCGAGAATAAAAAAGGCATGCTTGACATCCTCCTAAATCCCTATGGACTTTGCACTTTACCTTGAGAACCACCTAATGTAGTGGTCTCGATCCAATAAGGTGTTGAAGCGATCAGCCTGTACTTGGGTGCGCAAAATCACATTGTCAATGCGCGGAGGAGACGAGGACTGTTGAGTCCTTTTCTTCTTCTGGGATCTTGTTGCAGCTCGGCTAGTACTTGCCATATGGACCTACGAAAATACTAATTATCCAAGATAAGATCCACACAAATCAATAGAGAAGAGACCCCATACTTGGTCTCGAAAATGCTCTCGAAGTGATTCGTTAACGACCCAATTGGTGTCGTTAACGAGCCTGGGCTTGCGTTTTAGAACCGGATAAATTGAAGGGTCGTTAACGAACCTGGCCAGGTCGTTAACGAGCCTGGGCGATAACCATCTGCGGTTTCTGAGTTCTAAAACTCAATAATTTTCGCAATAAATTAAGCATGAAACCAACACAATCCCACATAAGACACATAATCATGTGCATGCACCCCATACTTGCTCTATTACCCAATCCGAACATGTCAATTTTGCCCAAAAAACACATGGTGAAGATCAAACTCAATTCAAAGAACAAGGTAGTTCATGCTTTTTCTAATCAAAATTCCTCATGCAAAATTGAGCAAGAACAAACCATCGTAATCAAGATCGAACACCAATATATAAAGCTATAAGATCATTGAGCAATATAGACATGCAATTCAATCACTTCAAACAAGATCAATATATGAAATTTTTACCCCTAAAATCATGAATCTGGCAAATAGAGAGTTAGGGTTTAGAAATCATACCGTTTGATTGAGAAATTGAAGAACAAGATTGAAATCGGGAGTGGTTAACGAGCTAGATTTCTCGCCGGTAACGAGGTTGGGAATGGGGGTCTCGTTAACGTGGTGGGATTTCGGGGCTAGGGCGGTGGTGTGGGTACCGCTTGGTGGTGAGGGAACACCGGTAGGATTGATTGAGAGATTTGAGTTTTTAGATTGAAAGATTTGAGGGTGGGATTTTGGGAGTTTTGGAAGGGTTTTATAGGAGAGGGATAGAGGTAGGGGAAGAGGGTAAAAGAGCGGCACAAGTAAAAGATATAGGATAGATTAGGTCAAAAATACTTACCTGCCCGTTTCCCGAATTCGGATCACCAAAATGGGTCGTTAACGACCCTAGTGGGGGTCGTTAACGAGTATGCGTGACCTGTTTCGAATGATTTTCGAGCCCAACTCCTATTTCAGGTTAGCCTAAAAACAATTCTATCTTTCTAACTTCCAAACTAAAAAAGAAATCAAAAGAAAGCTAGGAAAAAGATCTAAAAGAAAGGAAAAACTAAACTAAACTAAAACCGGATTGCCTCCCATAAGCGCTATTTTTAACGTCGTTAGCCCGACGTACTTACCTTGGCTTAAGGTGATTCTCTTGCAGCTATGTCAGGGTTTTAAGGGACCTCATACTTAGCTTTGTAGGCATTATTGGTTTTTGTCACTAAATTTGGTCCTTTATCTTCTATCAATATGCCCGGTATTCCTACACAAGGGTTAGCGAAATCCGAAAACCAAGGGGGTTTGGACTCCTCTATCGCATAAATGGTAGGGTACGGTGTAGGAACAGAATATGGAGAAGAATCATAACCAGTAATAGTGAATTCATGGTTAGAGTACTCACCTTGATTTATTGGGAACGATGTTGACACCGAGGTTATCGGGGTCGTTAACGAGCCTGCGCTGGTAAGGCTTTTGTCATTTTATTGCATTCACGTTTTTGGACCGGGGGGGTCGGTAGGGATCTATGTGAAATTCTCGTCCTCTATGCTTACTGGAGGAGAATCATTAGAAACAGCTATATCGAGTTCTGGCTGGTTCAACTCGATCTGTGCGGCCGCCGTTGGGTCATTGGCGTTCTAGTCAAGGCTGAATTCTACGCGTTCCTCTCCAATATCAAAAGTGAGGAGTCCTCTCTGCACGTCTACCCTGGCACCTGCTGTAGCTAGGAATGGCCTGCCTAAGATGATGGGGACTTGAGGGTCTTCAGGCATGTCAAGGACGATAAAATCGTTTGAAATAAAAAATTTCCCAACTTGAATGGAATAATCGTCCACGACTCCTGTAGCTTTTACGCTTGATCCGTTCGCCATGTAGAGATTCATGTCTACGGGCTCCAATGGTCCTATATTGGCCTTTGACCATATTGAAAGAGGGAGTAAACTGGCACTGGCTCCCAAATCACATAGAGCCTTGAATTTATGGTCGCCTATGCCAATTGTTATGGAAAATCTCCCTGGGTCGCCTAATTTCTCTAGTAAAGCGATGGATCGGACCTCATTTTGTAGCTTTGTAATGGATCTTTTGCTGCTAAGAATATCTTTCAAGAATTTTGTGTAAGCTGGCATTTCGCTTAGAGCCTCAGCGAGTGGGATAGAAATATTTATGCCCTGAAGAATCTTTACGAAATGCTTGAACTTACTCTCTGTAGAGTCCTTTGATTTCTTAGTAGGAAAAGGAATTGATTTCACCATTCTCAGAACCAAATCGGACTCGAGAGGTGATGCTACCGGGTCGACATTAGGGGTCGATTGGTGTGCTCGAAGGATCGTTACCGACCCTGGTGGGGTCGTTAACGAGCTTGGGATTGGGAGAGGAGCTCGGATTAGGAAACTTACCTGTGCTGGGGTCGTTAACGACCCCAGGAGCTTCGTTATCAACGCATTCAGGTTCCGTAACGACTCTCTCAGACTCGTTATCGAGCTGGGACGTGGCTTCCTCATCAGTTGTGGGGCTCTTCTCTTTAGCCTGGACACGCTCCGGTAGTGTCTTCCCGCTCCTAAGGTGAACCGTTGCTATTTGTCCTCTAGGGTTCTCCTCCGGACGACCCAGGAGTTGCCCTTGTGGTCTTGGAATCTGTGCAGCGAGGTTCCCTAGTTGGGAGTCGACATTCTTCTTCCACACATCGAACTCTCCCCATCTTTTTAATTGGCTATTAAAGTTGGCTTGAACTCCGTTAATGCCTTCCTGTAACCCTTGTACCCATGATGGTGGCTCTTGATAGCCGGGAGGTCGATACGGTGTAGGTCGTCTATCCGGTGGAGGTGTTGCGTAGTTGGAATTCGGATTTTGATTTCCCCATGTTGGATAATTTTTTGACCTGTCAAAATTACTAGGCGAGTTCCTGTATGGGCCTCTCATATAGTTTAGTTCAGCATATGTCTCAGCGGCTCTTACCTGCTCTATGTCAGTGCAAGCAGAAGTACTATGGGCAGAAGAGCCACATTCTTGACAAGATTGAGAGGATTTCAGAAAACTTACCTGCTTCTTCAGACGGTTGACCTCGTCCTACAAAAATTGATTTTTGACATCTGGGTCAACATCCTCCTTGTTAGGCACGTAGAGACGTCTCTGGGGCTGGGGTGATTGTGGGGTACCATACATGGAATCATAGTTAGACAGCTGGTCCAATAATTCCCATGCAGTTGTGGGATCCATCTCTATAAAACCGCACGTTGTATGCGTGTTGATGCGGTTCTTCGTCTTTGCATTAATACCCTGGAAAAAGATTTCTTGGATAACATATAAAGGTTGCCCATGAGTAGGGCACTATCTAAGCATTTCCTTAAATCTTTCCCATATCTCTACAAAGGTCTCGTTAGGCAGCTGGTGATAGGAGGTGATGCGTTTTCTCAACTCCGTTGTCTTGGGAGGAGGGAAAAACTTTGTACGAAAATGATCATACAAAGCCTTCCAAGTCCTGATAGACTTAGGAGGTAAGCTCTCCAACCAGCTCAGGGCCTTTCCTGTAAGAGACCACCTAAAAGCTTTTAACAGAACATATTCAAGTGAGACACCCTCAGCAGCTATGGTGTCACATAAATCAAGAAAATTTCTAATATGTTCCATAGGGCAGTCAAGAGGTTTCCCCTCAAACTGAGCCATTTTAATCAAGGATATAAATTGAGATTTAATCTCAAAAGTCTTTTCTATCTACGGAAGCATAATTGCAGACTCCGGCACCCTTAGTACTGGATGCATATATTGCTTGGCATTCCTCGGATAGGCATTCAGCTCTTCTTGTAAATGAGCATTGTTGACACGTTGACATTCAGTCTCGACATTAGTTGCGTCTCGGTCAACTTGTAGCTCCTCCATCCGCTTCTGGAGGACTTCCATCTATCGAGCTAATTCTTTAGGTGCAGACATGGCTCGGTTTTCTCTGAGTCTACGTTGCAGGGAACGTTCAGGCTCTGAATAATAACTGGTGTTGTCAAATTCGAGCCTGCGTCGTCCAGCTGGCATACGTTGAGAAAACAAATAAAGAGAACAAAATTAAAAACCAAAACGGGGTCGGGATATTCCCATACCCACAGATAAACAAACCAACATTGTTGTTTCCCCGAAAACGACGCCAATTTGTTGATGAGGGATATTTAACTTGACAACAAATAAATTTATAGTCAAGACCCCGCTAAGTATAGCGAAGTCAGGATCGTTCCACGGGAAGCACGATTGTTTGTCTATCAACTACTAAAAATAAAACAAAGCAAAACAAAACAAAACACCCTACAACCAACCTCGTTAACGTGTCAGGGTCGTTAACGAACCTGGGTAAAATACGAACACAAGATAATGAGAACAATCTAAAACACAGGTCGGTACCGAGGTAAAGGAACTCGATAAGTGATATTACGAATGATAAACCGTATAAAATAAAAGACCTAGGACAAGGGTTACCACAACGCTATGCATATAAACTCAGAAGAAGATAAAGATCATGCCTTTAAAAAGATTAATTCATCAACTTTTGCTGATTAACAAGCAAATCAATTAATTCTCATAAATCAATTCACTCAATCACTTGTTTTGGATCCAAAGCTCGAAACTTTCGCAATCGATCAATATCAACCTTCAAGTCAACAACTTTCTCTTTCGATCGAGTTGAAAACTTAAATTACCTCAACTATCGTCTAAGCATAAGCACAACAAGTAATTAAAACAGATAACAGGCATTCAAAACATCAACTCACTCATCAAACATGCATAACTATGTCGGGTTTCAACCCCAATCCTAGATAAGAAAAACTACTCACTAATCATAATAATAAAGCAAACAACTTTAATAAGAGAAAACATTGAAAATAAAACAAACTTACTTGAAATCAATACGAGCAATATTGTCTTACAATCTTCAAAAGAAATCGAAAACACAGAACAAAAACATGAGCAAATTCGACTAACGATCATGATCCTCTCTCTTGATCAAACCTCTCTACTATCTTCTCCACTCGTCTCCTCAAACTTTCGGTTCTCCAAAATAAATCATTCCCCCCCTCTAGGATTAGAATAAAGGTATTTATACTAAGTAACTATCTATTAAAAAGCCTAAAAGATAAAAACTTACTCTACTAAAGATAACAAGATAAAAGATATAAGAATTAACAACCCTAAAATCAGTTAAAACCCTACCGACAAGGAGCCATCGTTAACGACCCCGCACAAGGTCGGTAGAAATCACCAAATCCACTCGAAAAATTCTATCTCTAAGCCTCGTTAACGACCTTCACAAGATCGTTAACGAGCTTGGGATTCGGCTTCTCTTTGACTTTCTCGACTTTTAACTTTGGACTTCACCTCACTCTTCCTATGCAATCTTCCTCTTTAACTTTTAATCTTCTATCCTCCCATCACAAGGCTCCAGTTCAACTAAAAAAGTACTCTTTTCTGCTCAAAACCTAGAAAAAGACACAAAACGGAGTAGCTTCCATACTTTTCACAAAATATGCAAACTTATCCAAAAACATACAAAACTAACTCTAAAAACTACTAAAACTAAACTAAACAAAGTAAGAAACACACTAAAAACTAGACTAAAAACATGAACATCACTGCTTTGGCTTAACTCTGTCTCCCTACATGCTTGGTGTTGTGCTCAGGTGCAGTCGTGGCTTGGTTGTTTGTGCACGGACGATCACTCCCGTTCGAGATTTTGTGATTTCTCGTGCAATCCCGATCGGTCTTTCCCTAGCATCTATTCACCCTCCCCCCGCCATTCACCGACATCGTTGGACCTTCTATCATTATTAACATCCTCCAATATGCTAGTTGATGCCTTCAGTTATAATTGAGCCCTCGAGCAAGGTTAGAGGTTCATTTTTGGTGGTTTCTTCTCCACCAAGAAACATCACTTCTTCTTAAAGGATCGGTTACATAATCATCTTGTCAAATCAATTGAGAAATTCGGGATCTCTAATCAGTTTCGACAAACAATGCTAATTTTTATTGCAAAAAATCGTCGGGGTGCACCAATTGAGTTCTTCTTTACTCCTCTCCTTGAACAACCTTCAATCCTCCTTCAAGACATACAAAGGAATGAAACAAGGGGTATGAGGCTCTTTAATCTACCTTTGATGCCTAAGTCAGAAAGGACCGAAATTGTTGAATGTTAGTCAAGAGAAGAGAATTCAAGCAAGAAAGAAAGTGCTTACCTTTTTGGAGAAATGGTTTACCGTATTTAAAGGAGAGAAATAGCAAGCCAATCCATTAAAGTGCAACATTTAAATAATTAAAGGAGCATAATATAAATACAAATAATTCACCCATATTCAAGCATAATAAATATCCTAACATGCTATTATCATACAAAGCATAATAATTAGCATGTATAATATTAATAATAAATATAGATAGAACAATATTTAGTTGCAAAAAATATCCACATACACTTTTTTTTTTATTTGCAAGCACATATAATAGGTAGAGACTTGGGACCATGAGATAGTCTTTCATACCACCTATGAGCCACCACCAAGGCTATGAAAGCATTTGAACCGCTAAGCCATCTTGGCTCCTGGTGTGGGCTAATATATACTTATGGGTTTGTTGTCTCTTAGTGGTGCATATTTGGTCAGAGTTTATTATTGGGCATGGAGTTATCCTTTGAGGAAAATGCTCATCTCCTTTTGTGGAATACTACATTGCTGTTAAGTAAGGAGATCTCATGGTTTGTGTGAATACGTTCACTTTTTTGGGTACAAATAGAGAAAGACTATAAATGAAGTGCAACCCTAATTTGGGCATCTCTTCCACTTTGGTGCCACCAATGAAAAATGTAGAAAAACACTCACTTTTGAACTTGATCTTTGATGCTTTCATGGAGGATCTCTGATAGTGTTTGAGATCAAAAAGGAAAGAAAAAATAGAGAAAAGTGAGATGAGGGAGCTTAGAGCGACAGTGGTTGTTGTGGTAAGCTTTACTAAATGCTTTGTAGTGTCCTTATCTAAGGACTTTTTCCCTTGCTTTCTGCTTGTCAATGTAGCTTGATTCTTTTCTAATGTTTTATTTTTTCGTGCGTGTACTTGCTTTGTGTTGAAACTATTATTGACCCTCTTTACCTTGTGGATTGGGTGAGTCGCTTCCATGGGGCTCCACAAATTAGAATAATTTAACATGCGTTAACAATTCTTGGTGCTCTTTTTGCTTTAAGTTTTAGTTGTTGAAACCCTACTTTTAATCATTCAAAGTGAAATTTTGACAGCAAATTGGTATTAGAGTACTGACTCTTGATCTATTTTTTCCACTGAGGTTTTTCTGAAGAAAAAAAAGTTTTTAGTTAGATTTTTTATCGAATCATTTTCCTTGGTTGAAGACATGCTACTTTTAGTTAACACATTTTTTGGTGACTTCTATAGTCTACTAAAAGTTAATGAAAAAAGAAAACTTTTGATATTTGACTTCTTTTTGGTTTCCTCTTTTGTTTATGTTGTTTATTGAGAATTTTCCTTTTGCTTTTCCTCAAAAGGAAAAGTATTTTGACCTAAACAGAAGATCCCTACAAATTACTAGATTCAAGAGTTTTCAAAAATCCTTTTTAAGCTCTTGTACCCTTGGATATCGAAAGACAAAGCCCTAAAATTTCTTTTTATAGTTCTCTCATCCTTTGTTTGTCTCTATATTAACTGACTTGTTTGTTGGTTATGCTAGAGATTTTTATAAGTATGAAAGGTTTGATGTGACCACAAACTATGCCATGTGGCAAGTGATGATGAAAGTTGTTCTTATAAAAGGAAATTATTGGAAGGTGGTGAAAGGGGTGTTCGTTAAAAAGCACTAAGTTTGAAGACAAGATTGATATAGATGAGCAAGCTCATTCAGAGATCATGATGATGTTTTCTAACAATGTGGCTCATCAACTTGTATGTTTTTCTAATAGTGAATTTATTTGGAACACTTTAGAGAATTAATTTATACATGACTAAGTCTTTGGCAAGTAAAATCTCTATGTTATGTTGCTTGTTTACTTTCAAAATGTTAACTAACATATTTCTGAATGAACAACACGATAGAATGTGTTGAAAACCTCAAAATTAAACATGAGAATCTTCAACAAGATCATGCCGAAGAGAGCTTGCAAGAGGTCGTGACCCTAGCCAATGTTGTACTCTCACAAGAGGACCAAGACGCCTTCAACCATATTCCTTCTGAGGAAGCCACCAAGAAAGCTTTCTTTGGAATAAGTCATACGGACCAGGTGGATTTGAGAGCTTATTCTTAAAGAATTGTTGGGATTTAATCAAGAGTGATGTGTGTGAAGTTGTAAGAGAATTCTTTCACTCGGGGTAGACCCTTTAGCAATCCAATGCTACCTTTATTTGTCTAATTTCCAAGGTGAACAAACTTGTCTTAATGATTGAACAATTTGATCCATGCGTCAACAAGAGGCTCCATCCTTCTCCAACAAGTTGGCTCGGTGCTCCTTGAGCCAAAAGATCCTCCTTAAGATATTCTTGCAAGATTCGAGCTCGGCTCGAGTTATTTGCCCCAAATATGGCCATGTGCCTTGCCCCTTCACTTGAGTATTGGTGGCGATGGCGTCCATAGAGCTCAACCGGAGAACAAGTAGCCCTTCATCCCATTGACCGGCGTTCTTGGTGTCTATGGTCCTCACTTGCTGAGTTGAAGCTTCTCTCAAAAGATAGCCCAATGAAGCTGAAGTAGTGCTCCATGGAATCTTCACAGCTTGGCTTGTATCGGCCGCATCGGGCAAGCCTTCATCGGGCATGCTTGCACCAGTGTCCTCCTCGACGTCAGACTCGAGACCGTCTTGACAGCCCGTCAAGCAATTGCTTGGAAGTTCCCACGTTTGACACCCCGTCATGGATCACTCCTCTATCATATTTCCATGGTTGTTCTAGAAATAGATGGCATCCGACATTGGGACCACATCACACTCCCCTTCATCCATGTAGGGAAATATAGAAAAAGGAATGGATAATCCATGTAGGGAAATCCATTTCCTTCACTTGGATCAGGGAGTTAGAGTTCAACCAACAAAGAGGGTAAGTCATAGGATGGGGAATAGTAGGAATGGATAATCGACTAACAACCTTATCACTAATAATGTTACAACAAGAACCACCATCGATAATCACTACATACCTTGTCCTTGGTTTTTTACCGAGTGTGAAAGATGGTTTCCCTTTGGTTAGGGGTACTAGTATGCTCTGTCATGAAGCGATTCCGTTGCACCATGAAATACTCTCCCTCTTCCGCCATAAGATTGATCTCTTCCCCTCCTTGGTCGTCGATGACCTCCTCTTCTTGCTCAATGACATCTTCCTCCTCATACTCATTCCTTATATATGATCATTTCTTACATGACAAGCAGTCGAAAATTCTGTATATCTTATTCCTTACATAGAATCATTGCTTCCCAATAAATTAAATTGTCATATTTAAATATTTAAATGAGCATAATAAAATATAAATAATCCACCCATATTCAAGGATAATAAATATCCTAAAATGCTATGATCATACAAAACTAGCATGCAAACTATTAATAATAAATATGGATAACACAATATTTAATTACGTACCAAAAATACCCGCCCCTTTGAATCGTATTGTTGATTGCAAGCAACACAATACATTCAAATCCTCCACGACATATTCTCGAGTGGCCATGCGGAATTAAGGGTGCCCACTTTATTTGTATATTCGTAAATCCATGCATTTGTACATGGGATCCTTGCTCTTCAATATGTGTATGTATGGGAGATTTTTCTTGGTACTGAGCGATTTGTCTCCCTCTTCCGCCATGGGATTGATCTCTTCCCCTCCTTGGTCGTCAATGACCTCCTCTTCTTGCTCAACAACATCTTCCTCCTCATACTCATATTCACCTTGGGAAGTGAGAAGGACCATCCACTTGTTTAGGCAATCTCTAGCATAGTGTCCATGTCCTAAGCATTTGAAGCACTTGACACTATTAGCTCGTCCTTAACCTTCTTGCCGAGGGCGTGGAGTGAACTCCTTCTTTGGTTGTGTGATGGTTTTTGATGTGATTTTAATCCATCATGAGTGAGAAAATCAACCGGGAACCAACATCGACATCGAGCTTGGAGCTGAGGGTGCACCAGTGTCGAGTGAGCAAGCGTCTAGTGGTGATGTTGTGCTATTTCTGTCGGGCACTTCTCAAATTCCATCTACATTTTCCCAGGTTTTTCCTTATAGCATGCATTTAGGTAGTGTTTTTAGGGCATGTTTAGATATGATTTCTGAGGTTTTAGTTAGTTTTTCTAGTTTTATTAGTTTTTCTAGTTTTTAGGTCATGGCCTTGTCGCGACACTCGTGACATGGCCACCGTGACCATCTAACTTTATTGCCACTTTTAGTGTCATTTCCATTCGGAACCTTACTATTTATGTCATTTCTACTTCTATAAGAGTTTTTGGGCTTGGGCTTGTACTTTGGGCCGATTGCATGCCTCCCCCTTATGCCGCCCATGTCGCTAGGGTTTTACTAGGGTTCATGCGTGCCTCTCCTCTATATAAAGAGGCACGCCCCCTCCTTGTTTCCTTATGCTTTGATTGAATACACTTTTATGTTGTCGAGATTACTCCAGAACTATTTCTAAAGGCGTCACAAAACTATTCTCTTCTCAATCTCATATTCTCCTGATTTAGGTCATAATAGACCCCCTTCTCACTCCTTTCACTTCTTTCTCATCCAAGTCTAGGCGTGTTTGCCTCAAATCTATGGTTACGTGGTGAAGAAGACCCAATACGAGTCCAAGAAAAGATCCTCTCGTGAATCCTACATCGGGGTTCACATCAACTGGCATCAAAGCCGATGGATTGCGTAAGTCTTTCTCACCCTTTTACTCGTTTTGCATGAATTTTTTTTTCTTTTTACCATCAATTCACGTAGCTTCCACCATCTCTACCATCCTTCATATAGGTCCATCGCTTTTGTTTCGAAAAAATCATCAAAAATCACAAAAAATTGCCAAGATCCCGACGACTTGCACTTTTTTTCAATTCAATTTCTTGAGTATCGAGTCTTGCTTGCATCATTCTTGCATTTTTGGATCGAGTGTATTGTGTGCGTCGTGCATTTTGGTCATATTTGCGAGATTTGGCTGCCATATTTTCCATATCTCTTGTTGGTTATTGAGAGCAAGAATCTTGGAGGATAATCCACAAGATCTTGTTAGTTGTCGTTTTTTATTAAAAAAAAGATTTGGAAGATCAAAGCCAAAATAAGGTAATATCTTTCCAATAAAAAAAGATCTCCAAAGATCTCGTGGGATACACAAGCCAAAATAAGGCAAGTATCCCATATTTTATTCGGCCCTTCCCTCTCTCCTATCTTGCATTATCTTTTTAATTTGATTGGCATATCATCCTTGATTGTATATCATGAGTGTTGCTATTTTAGTTAAGCCATAATCTCGCCTACCCTCTAAGGCCAAGATCTCATATATTTCTTTCCTTCTCTCTTTCACGTGCCAAGGCTAACCCTAGCCGACGCCTCTCCCTCTCTTTCTTTCTTGCTTGCTTGTTCGTGCTCCTGCTTGTGCCTTACTTGTGTAAGTCGAGATCTTAAGCCTCCCCGACCCTTTCAAGCTCCTTATTTCGTGCAAGTAAGGGTACTTGGGTGGTGAGTCTTGCAAAGTCTCTAAGCTTCTTTTGTTTGTTGTTTTTGGAACTTTTGACTTGTTCATGTCTATGGTCGAGTTACGTGGCACTAGCATGGATTCGCAGGAGCAACAAAATAACAACCAACAACAACAGCACAACAACCAACAACAACACTTACCGGCGCTTCAACCGGGCCTCGTTGTTACGCCCGGCGCATCGCAACCTGGCACCATGCCAGCCGCCAGCCTCGCGATTTTGGAGGCGCGCTTTGAAAATATGGAGCACCTCCTTTTGAGGTTCGTGGATCAATAACCACCAGCCGTGATGATCCATACGCAATCCCCGAATCCGAGTGTAACGCCACACGGCGTCTCGGTTCTGAGGGCTACGGTGAAAAAAATGTCCAAGGGCCCGATGGTCGAACCGCCTAGCCAACATGGAATCCAGAGGTTGGAATTCGGCCGACTAATCTAGGACAAGACGTATAGGAAGTTCATGACGTTCATTCCGATGAGGAGTATGGCGCCGAGGAGTGGCGACGTCAACATGCCAATAAAAACAAAAAGGTGGTCACCTCATTGTGTAAGAAAAAGAAAAACAAGGGCCGCGATGACTTCGATGTCTATGACTATCGGGGTCATCAAAGTCCAACAACTCCACGTTCGGAATCTGAGGACTCTATGACGGAGTAGGAGGAAGATTCCAATGAGGAATTTGACTACCCTCCGATCCATGATTCAGAGGAGTGGATAGATCGGGATCGGGATTGGATACGGAGACCCGAATTGCCCAAGAACCGCACAGAGTATGATTGGATTGAACGTCGTGTCAACCGCGATCAGCCTCGCCGCAATGGGGATCGATGCGGTCATGACCGAAACCGAGAGGACAAGCGGCGCCCTCGGCACGACGGAGAAGACGAGCCAAGTGATGATGGTGACGGGCCAAGACGAGGGCCTCCCCGAGGCAATCGGTGCCGCCGCACACCTCCTCCGCATGCCAATCGGCGCGCCGACAACAAACGCCCGACACACGTATCACGGCGCCACGTCTAGGTAAAATTTGAGGATTTTTTTGGCAATTACAATCCTGACGAATTCATTTCTTGGATGAGAGGTACCGAAAACGTCCTCAAGAATTGCCATTGCGAGGAGCACAAGAAAGTCGATCCGGTGACCCTTCATTTCAAGGGAGCCGCTCGTATGTGGTGGAACCGATTTGAAGCACATCGGGCCCGAAAGTGTAAAGTCGTCATTACCGAGTGGCACCAACTTGTGTTTATAATGAAGCGGAGATTCATCCCTCCCGACTACAAGGAGAAAGTCCGAATCTTGATCCAAGACGCTCGTCAATGATCCATGACTCCGGATGAGTTCTTTGATTACTTAGAGGATTTATTCTTCAAGGCGAGTATAAGCGCTTCCCCAGGGGCCTTGCAGTCTCGTTTATGGCGGGACTCCATCAATGGAGTCGTGATCGATTGGTTGTCTTGCCAATCAAAGACTTGGGACGATTAATACACAAGACCATGGAGTTGTACACGATGTGTAAGAGGCCGAAATCATCCAATTTTCAAAGGTATGGCCCTAACTCTAGTCTTTCCGTTTATGCTACTAAACCGGTTTCCTCTCCTTCTTTTTCTAAACCCAAGGTAGGTACCCCCGGAAATGACACCAAGGGCCCTTCGGTTGGATAAAACTGTGATAAGGCTGCCCTACCCCACAAACAAGGACTCAAGACATCGAGTGCTATCAATGTGGTGGGCGGGCCCACCTCAAACGACATTGTCCAAACACGAAGCACGTGTTGTTTTCGGCTCAATCTGCAGTGTATGAAAGCGTTGACGAGGCTGAATCGGAAGAAGAGAACGAGGTCCCGATTGAAGACGGCGCGTATTGCGCGCCCTTCGATATTGGCGGCGACGTAGATAAGCTCTTGCTCGTGACACGCCGAGCATTTAGCGTCAAGGAGGTTGTGCCAACCGATCAACGGGAAAATATTTTCCATACTCGGTGTTTAGTGCAAAACGTCTCCTTGAGCGACAATTCTGTCGGCATTTCTGGATCACATACCCCAGATTCTGGACAGAATGGGAGTTCCAACCAGGAGCGCCGAGGAAAGGTGAAAAACGAGCCTCGAACGCCGAGTGCTCAACCAGTCGCGCGCCACAACGCGCTAGAATCGGTATCGATCGGCACTGGGTCGACACCAATGCATTCCAGCGGTGCGCCAGGGCCCAACCTGCACCATTGGCATGGTTCTGCTGGCCAGCCAAGTGGGTGCCTATGCCAAGTCCCGCACCGTCGAGGACGTCGAACCCCCTTCTCTCGGCACGGTCCAAGACTGTTTGCTTCTTTACCGGCGTCGCGACGTCGTCAAAACCATCGAGGGGAGTTTTTCTTGCTTTCTTTTGTGTCCTTTGCTTAACATTACAAGTGATAAGACACATGAGCTACCCCCCCCCCCCCCTTATTTTTTCTCTTTTACAGGAGTTTGCACACATTATGCCTACCGAGCTCCCCAACGAATTGCCACCTATTCAGGGGATCGAGCATCGCATAGACCTCATTTTCGGCGCTTCATCGCCAAACCGGGCTACATTTAGGACGTCTCTTAAGGAGACTCAGGAGCTACAGCGCCAAGTCCAATCTCTTTTGGACAAGGGCTATGTTCGCAAGTCACTTAGCCCGTGTGCGGTTCCGGTTATTTTGGTGCCGAAGAAAGATGGCTCTTGGAGGATGTGCGTGGATTGTTGTGTCATTAACCAAATCACCATCAACTACCATCACCCGATTCCCCGTTTGGACAAAATGCTCTACGAATTACATGGTGTCGTTCTATTCTCCAAGATCGATTTGCGAAGCAGGTACCACCAGATTCGGATGCAAGAGGGGGCGAGTGGAAGACGAATTTTAACACCAAACATGATCTTTACGAGTGGTTGCTGATGCCTTTTGGTCTCACTAAAGCTCCTACATTTATGCGATTAATTAACTTTGTTTTACGTAAATTTTTGGAACATTTCATCGTCATGTACTTTAACGACATTTTAGTTTATAGTAGGACTTTGGACTCTCACGCGGGGCACCTTAGGCAGGTGTTAGATTGCCTCCGCGAACATTCTTTGTATGTAAATTTGGACAATGTGTGTTTTGCTCGGAAATGATGAATTTTCTTGGCTTTGTCGTATCCAAGGATGGCCTACGAGTGGATTCTGACAAGATCTGGGCCATCCATGAGTGGCCAACTCCCACGTCCCCCACTATGGTTCGTTCCTTTTTGGGGTTCGCCAGGCCACTCCATTCTTTGACCAAGAAGACCGCCACAATAAAGTGGATGCCGCATCATGAGGCTTCTTTCGAGGCCTTAAAAGATGCTTTGTGTTGCTCCCAAGTCCTGCAATTGTTGGACTTTTCCAAGCGCTTCGAGATTGAGTGTGACGCTTTCGATTACGGTATTGGTGGCGTACTCCTTGAATTATCCGACCTATGATAAAGAGCTCTACACTCTTATTCGGGTCTTAAAGACGTGGAGACATTATCTCTGGCCAAGCGAGTTCGTAATTCATACGGATCACGCGGCCTTGGCTTATCTCAAGAGTCAAACGACTCTGAATAGGCGCCACACACGCTGGTTTGAGTTAATGGAAACGTTTGCCTACGTCATTGCGCATAAAAAGGGGAAAGAGAACGTCATCGCAGACGCTCTCTCTCGCAAGTATATACTTTTTAACCCAACTTCATTCTAAGATGCTCGGGTTTGCGTTGATTAAAGAACTGTATGCCTCAGATCCGTACTTTTCTTCGATCATCAAAGACCTCGAGCGCTCTCACATCCATGAGTTTTATTTTTTGGACAACGGGTATCTATACCGCGCTGTAAAGCTTTGCATTCCGACATCTTCGGTTAGACATTTGTTTCTCAAAGAAGCTCATGACGACCGAGGTCACTTTGGCATAGCCAAAAAATTGGTAGCACTCCGTGAGCATTTCTTTTGGCCACATATGGCACGAGATGTAAACAAGTATTGTCAATGTTGTGTGCCATGTCATACTGCCAAATCTCCGTCTCAATCAAATGGGATTTACATGCCTCTACCGATTCCGGATGCCTAGTGGGAAGATCTTTCTATGAATTTTATCATGGGCCTCCCAACGTCGAGGCGTGGCAAAGATTCCATTTTCGTAGTCGTGGACCGGTTCTCCAAGATGGCCCACTTTATTGCATGTAAGGGAACTAATGACGCGGTGGAAATCGCGAATTTATTTTTCGACCATGTCGTAAAGCTCCACGGTATTCCTAAAAGTATTGTTCGTGATAGGGATACCAAATTCTGTAGCCATTTTTGGAGAAAGCTTTGGGGGAAGCTAGGCACACGACTCATATTTTCAACTGCTTATCACCCCCAGACTGATGGTCAAACTGAGGTGACCAATCGGACCTTGTGCACTCTTCTTTGGACGATGCTCAAGGCAAACCCAAGTCGGTGGGAGAACTTACTTTGCCAGGTTGAGTTTGCATATAACAGGTCCTTTCACTCTACCACAAAGATGACGCCTTTCGAGGTGGTCTATGGGCGTAACCCTTGCACACCCATGGATTTGGTGTCGTTGTCGTACAAGCCAGGCGAGCATGTCAATGCGGCCAACCGCGCCGACCATGTCTGCCGCCTACATGAGCGCACCAAGGCGCAGCTGCTGAAGCGCTCGGATCAATACGCCACTCAACGCAACAAGGGGCGACGCACGTTGATCTTCGAGCCCGGGGATTTGGTGTGGCTTCACCTTAGCAAGGATCGTTTTCGCAACGCTAGGAAGACGAAGCTACACCCTAGAGGAGATGGACCCTTCAAGGTCCTTCAACGCATCAACAACAACTCTTACATCCTCGACCTCTTGGGTAAATACAATGTTCACGCTTCCTTTAATGTCTCGGATCTCTCTCCTTACTTAGATCTCGAGTATCATGATGATGAAACGGGGACGTTTCCCACACAAGGGGGGAGGGTGATGTGAGCCCCTCATTGACGGCGAGCCAAGAAGAGGAAGATTTTTCTATGCACTTCGACGGACCCATTACTCGAGCTCGGACCCATGCCATAGCTCGAGCCACGGCGTCCCTCGTCGCGCGAGTCTACGCAAGCCACGATGCGTCCACTGGCGCGCCCCTCTTCAAGTGCCTCACCATCATCGGAGTTGCGCCACTCCTTAGCGTCGACGCCTCGGAGCACGGTGCCGAGGACCTCGCGTCTAGCGCCATGCCAGCCACGCCCGGTACCGAGTCCCATGCCTCGGTACTAGCCTGCATATCCGCGTCGAGCCAACCCAGCGTTGCGACATGAGCTTCGTGTGCGCCATGCACCTCGGCCTTATCATGCCACGCCTAGCGTGTCGCGACATGCCTTGTGTGCCCCGCATGCCTTGGCCTTGTTGTGCCACACCTAGTGGATCGCGACATGCCTTCCGCTGGCTCGCCGACGCCTTGTCGCGACACTCGCGACATGGCCACCGTGACCATCTAACTTTATTGCCATTTTTAGTATCATTTTCATTCCGAACCTTACTATTTATGTCATTTCTACTTTTATAAGAGTTTTTGAGCTTGAGCTTGCACTTTGGGCCATTTGCATGCCTCCCCCTTGTGTCGCCCATGGCGCTAGGGTTTTTCTAGGGTTCATGCGTGTCTCTCCTCTATATAAAGAGGTACGCCCGCTCCTTATTGTTCCTTTACGCTTTGATTGAATACACTATTATTGTTGTCGAGATTACTCCAGAACTGTTTCTAAAGGCGTCACAAAACTATTCTCTTCTCAATCCCATATTCTCCTGGTTTAGGCCATACAAGACCCCCTTCTCACTCCTTTCATTTCTTTCTCATCCAAGTCTATGTGTTTTCACCTCAAATCTATCGGTTACTTGGAGAAGAAGACCCAATACGAGTCCAAGCAAAGATCCTCTCGTGAATCCTCCATCGGGATTCACATCAACATGCTCGCGTGATGGCACCCGAGTCCGTGCAATGTCGACAGTAGCTAATGATGAAAGACGCATCCAGGGACAACGGGAAGATGTTACCGTGTCTTAAGAGGTTGAACCCGTGTCTTGACCCGTGTAGCGGGAGAAGCTAACTAACGCTTGGGTTTCGTATTTGGATAATATTTTAATGTATTTTTCGATAGTATGTCGCCTTGGACCTTAAGATAGACTCTTTCTAGGTTTTATTATGAGAAATATTAAGTCTTTAAGTTTTTATCATCATCATAACTCATTAGAAGACAAGTTTGTTTGGAGAGCATTTGAAGGGAGATTTCGAAACCTTATTTCTTAAGTTTCTCATATTATGACTAGCTATATCCTCTTTTGTTTAATTAGTTAATTAAAGTTATGAATTGCATATTATTCTGAGTATTGATTGATTCTCTGTAATCGTAAATAGGATTTCTCTCTTTGCTTAATTGATTAAAGGTTTTTCTAGGGGTTTTGTTAGGTTGAGCACCTAATGAATTTATAGATTGGTCTACAACTAGATTTAATTAATTACCGGTTGGATTTGATTGGGTTAAAGTAGAAACGGAAAATCTACAAGGTAACCCTAGGGTTCGACATTATTCATGAGGTGTACCAATGTTGAGTGTAATTTACGTGGTAACCCTGAGGTTAATACTAAATTTACCCCGTATCCAAAATAGTTAAAATTAACTTCTTCTTTTTCCGTTAACTTTAACTAGTTTGAGAAAAAGAAAATTAATATTCTAAAATTTAACAACAAAAACCTATTTGAGGATGAAGTCAAGTTTCCTTCCTTCAGCTGTTGTATAGCCACCAAGCACGATGTGCTAGACATCGAGAAAGTAGTTGGCAGTACGGTACGCAAAGAGGACTTCCGCCCTTCTCTCCGACAGCAATTAAAAGGCATTCAGTCCCAGTTTCAATAACCTGAACGAGTTTGGAGATGACAATATGCACGCGCTCGCGCTCGGTACTCAGGCTGCCCACCGGTGCCTGATGCATAGATATGCCTTCTTTTGGCTTCTCCAACTTGTTTACAATCTCGATCTTGCCAAAAAATTCCTAATCCGCCGCTAATTTGTTAGCAATAGAGCCGTCTTCATCTTTGGCAACCGATTTTGCATCCTCTTTGGGCTTATGCAATGTTCTAAAAATCCCTTCTAGGCCCCGCCTAGGCACTGGAAAGTCCTAGCCCTCCTAGCCGTCCAGACCGCCTAGACACCCGTTTAGGACCGCCTAGGCAACCGTTCAGGCCGTCTAGGCGCTAGGCGGTCCCTCTCCTCCTAGGATCCGCCTAGCGTTTTTTAGAACATTGCGCTTATGGGCTACTTGTTGGAGTCACCGACAAAATTCATGGCCGATTGCTGAAGCAACTCCAGCGGCCTCTTTAATTTGACTCTTTCTCTACTAGGAAGAAAGTTACATGTTTTTAATTTCCTTTTTCTTATACTATTGAAATTATGGAAAAAGTTAATTTTTTAACTTTTTTGTATGTGGGGTGAATTAAGTATTAACCATAGTGTTACCACATAAATTACACTAAATATTGGTACACCTCACGAATAATGTCGATCCCTAAGGTTACCGCATAGAATTTCCGAAGTAGAAACCATACTTGATTAGGACATGAGAGACTAATTGAAGTATATAGGATAATAATTTCACAAATCACTTAAATGTCTGGTTGATCTAAGTGCTTGTTTCTATCGATACTTAAATCTTAATGTTGTTTGTAAACTGAATCTACATGCTTTCTAGGTTGTTTAGTAATTAGAGTTGTTAGACTAGTAGTTCTAATAACTATAATTGAATTTTGGAATTGAATTTTCATGGTAGATTATTCAAGAGAAAAGAGAATCAATGATCGATAATCGGATTCATAATGGATATTAAATAATTAAACATTAGTTTTAATTAGCATTATAGTTTTAGATAGTCATTTACCACCATCCAAAAAACCCCATAATTCTCTTACTTGGCACATAATTAAGGAATTGCATAAATACATAAGTCCCCGGCCGTGAGATCGACCCTTTCTTACCAACTTTACTAGTTTGGTACTTTGGTTAGTTCCGTTATTTGGCAGGTATTAACGACTCTAAAAATACATCATCATTTCCTGCCTCCTTTTTGAAAACATCAAATAGCAAAAGGGTGTTACTTAGTGATCGCTCACGAATGCGAGGGTCTAGAGATACAATTTATAACCCGACCCCGTTGTAGCACGTGGTGGGTGTCGAACGCTCGGGAAATCTACTCGATTGAGGTGCCTAAACACTAGAAAGCTGGAAAGGAGAACTTAAAACAAAGGAAAACAAAGAGAACAGTCGGGACCGACACAAGTGTCACGTCGGGCCCGATGTTGGCGACAAAGAAGGAAGTCGGGACCGACGTAGAGCAAGTCGGGCCCGATGTAGCTGGGTTTTGTCGAACTCAAAGATTGAAAGTAGATCTTGGGCTTTTGGGTTCCTTCTCTAGTAGATTAAGGCTTTTCCACCCCAATTCAAGCAATAAGTGATGATCGGAATAGGATCGAGGTGCTTTCGCCCTCGTTCCAACCACTTCTACACATCGATCATTGGGGAAATCCCCTTCGAAGCAAGGTCTTGAGATGGACAAATGTTCACTTTCGTTACTTTGCCAATCACAAGCCTTGATTCCTTACTTTCATAAGGAATTGTAGCTCTATGTAGAGTGGGTTCCTAGATCAAGCACTCAAGGCTTATGGAATTGGGGTTTCTAGCCCAACCTAGCTAGAGTTTTCCCCCATAACCCAAGATCAAGGAGATCTACTCCATATGGCAAACAAAGAAAGTAAACAAATCACAAAGCAAAGCAATCAACATCATCAATCTCAAACCAAAGCCAAATTTCATTCACAAATCAAAAGCAATCCACAAACTCCAATCCAAGGTTTCCAAATCCACAAAATCAAAACAAGGCAAAGCTAATCTATCAACCAAACCTATCAAATCTCCTTCTCCTATGCTGATTCCCCCTCTTCTCCTTCTCCTCTCCTTCCTCCTTGCTCTCCAAGTATCCTCTTGAGAGTTTTTGAGAGTTGGTTCCTTGCTAAGTGTGTGGGAACCTCCTCCAATTAGAAGATAAGAGAGCCTTTATAGATGAGGGGTAAAAGTGGTAGTTTACAATTTCGTGCCTTGGAGCCCAATCCAGCCAGCGACCGACTCGGACCGACACGGAGCACCTCGGGCCCGACTTACTGGGCAAGTCGGTCCGAGGTCGAAAAATCATCTCGGGTCCGGCGTTGGTTCCAACTCGATCCGTACCTCGTTCCACCTTCTTCTTGTTGTCTTTTCTCTTGTTCTTCTTCATGGCTTGCTCCTCTCTTTCCCTCTTAAGCTCGGGCCTTGCTCCATGTTCCGATTCTCCTTCAAAACGACCCTTAATCCATGCCAAAACACCTACAAAACACATAAAACGCGCATAGTCTCCGAATCTCATAGAAATACGGGAACTAAGCTAAAAAGGAACAAAACACACAAGAAAAGGGGAAAAAGAAACATATTTACAAAGGGAATCATATATAAAACACCACCAAATAAAGAGACATCAAAATACCCCATACTTAAACTTGCTTGTCCTCAAGCAATAACAATGTAAGCAAGACCGAAACATAATCTTCAAGTAAAGCCTCGTATGAAAATACATTTAAGCACAAGTGATTGATATTCAAGCAAGATTACATCATCACACATGATTAAGTGTTCTGAGGAATAGAGTCAATGCAACTAAGCCTCACTTTAGGGATATGTGAATGTGTATCACTCATCATGTGTATGGGTATAGCAATGAACACTCAAGCTCAAAAATCATGCAAGTAAGGACTTTACTATTGAAGCTAATATCACCAAATCCTCCACCTAGAGATGCCTAATACAAAGTACACAAAGAATTCGAACTTGGCTCAATGGAGGTCCTCAAAGAGGTTCCATTCGGCCGAATTGTAATGGGGCTTTTGGTATTTCTCAAGGTGGGAATTATTTGGTCTTGTGGTGCTTACAATGGGGATTGAACAACCTAAACTCTCACCAACTTCACCAAAATTCCACAATCAATTTCACACTCATCCAAAAGACTTAACATTTTTCCTCTCAACCCAAAATTTCACTTAACATTCCACTTCATCTTTGCTCTTAGGCTTTTTGTTGGATTTTCCAAACTTTCTACACTGGACCGACTTTCTTATGACATCGGGCCCGATGTGGTGTGTAACTCGGTCGGACCCTTTTTCTTCACTTAAGCTCTTTACCTTCATTCCACTTTCCATTTCCAACATTTTCTTTCTTTCTTTCTTTTCTTTTTTTTTCATTTTCTTTTTGCACAACAAAGATGCACTACCCACATGATTCATAACACCATTCTTTGCCCTTAAACCAAAGAGAATCTCAACTCTTCAAATACAATCCAAACCTCTCTTCTAAAGTCCAATCCCATAAGGGTCAAGTCATATAAGGCTAGGAATAATATTTTTGAGGAGTTTCAAACAAAGGCCTAGGCTAAAACGGGGCTACAAATAAAGGATTCACTTCATGGTAGGATATGGAACATTTATGTGACTAAAAGAACAAAGTTTAAAATCAATGTGACAATGCTAGGACAAATCTCATGACGGTCTTGGAAAATAGATAAACACCGCAATAGCAAGTTTTACTAAGCATGCATGAGCTAATCACACAAGAAACATGAGGGATATGCAAATATGAACAAGCATCCCTAAAATGGCCAAAAATCAATCTCACAAGGGTCACTCATACTTAGTTGCATAAGAACTCATCCTAGAACTCACATGTTCAATAAAACAAGCAAGATATCATGATCACATCAAAAGCAACATTTTTTTAGAGGCTAAACCATCAAAAAATATGCAAAGGAATTTACATGCTCACATCATCATTAGCTTACATTTGGACATCTAAGATGGGAATTTCTAGTCAAAACACTACAAAACACAAAATCTTTTTGTTGTTTTCAACACAATTTTTCAAATTTTTATGGATTTTTGCAAAAATTTCTCTATACAAAACCAAAAACAAAGACTCATCCATTCAAAACCAAATCAATCATCCATGTCATTCCACAAACCACAAACCAAGAAACAAACATCCCAAATACAAACTAGAAACCGAAAACCAAATATCCTCAAAATAACAAACACACACAAGCAAGTGAAATCATGAGCACACTTGCCCCCACCCCATACTTAAAATTTTGATGTCCCCATCAAACAAAGAAACCAAAACTTAAAAGCAAGAGAGAAGAGTACAAAGAGCTCACAATTTCTTTATTCTTCAATGGCATGTCTAGAATCACTCGAAGGGGTTGTCACGCCTATATCCTCTTTGGAGTCTCGCTTGCCGCTCCCTCTCGTACACTTGCTCTTGGTAGATGTCTTGTGGTGGTGGTTGGAGTTGAGGATCCGGGCGCGTCCATTGGTCCTCACGGGAAGGGAAGTTCCCGCTCATCCATGTGTTGAAGCTATCTTGGACCCGCCACCTTTGGTCCTCCACCTCTCTAAGCTCATCCACCTCTCGCCTAGTGTAGCCGAGGGCTCGGTTCATCTCTTCTTGGCTATCTTGGAAAGCACCTTGTTGTTGAAGCAATTGTTGTTGTTGTTGGTACATGTATTGTTGTTGAAGATTCACTTGATGGACCTCTTGAAGAACATTCTCTTGTTGAAGTTGAAGATGGGCCATTTGGTTGGCGAAGAAGGACATGTCCACCGTTTGTTGTCGCTCGGGAAACACCATTCCCGGACCATACCATTGGGCGTAGCCTTCATAACCGCCACCTTGAGCTTGTTCTTGCCTTGCACCACTCCCCTCTCCATGCTCATAGTGCCTCGGGACCTCATCACCATAGAAGGCACCGGACCGATTTTGTTGGAAGTCGGGCCCGATGTCATGTGTACCTCGGTCCGCCAATGTTGGAGCTTGGTGCGTGGCTCGGAGGTTGGCCATCAAGCCTTGGAAGCGCTCATCTTCTTCATTTTGCTCTTGATCGACGTCCATGTCTTCCCCACGAGGTGCAAACACAAAGTTATCTTGGTCGAAATCCGGTGAAGATGGAGGGGAGGTAAACCGAATGTGTTGAGGTTGTTGTCGCCGCCCATCTCTTGCACCTTCGGGGTCACCAAATGAGTGTGGCTTGCCGTCCCACACTTGGTACCAATTGTGATACCGAGAAAGATCATAGAGGTTGGGCACCAACCGGATGGACACACCATCATAGCTCGAGTGAGGGGCCAAAGAATTCATGTAAAGCTTCTCCTTGATGATGTTGGCCTTCTTGAAATACTTCATGTTCATATACTCAACACCATTCGGAGCCGGAGAATACTTGTTAAGGTCGACTCCTAGACGCACGGCTAGCCTTGCTATCATCCCGCCGAAGTAGATCCAAGAGGAGCTTTGGAAGTCTCGCACCATCTTGACCCACTCCCATGCAAGGTTCATGGGCTTCTCGGTGTGGAAGAGCATCTCATGTAGCAACATAATCTCTTCCTTCATCGGCTTGTTCAACTCATGACGAGCATAGATTGCACATCCCAAAACTCGCACCATGACCCGAAAAAGAGGGCTAGCAATCTCGGTTGTGGTGGCGCCCTTTCTCATCTCGCTCTTCCCGGCCACATGCCGCCACACTTGGTTCACCTTCTCGTTGTCGACGTCGGTCTCTTCTTTTGGACATGGAAACCCGAAGTAGGTAGCCAAGTCCCTAAGAGAGAGATTGTGGTCCTCATTGCCCAATTGGAAGGTGATCGCCCCTTCCTCATCCTCCATATTATCATAAGTGCATTCAAAAGTGGCCATGAATTCCGAGGTGAGGGCGGGATAGTGGGTGTTGTCCCACCTTAGCATCCCATTGAGACCGATGTGGGAGTAGCACCTTGGAAGAGCTTGATCCATGTCCATCTTCTTCACGGTTTCCAATCAAGCCACCTTGTGTGATGCTCAAGCGCCATATACCTTGCATAACTCTCAACTTACTCATCATCCTCCAAGTAAACATCATCCAACTTTGGCTCTTTTCTTGACTTCTTGGGCTTCTTCTTCGGCCTTTCCGCATGAGATGATGAAGCTCTAGTCTCCATGGTACCTACACACATCCAACCAAACAAAAGGGTCCAAGATAAACTCCATACAACTCAACAAAAGCACTCATCAACACACATCAACACATCAACACAAGGGGAACCCCATACTTAGTCTCTAAACACACATGCATCACAATTTAACATGAATCATCATGGATATCCTCTAACAATGGCTAAGCAAATGATCATACTACATCATGATTAAGCTATAGCCAACAATGAAACACATGAATCCACATGATATCACAAGAAGAGAGCAAAAGCAACATGAATCGACTTCCAACCTATGTCGGGCCCGACACATCCTCAACCTAGTTCATGCTTCGACTCTAACCTCAAATCAACCCAAATCACTCTATCATGCACTTAAATTTCAAATTCAACCATCAAACATCCCTAATCGAAGTTCTAAATGGATCCAAGCATGCATAAACAACTTTGAAGCTCAATTTCACAAATCATGCAAATCCACCATTGATGCTCAAGCTCAAACTCTCAATCAAACATGGCATTACTCAATCTATGCAATGAAAGCACAAAATCTCCAAGGAAATAGGTAGAGATCGAGTAACACATACCGGATTTAAAGAGTATTGGACTTTTAAACAAACAATCTACTTAGAACTCAAACTTTCTCAACCTAGATCGAGATGGGGGATGAAGAACGAGATTGAACTCGAAATTTCTCTTTGGAATCGGGCTAGGGAGGCCTTTTTGTGATTGGATCGAAATGAAGAAAGGGAGAGATGTGTGGATCGAGTATGGTGAGAGGGGGGCCGATTTTGAGAGTGTGAGGGAGATGGGTTGTATTTTGGGAATGGTGGGTAATATGAAGATGGTAGGTAGGTGGGGGATGGCATTTAATGGGGGAAAGGGACAAATTAGGTCAAAGGGCAAAAATGGCATTCCACCCATTTTGATCGGGTCGGACCGACGTCGTGGACCGACGTCCCTGTGTCGGGCCCGACTTACCTGGGCTCGATGTGGGGTGTTCGGGTCACCAATTTTACTCCTTCCTCTTGCAACTTCTTTCTCCATATTTCCATTTATATTTTTTTTTCACCTCAAATCCTACACAACCTTGAAGAATACACAACACCAAAAATCCACAAAACACTAGATAGAGATTGGTTAGAGAAAAGCTAGGCTAAACTAAGAAAAATCAAACTAAAATTACGAAAAGAAAGCTACTAGCTCGGGTTGCCTCCCGAGAAGCGCTCGTTTAGAGTCACTAGCTTGACTTCCTAACCTCAATCTCATGGCGGGTGAAACACGGTGAATTGCTCGCCATTGTTGTGCCCATTCCCATTGCCCTCATACCCATAAAACCACCAACGATGGTCTATATAGGCATGGCTCTCCGATCTCGGACCTCTCTCATCATACTCCTCCAACGAATGAGATTTCTCCTCCTTACTTGCTCCATCATGTTCCTCTTTTCCTACACCAAAGTTATCCAAAGAATTCCTAGGAGATTCTACCGATTCATCTTTCAAGTCACTAAGGCAAATGTAGGAGTCTCCTAAGTCATCTTTCAAATCACTTAAACAAATGTAGGAATCAAAAGTTTGGAAAGAATTGTGGTCATCACCAACATCAAAAGGATATAAGTAAGGATACTCTTCATTTCTCCTGGGGCTTGCATTGATCCTTGACTCATCTTGTTCCTCAACTTGCTCCAACAACTCCCTTGCTTGTATTTGTTTATTGAACCCTTCATCACTTCTCGACACAATGACCTCTCTAACAACTTCCACTTCTTATCTTTTTCTCTTAGCACTCTCTTCAAGTTTGAGGATAGCCAAGGCGTCCGGCTCATTCAAAGCCTTGTTGAAGTGAAAATCGACCTTTTCTTCACCAATCTCAAAGAAAACTTTGCCGTTTTTGACATCAAACCTTGCCCCCGCCGTAGCTAAGAATGGTCTTCCTAAGATTATTGGGACCAAGGGGTCCTCGTGCATGTCCAAGATCACGAAATCATCGGGAACAAAGTACTTTCCAACTCGCACCGGCACGTCATCCAATATACACTTAGCCTTGATGATGGAACCGTCGGCCATAGTTAGGGACATATCGGCCGGCTCAATTTCACCTAAATTTGCCCTTCTCCAAATACTAGCGGGCATCACCGAAACACTTGCCCCAAGGTCACATAAGGCTTGGAAGTTTTGAGACCCCACACCAATGGTTATAGCAAAGCGACCGGGATCTCCTAGCTTTTGCGGTAACTCCAAGGTCTTGACCTCATCTTGCATTTCAACTATGGACCTCTTCTTGCTCAAAATCTCCTTTAAAAACTTGGCATAGGATGGCATCTCGCTCAATGCATCGGTGAACGGGATAGAGATGTTCAAACCTTGCAAAAGCTTGAGAAACCTCTTGAACTTGTTCTCAACAACATCTTCCGGCTTCTTTGAGGGATATGGAAGAGTTGTTGCACCTTGAATCTTGCTTGGATCAACCTCCTTGGACTTCCCCACTTCACTTGCAACATTTCCTGGTTGGACCGACTTAGGCACCACGTCGGGCCCGATGTCGTGTATCACGGTCTTGGGGCAGAGCTGAGGAAGAGTAGTCGGATCGACATCTGGGTACGTCGGGTCCGACTCACTCTCAACCTCGGTCCGGGGCAGAGGAGTTGATCTTCCTGTTGGGTCGACTTCAGGGAACTTCGGACCCGACTTGCTGGGTAAGTCGGTCCGGCTCTCTTCATTCTTCTTAGGCATGTGTGGCTTGGGTAGGTTTCGGCCACTTCTCAATCCAATTGCCCGGACTTCTTTTTGATTGTTTTGAGCTCGGGGGTTCTCCTCGGGTCGGCCCGGAAGTCTCCCATTCTCTCTCGGGGCTTGAGTTGCAATTTGGGCAAATTGATTGTCGACTTGCCTCCTCCATGCACCAAACTCATTGAATTGAGTCCTCATCTCCTTGAACCCATCCCTCATCTCTTGAGCCAATGATTGTAGCTCATTGAATCCCGGTGGCCTATATGGTGGTGGTTGCGGCGCCCTTGGCTCGTTTTGGTTGAAGTTGTTGTTGTAGCCTTGAGCTTGACCGTTGTTCCACCGGCCATTACCACCATTGTTGAAGTTGCCTCTTCCACCGAAATTTCCTCGAACATAGTTTGCCTCCTCAATTTGCTCGGCCAAGCGCACTTGGCTCTGATTCGGACAAACTTGGGTAGCATGTGCAAAGGATCCACACTCCTCACAAGCTCTAGCATTTTGCTTGTAGTAGTGGACTTGCCTCTTAAGCTTGCTCACTTCACCTTCAAGGAATTGGAGCTTCACATCCTTGTCAATGTCTTCTCCCTTTGGATCATATAACTTCCTTGCACCTTCACCTTGAACTTTCACCTCTTTGCTAGCTTGACTCACCCCATACATGGCCTCATAATCGGATAGCTTGTCAAGTAGCTCCCAAGCTTGATCCGGTGTCAAGTCTATGAACCCACAATCGGTGTGGAGATTGAGCTTGTCCTTCGTTGCCGGATTGATGCCTTGGAAAAAGATGTCTTGGAGCACATATGGTTGTTGTCCATGAGTAGGACATTGGCGCAACATCTCCTTGAAACGGTCCCATGCTTCGAAGAGAGGCTCATTCGGACCTTGTTGAAAGCTTGCAATTTTCCTTCTTAGCTCGGTTGTCTTTGAGGGCGGGAAGAACTTCATCAAGAAAGAATCATGGAGTGCCTTCCAAGTTGTGATTGACCTAGGGGCTTGGCTCTCGAGCCAATGTGTGGCCTTGCCCCCAAGTGACCACTTGAACGCCTTTAGAAGCACATACTCCAACGTCTCCTCGTCGGTAGAGATCGTCTCACACATGTCCACAAAGCGTTTGACGTGCTCTATGGGACACTCATGTGGACGGCCCTCGAATTGATCATGCTTGATGAGGGAGATGAATTGCGTCTTGATCTCAAAATTCTTGGCAACCTCAGGAAGCACAATAACCGGTTCGGGTACCCTCAACTCCGGATGCATGTATTGGCGTGCATTCCGGGGTAGAGCGTTGAGTTGAGCCTCGGCTCTCATCCGTTGCTCCCGTTCTCTTCTTGCCACCGCCTCTTGATTGTCCTTCTCAACTTGCAATCTAGCCATTTCGGACCTAAGTCGAGCCAACTCCTCATCACCATGGAGAGCTTGATTCTCCATCCTTTTCCTTCTTCGGGCTTCTTTGAGAATACTTTCCGGATCACTCACAAACTCAAGCTCAAGTGTTCCTCGGGAGGAACGAGCTCGCATACACCTACGAAACAAAGACACAAACCAAAACAAATCAAAAACAAACAAAGGGTTTGGGCTATTCCCTCACCCAAATCACTACCAAAACACAAGAAACTCACCAAATTGGCACTCAATGCACTTAGAATTCCCCGGCAACGGCGCCAATCTTTTGATCGCTCACGAATGCGAGGGTCTAGAGATACAATTTATAACCCGACCCCGTTGTAGCACGTTGTGGGTGTCAAACGCTCGGGAAATCGACTCGATTTAGGTGTCCAAACACTAGAAAGCTGGAAAGGAGAACTTAAAACAAAGGAAAACAAAGAGAACAGTCGGGACCGACACAAGTGTCACGTCGGGCCCGATGTTGGCGACAAAGAAGGAAGTCGGGACCGACGTAGAGCAAGTCGGGCCCGATGTAGCTGGGTTTTGTCGAACTCAAAGATTGAAAGTAGATCTTGGGCTTTTGGGTTCCTTCTCTAGTAGATTAAGGCTTTTCCACCCCAATTCAAGCAATAAGTGATGATCGGAATAGGATCGAGGTGCTTTCGCCCTCGTTCCAACCACTTCTACACATCGATCATTGGGGAAATCCCCTTCGAAGCAAGGTCTTGAGATGGACAAATGTTCACTTTCGTTACTTTGCCAATCACAAGCCTTGATTCCTTACTTTCATAAGGAATTGTAGCTCTATGTAGAGTGGGTTCCTAGATCAAGCACTCAAGGCTTATGGAATTGGGGTTTCTAGCCCAACCTAGCTAGAGTTTTCCCCCATAACCCAAGATCAAGGAGATCTACTCCATATGGCAAACAAAGAAAGCAAACAAATCACAAAGCAAAGCAATCAACATCATCAATCTCAAACCAAAGCCAAATTTCATTCACAAATCAAAAGCAATCCACAAACTCCAATCCAAGGTTTCCAAATCCACAAAATCAAAACAAGGCAAAGCTAATATATCAACCAAACCTATCAAATCTCCTTCTCCTATGCCGATTCCCCCTCTTATCCTTCTCCTCTCCTTCCTCCTTGCTCTCCAAGTATCCTCTTGAGAGTTTTTGAGAGTTGGTTCCTTGCTAAGTGTGTGGGAACCTCCTCCAATTAGAAGATAAGAGAGCCTTTATAGGTGAGGGGCAAAAGTGGTAGTTTACAATTTCGTGCCTTGGAGCCCAATCCAGCCAGCGACCGACTCGGACCGACACGGAGTACCTCGGGCCCGACTTACTGGGCAAGTCGGTCCGAGGTCGAAAAATCATCCCGGGTCCGGCGTTGGTTCCAACTCGATCCGTACCTCGTTCCACCTTCTTCTTGTTGGCTTTTCTCTTGTTCTTCTTCATGGCTTGCTCCTCTCTTTCCCTCTTAAGCTCGGGCCTTGCTCCATGTTCCGATTCTCCTTCAAAACGACCCTTGATCCATGCCAAAACACCTACAAAACACATAAAACGCGCATAGTCTTCGAATCTCATAGAAATACGGGAACTAAGCTAAAAAGGAACAAAACACACAAGAAAAGGGGAAAAAGAAACATATTTACAAAGGGAATCATATATAAAACACCACCAAATAAAGAGACATCACTTAGGGACATGGGCTCCTATGAAGCCTATCAAATAGAGACATCATGTCCTGCCTCCGTGTTGCATGAAGTAAAAGAATAAAGGATTTACCCACAGATCGAAGTATCCAAGATATGATACATGAGCTCCTATGAATCCTATCAAATAGAGACATCGTCTGAAGGATGGATTCCATAACATTTTTTTATGTTTTCATAATATGTACTAGCAAAAAGTACTTGTATAGTTAATTCATATTTTGTTGTCATTTTCGTCTTTAAACAATCGTATTGTATCAATGATGTTTCCAATATAAATAAATGGATATTCAACACTTTTGTTCATTTTAAATTGTGTTGTGTTACCTAATAGCTCATAGTGGTTGGATGAAAAAAATCTAAGATCACTAGCAGTAAAACCCTTGGTTTAAAAATAAGAGCGTTGCAAAACTGACGACACGCAAACCGAGATTGGTCGGTCCACTCTCCTATTTTCCCTTCTTCTTTCCTAGCTAGCCCAAACTACCCCTAGAATTATCGGAAATGTAAAAATATTTTAAAATTTCCCAAAACTCCACAAATTAAGGTTCATACCTTTGCACATACATACCCAAATCAAAATCCATAAATTATCCCATACTCAATAAGAGAATTCTTCACCTTAATTTGGTGTCCAATACTTTCCAAAAATTATGAAAACTGTCTAGATTTTCCAGAATATAACAAAAATGTCCTAAAGTCATCAAATCCATGAGCCTTCCTTCAAGACAACCTTTCCACCACCACCCTTCCTTATTCTACCTTGCCTACCACAAACCACTCCTTTATTTCTCTTCCTTGACGTCCCATTCCTCCACCAACAACCCTTCTTGGCAACCACTCAATCACCGGCCTCCCTCTTCTTAGCTCCACAACGTCGGTGGGTTCGCCGACGACATAGACCGGAGATGACTTAACCGACTTGGAGGTGAGCTTTCGTGGATAGGTGGCGCAAGGTGGTGGTGCACTAGGGTTGGAGCTGCGGTGGTTATCTCCTAAAGTTACGATGGACCTTTACAAGGTGGGGATGGCTTGAAATACTTACAAGCTACGGTGGATGGTATAGTGGTGCGCCTTTGAACCCCTTGCTACTATGTATGGTGGTGTAGTTACATAACCGAAAGAGAGAGATGACAATGTGAAGGAAATATCGATGAGGGAGAGGGTAAACCGAGATAAAAGGAGGGAGGGAGAGAACCAAGGTGATAAGGTGTAGATGGAGGTGGTGTTTAGATATAAGACTTAAGAAAAAACAATTGATGGAGTCGGTTTATCAAAACGTGTATGTATATCTCGGCCTTTATTTTTGTACATCTAACATATTGATCACAAAACGAGCTTTATACTTTCATTTATTTAATGGTTCTTGCTAGACCATGCCAAGTATAATCTTATATACCTAGGTTGAGTTTTGAACATTTGGACGGATTATTCAGTGTATACCATCACACCTTATCTATATGTATTATTACTAATAACTAAAGTCGAAATAATTTCTGTCACCACATTGCGCCACATCACCCCTTTATTAAAATAATAATTATAAATAGTCAATTATGTAAAATAAAATTATCTCCAAGTAAACATAAAGATAAAATAATGTTTATAAAAATTTATCCTTAAATAAACATAATGATAAAATAATATTAGTACATTTAACCAATATAGATAAAAAAAAGGACATTATATTTATTATATTTGCAAAAGATAAATGAAAAAATAAGAAAATATGTACACGTTATCACATATATATCTTTGAAATAAAAATAGTCATATCTATCTATAACTATATGTTAAAGTTGTAACTTTTCTAGCCACCACATTACTTTTGGCCCCACTTTATATTTTTACTATTTTTTTCAATTAAGTTCCTTTCGATTTATTTATGTGGAAAAAAGTAATTTTAATTAAAAATAATGAAAATTATTTTATCTTTATCTTTTTATATATTTTTAAAAAATATTTATCTTAAATCAAATTTTGATTTAAAAAAAAGTAAATTTTTTATAAATCCATATAATTACTTGCCTAAATTAAATTTTTATAAAAAAAAATTATATTATATTTTCCTTAATTTCCTTTTTGAATTTTTTATGTAAATATGGAAGATTTTTTATCATAAAAAAAATTCTGTATTTTTTTAATCTTTTCTTATTAATTATCCATTTAACTTTTTATTGAAAAGATTTTTAAAGATTTGAATTTGATTAAATTTTTCTAAGAATTTACATTATTTTGGATTTTTATTTATTTTTGTATATTTACTTTATTAATATCATATTTATAATATATATAAAAATTGTTGAGTCATAGTCGTGCATGGCACGACGGGTACAACTAGTACTATTACTAAACTCGAATCCTTCTATCCTATTTGTCAATCTCCTAACTATGCCACATAAGTTTCTTAATTTTTCAATTTACTGCCTTAACCCTTCATAATTTTAGTATTTACAATCCTTAAAACATATAATATACTAATATTGCTAATTAATGTTATTAATAATTGTACATAATATATTAGTAGGTGATTTTTAATTCCTTACCCACTAAATTAGTACATGACTAGTATGTATTCCCGTACCTTGTACGGGTTTTTCTTAAATAAAATATTAATAATAAAATATTTTCAAATATATTTATTATTAGAGAAAAATAATCATGTAAATGCTTAAATATAAATTTTTGTTATTATGTAAATGCTTAAATATAAATTTTTATTATTATCTGCGTAAAAAGATAAGGTAATTATCATATAACTAATCAAGATCTTTTCATATAAAGTAACAAATGATTGGATTATAATAATAACCAAATTGGCAAGGAGATTGCTAGTAATATACGGTTACAAATATAACTATTTAATTAAGATATCTTAGTTAAAAAACGATTCTATCTAAAAATAAAATAAATATTCTAGAATTTATATAATAGCATAAATAATATCCTAATGATCTTCCTATCTATCATATTTAAAAAGAAAAGATTGTTTAATAATAAAAATTTTTCTATCCTATATTCTAAAAACATGGTTAAGAATTTATCATATCCAAAAATAAAAAATTATTTTAAAAAAAGGTGATGTAGTGCAATCAAAAAACGACATTATGTGTCATTTAATAATTTTTTTAACCTCCATTTTACGTTATAGTTATGCATGATGATAGATTTATATTTAGTGGATATATATTTTGTTCTATTATTAAATTAATTTTTTTCCATTAAGGATGGAAGAAAAGAAGAATCCATATTTAATAAATAGATGATACGTGAATTTTTTTTTTGAATTCTCCAATAAGGATGGAAAAAATCTATCTAATTTAAGTGTGGATATACTATAATTTATATTTGGTGGATATTTTTTTTTAATTATTAAATTATTTTTTTTTCAAGAAAGATGAACAAAAACATAATAATACATATTTATCCATATTTGATAAGTATATGATACGTGATCTTTTTTTAATTCTCCAATAAGGAAGAAAAAAATCTATCTAATCTAAAGTTGATATACTATAATCTATCCATAGTTATATAATTAGATTATAGAATAATTTTTTTTGGTAATAAACGATTTGCCTTGGAGGCTTAAACCAACGTGACCAGTGAAATCAAACACACTTAAACCCATTCCATTGTTAAGTACCGCTTTGCCTATGGCACCGCTTAGACTTATTGAAATCAAACACGCTTAAACTTAATCAAATATTTAAATTTTGTTTCTACCAAAAAATATTTAAATTTTGACCAATTTTTTTTAAAAGAATAAAATATTTAATTTGTTAAGTACCAAAACCCATTCCATTGTAATTAATTAATTCCTCCAAAAATAGATCCAAAAATAAATTAAAAAAACTCGATATTATATATAATATAATATAAAAAATATAAAAACTCAATAATTGTATACTTAGTGTTATTTTGCTTTGTAAGTTGTTGAAATATATGTTACGTGATTTTTTTTTGAATTCTCCAATAAGGATAGAAAAAATTCCTATCTAATCTAAGTGTGGATATACTATAATCTATATTTGGTGGATAAAATTTTTATTTTATTATTAAATTAACTTTTTTCAATAAAGATGAACAGAAAAAAAAATCCATTTTGATAAATATATGATATGTGAATTTTTTTTGAATTCTCAAGGATGAAAAAAAATCTATCCAATCTAAATGTCAATATAATATAGATAATAAATAAAATGTCTATTTCCTTATCTTTTTATGTCTCTTTGGGGATTATTTTTCGCATAATTATTTTTCATAATTTTATCGGGTCATCTTCCTAGTTAATGTATATATCTAAGGGAAAGAACTAGAAACAGTTGTAATTATTGGTATCAAGTAAAAATAGTATTTAACTTCTAAAATATTATTGTTTTGTAAGTAAATTATCCTCATCTTTACCAAAGACGACAGAAACACCTTTTTGAGATGCAAATTTCGGAAGAAAGACCCTTCCAAACAAATATTTGGCTTAAAGATGGCGCAAGTCAATGCATAAGGTGTTGACTAAATATTTGCTTTATAAGGTAAGAATTCGATGCACCTAATAAATTTGATATACCAACAAGCTAAGTTATTTATTATCCAAGTTTTCTTTGTTGCCAAAAATTTCAATCGAAAAAATGATCCTAATAGTTTTTTGATATGAGGATAATTTTGTATGCAAAATGTTGTCAAGTTAAGTACTCTTACATTAAAAGGTAAGGAGCAACGTGGAATCTGTGATAATTAAGTAAATGAACGACTCAAATTAAAAAAAAAAAAAAAGTCAGGATTAGTGCATTTGCTCTTTATATGATTGACTATAGATATCTCTACTATTTATCTTTATGAACAAAATTTTAATATTATATAGTCATATACTATTTATCTTTATGAACAAAATTTTAATATTTTATAGTCATATTAGAATGTAATCTCTACTATATTAGAACAAAAATTTTATCCAACAAAATTTTAATATTATATAGTCATATTTTATATAGTCCTATTAGAACATAATCTCTACTATATTAGAACAAAATTTTAATATTATTACATGAGAAACTTTACAAAATTTTAATATTAGTACGTGAGATACTTTAATATTATATAATTATATTAGTATGTGAGATATGTGTATCATAATTTTTTCTATGGTAAATATGAAACTATGAATAGGTGAGATCTCTATGATTTTATATTTGTGGACATAAAATTTAATATTATATAATTGTATGTCATTTTTTATATGTGTTCTAATTTTTTACATGTACGTCATCTTTGATATCTACCCTAATTTTTTTTTCATACGTGAACTCACGAGTATGAAAAACTTACCATATTCAATTAATGAGTATGAAAATATTATTCAGCTTTTTTAGTATTTATTTACCTATATAATATTATCTCATTAAAAAATTAAATCACATATCCTATTATAAATAAAGAAATATTTTTTTACATTCCCTATGTCTTATAATAATTTTCGCTTGAAAGTTTTATTGAGGAAATTATTTTTTTTATCAAATAAGTTTATGTAAAATTCAATCGACAAGTTCAGTTCTTACATAAAAAAAAATTTCAAATCATCATCGTGCATGGCACGACCGGGTCTTGCTAGTTAATTAGGAAGTAGAAAAAAAATTGTAACGATTTACTTATTAATTATTATGAGAGAATAATAATTACGAAAATACCCTTCCTTAGAATCTTGGATATTAACTAATTAACTAACATGAATTGAATTGGTATTTTAACCAAATTCAATTTCTTGCATCAAGACATTTCTTAAAATCCGAGAAATCTGTTCTTAATAAGCACTTGTCCAATTTATTTTATTTATGGGCGAAATTAATATATAGACTAATGGATTAATGATTAAAATAATTGTTATGGTCAAATAATAATTACCAAATTACCTTTCATGAAAGAGAGGGATAGTACAACACGTCATGCATGCGTTTGTCTTGAACATTGTGAATCATGATGATCCATTTCGACTCTTTAGGCGTCTAAACCATGGATGGAATCCCTGCTAAGAGAGATCATGTATCTTACTTGATCTTCCTTTCTCGTTTCCTTGTGATTGGTCCATTCTATACATACGAACCAAGTCCTCAACGTCTTGTGGAGTACTCATGGGGCTTCTCCACTTGGCCACGAAGCGTCCTCGATTCGTCATCGGAGTCATCATGTGAAACAAACAAAGATAGATTTACAATATTATAATTTAATTGAACAACATACTCACCAAAAAAATCCAAATAAAATGCATTTGGGCCAACTCTACATTCTAACCGAATACTTTGTGGTCCCATTTTAAGAGAAAATTATATTTTTTTTTACCCATGAAGTTATACTAATGGTTACTATTCATATGAATTAATTAAATTATTAATAATAATAATAAGTATTATGCATAATGAGGTAGTATTTGATTGTGGTATCTTTTCTTGCCTTTTTAGTCTTCTGATAGAGGTAATGTATGACCGTTGATTTAAATCAAGAATTCATAGTTTTCTAACTTATAGGAATAGGATTAATTTAGACTGTACTATGAGATCTGTAACCAATTGATATATTTTCTTTCTTTACAAGGTTTACGATATAGGTAAATTTTGTGCATTTATTTGAATAAATGGTTCATATGCTCCTAACTCCACCCATACAATTAATTACCATGAAATTCTATAGGATCTTCTACGAGGGCCCTATTGATATCCAGCTACAATCCTCTACGAGCATGACTACTGTACACGTCGATCACTTCCTAGTGTTTGCTGGCGAGTCCCACCCTCTACAACTATAACTCTATAAGATATCAACAACAACACATGTGACATGACCTTAATTCTCGTCTCTTATTTCTCATCCTCCTGCTTTCTTGGAACTGCAAAGGAAGCGTGGTAGCGAATACGACACCGTTTCAGCCAAAGAAAGATGTTTCGGAAGCTGGTGAAGAAGGCGCTCCTTGCTGACGTCGGAGCCCATTGTCGTTCGTTCTCTATATAGACACCACGTTGGCGGCTACCGCGGTGGAGAACGACATGTCGCCGGTGAGGAAACCGAAGATGCCTCCCTTCCATTACTCTCCCCCGCCGTACACGAGCCCTACGGCCGCTGAGATCTTGGCCAAGAGAAACGAGTATCTGAATCCTGCCATGTTCACCTTCTATAAGAATCCTGTAAGAATCCACTTCGTAACTGTAATCTTCTTATGGATTCCAGGTTTGGTTGGAATATATGTATTACGCAGATATGTAAGAAAAGACAAGATAATTATGACTTCTTAATCCTAAAAAATACTACATACTAGCTTTGAACATTTTATTTTAAAATAGACGCAACTAAAAGTTCAAAAGAACTATCACTACTTTTTAAACTAGCTTATATGTTGTCAATCGGGTCGGGTCGATCGAGTTTAGATTTGTTCATTTCGGGCTCGGGTTGAATTTGTGTTCGGATCAACCGGGTTACAAGTCAAACTGGGTTGTGTATGACAGGTTATCGAACGGGTTCGAGTTGACCAAGGGTCAATAGCATCATTATTGAAATATTATTTTCACTATTAAATTATTTTTATATTATTAAATAATAAAATAAATATGATAAAATAAATAAAATTCTTTTAATATTTTAATAAAAAGTCACATTTACAAGTCAATCAGATCGGATTATAGGTCGGTCGGTTTCAGGTCGTATATTTTCGAGTCCAATCGGGTTCGAGTTAGAACTGGGTTTTGAATCTATCTGATTAGATTTAAATATGGGTCGGTCAGGTCGGGTTTTCAAGTTCAATAATGTTTTGACAACTCTAATGTCATTGCATACACACACACATTTTTTGTTGGAGGATTTGCAAGGGTAACCCATGTACAAAAACAGTTTGTAAAAGTACCCCATATTATAGGAAATTATAAATCATGCATTTTTGGCAATTGTGCAATTTTGTTTTTCATTATTTTATTGTTTAATTATTTGAATTTGAATTTGTAATTTTTTAGAAATGAATTATTAAATTGGAAGAATTAAAATCAGAAAAGGAAAATTGAAAAAATAGATAAATAAAAATCATGTGAAAAGATATTTTAAAATGATTTATTGGTTATGATCTTAAAGTGTTTACGGAAAATAAGGAGTAAAAATGGAAAAAAGAAAAGTCAAAGATATGTGAAAGATACTAGTTGGTTGAGATTTCCGTCAAAGTCTACTCTTGCTTAATTTTATACTGTCATGCTTGCCTATTCTACTGTCAAACCTCTCTATGATCCTGTCACGTACTTAAAAATAAAAAGGACATTGCAAACGAATTAGATTTGTTACGAAATATTTTGTTTCCTTTAATTGAGAGATATAACGGATATTAGAAAGATAACAATGTTAAAAAAATACCAATATTAATGGAAACAATAATAACCAATTATTAGAGGATAAAAGAAAAGTCAAAGATGTGGCAAAAATACTAGTTGGTTGAGATTTCCGTCAAAGTCTACTTGGGCTAGATTTTATACTGTCATGCTTGTCTATTCTACTGTCATACATCTATATGATCATGTCACGGACCTAAAAAAGAAAAGGAAATTGTAAACGGATTAGATATGTTACGAAATATTTTGTTTCCTTTAAATGAGAAATATAACGGATATTAGAAAGATAACAATCTTAATGGAAACAATAATAAAAGAAGAATGGTGACGAGAGAGACGACGCTGGCTCAACAAAGAAGAATGGTGACGAGAGAGACTCTGGCTCGAGAAAGAAGAATGGAGACGACGTGTTTTGTTTTGATCTGTTTTTAATTCATTCGTCTTAATTTAATTTAAAATTTTTAAATCTTGTTTTTTTAATTAGTAGAAACTAGAGCTGTCAAAAGCTGACCCGACCCGAAAAACCGACCCGAACCGCCCGAAAAATTTAGGGTCAAGACCCGAAAATTTGAACCCGAAACCCGAAATAAACCGAACTCGATAGACCCGAAACCCGTTGGGTTCAAACCCGAAAAAACCGTTGGGTTGACCCAATTATTTATATTTTAAGAATTTATAATAGATTTTGAAAATTATAATATATTTTATTATTAAAATATATAAAAATAATGGATTTAATAATTAAATATCATTGTTTAAATAAATAATATTTTATTAATTGTAAAAAAATTATTTTTCTTGACTTGTTAGGTCGACCCGACCCGCCCGACAACCCGCAATGACCCGACCCGATTTGACCGGTGACCCGTTACGACCCGAACTTGACTCAACCCGAACCCGAAATAACCGAACCCGAACCCGACCTGACCGACCCGTTTGACACCTCTAGTAGAAACCATTTTAAGTTTTTGATTGAAAATTAATTTAAACTTTCAAAAAATGAATTATTTTAATATTTTTCTAAAAAAGGAAAGGGCATGATTTTGGGCGTTTTTGCTATATTTTTGGGTATTTAGACTATTATTTTGGGCATTGATGTAACATTAGAAATAATAAGGCATTTTTGCAAGCAAATTTACAAAGTGGGTACGGGGTACTAATTTCTCTTTTTTGTTTTGCAACTATTTCAACCTTCTGGCTCAAACTTGCCTTATTTTGTCAATTGTTTTTTAATTTAAAGTACATTTTTCTCAAAATATATTAAATGGGTAAAAAACGAAAGGGGTTTTTTTGGGGAAAAAATTTCATTTTATGTAGTGACACAAAGGTGGTCGGCCATAATGAAGGCCTCATTGTGGTCGAGTCTCCCTAGTCCTAGAATCGAAGTTGGAGCTTCCCCTTGGCGATAAATTGAGGAGCAACGGTGGAGAATGAACTCAATGGTAAGCGAAGGTGGTATGGTGGTGGTCGCTTCCAACCCCTCCAAGTTGCCGACAGGCAGGAGTTTTAACAAAATCTCCTTGTATTCAAAGTTCTTTTCTTTTAGCTTTCTTGTTAAGATTTGGGGGCATCCCTAAATTTAGACGTCGTAAAATAACAAATATGAGAAACCATAAATTTTCAACAGATACAACATAATCCACAATAACAAGAAAACCCTCAATTTGGAGCAAGTGCAACCACTGTTCTAAAAATCTCTTCTAGGCCCCGTCTAAGCCCCACCTAGGCGCTGGAAGGTCCTATCCCGCCTAGCCGTCCAAACCACTGATAGCATGCATTTTAGTCTAGGATAAAGCATGTTTATTTCCTTAGTTTAGATGTTTTTATTTTCTTTTCATGTTGGTTTTATTGTCTTTTTAGTAGAATTTGTAGTTTCGGTTTCTACTCTTGCTTTGTTCGATTTCAGGATCATTTGGAGGTGGATTCAAGGAGTTATGGCAACAACAAGGACGAGTGGAGCAACCCGATAGGAACTGTCTAGGAGTCAAGCGGATGCAAGGAATTGAAGAGAAGATGGGCAAAAGCTCGATGGAAGACACAGAAGAAAGCTCATTCAACGTTTTGAACGAAGCAGTCCACCAGGAAAAAACTCGGTCCAGGTCACGACCGAGTTTTGGACCGAGTCGCGTCTTTTTCCGAGATTTCTCCTCCGCGTGTTTTATTTATTAATTTCGGTCTTTTCTATCTTATGTTTTTAGGGTTTCATATAAATACTTGGAGATTAAGTTTGGATAAGGGGGAGGTTTTATTTTCTTAGTTTCTCTCTTTGGAAGAACCCTAGATTGGAGATTTGTGGATTTTTGCAAGACTTGATTGGAAGTTGAATTGAGATCTATTGAAAAGACAATTGGTATGTTTCTCTTTGATTTGGATTGCTTTTCTCTTCATATTATGTCTAGCTAAATTCTTAGTTCTAAGGAAGGGTGAACCCAATGGTTTAGTAAGTAGATCTAAGGGTGATGTTTGGTTGAATTGATATTTGAATTGTTGTTTGATTCAACCTAGGATGCTTAATGACCTAATTTGCTTGAATTAGGAATCTTGTTATGATTTGAGACCGAGAGGAGATAAAAATAACAAGAGATTGATTGAATTGAATTTACAAATTGTTAATTCATGCTAGATCCCTAGGTTTGAACTTGTTGAATTATTTGTGCGAGAGTGACTTAATTCACATGTGGAATTTAACCTATCCTAGAAATTATTGATTGAGTAGTCCTAACGGAGCGCGAGAGCGGATGTTATTTCTATTGATTCATTGATCTCTAAAGAACTTAAAGGACCTAAATAAGACTTGCTTTGTGCGAGAGTGACTGCTAGTCGAGTCTAGGTACATGCATTAATCGTCTGAAAAGAGTTAATGTTGACACTTGAGATAGTTAGTCCTTCAAACAACATTTGAATTGAAATCCAAATAAATATCACCGGTAATCTACTGAATAATCATTGTGGGGATCCTGACCTTGGAATGCTTTTCTCCATTGATAGTTTCTTCTTACTTTTGATTTTAATTATTTCGGAATACAATTACAACTCCTTTTCTTATTTTTGGCTTAGTCTACTGAATCGTGTTATAATCAATACTACAAAGTTCCCTGTGTTCGACACCTTGATTACTACAACCGAACCGTATACTTGCGGTGTAGGAAAATAGCCTATCAAGTTTTTGGCGCCGTTGCCGGGGAACTTTTCAAGTATTGGTTGTGTTCCACAACCGGTAGATTAAGTCTTGTTTTATTTTTTAATTTGTTTCCTTTTGGTTTTGGTTTCAGTTTGTTCTCCTTCTTATGAGAAGAACTCTGAGCGCTAGTGCACTAAACAACTACAATTCTGAACCCGAGCGTGCTTTTCATTGGAGAAGAAGAGAGCAAAGGGAAGCTGAAACCCAAGCTATGGAAGGCGATCAGGAAAATGCACAACAACAATTGCTGTTGCAACAACAACGACAACTGAATGCTCAACCACCTATGACATTGGGTGATTATGTGTTGCCACGCCATCAAGGACCCACAGCTGGTGTGGTCCGACCTCCAATTCAGGCCAGGAATTTTGAGCTGAAGCCATCTCTGATTAATATGGTTCAGCAGAATCAGTTTGGAGGTCTACCTTCTGAGAATACTCACCAACATCTTAACACTTTTCTGGAGCTTATGGATACGGTGAAGATTCATGATGTTTCTGATGACGCGCTTTATTTGCGCACCTTCTCATTCTCTCTAAGAGACAGGGCTAAAGCATGGTTCAAGGCCCTGCCTCGTGGCACTATCACTACATGGAATGAGTTGGCCAAAGCTTTCCTGACTAAGTATTTCCCACCTAAGAAGACTGCAGAGATGAGGAATCAGATCAGTTCATTTCAGATGAAGGATGGGGAATCTCTTTATGAAGGTTGGGAGAGGTTCAAGGAGCTCCTATTGTTATGTCCTCACCATGGAATAGACAAGTGGGTGCTTCTTCACACTTTTTACAATGCTGTTGACAACACCACCAGGTTGCTCATTGATGCCTCATCTGGAGGTACTATTATGAAGATGAATGTTAATAATGCTTGGGATCAGATTGAGGACATTGCTCAACACACTCACTATTATAATGATGCTCGTTCTCTTCCAAGTTCTAAGAGATCAGTTGGGCTTTATGAAGTTGATAAAGAGACTTTGCACCAGGCACAGATTGATGCCATGACTCAGGAGATCAGACAGTTGAAATTACAGATGAATGGTTCTCCCGTTTCTACTAGTGGAAGTCCTTCTCAAGTTGTTTCGAGTGTTGTTTGTCAGTTTTGTGGAGCTAGTGATCATACCATCAAATCTTGTGAATTGTTTGCTTCTAAGGAGGAACCACATGAGGAAAAGGTGAGATACATGAGTAACTTTGACATGGGGCCTAGGAATGATCCCTACTCTAATTCCTACAACCTTGGTTGGAGAAATCACCCTAACTTCTCTTATGGGAACAATCAGCCACAACAACAAGCACCTCTTGATTTTCCACCAAGGGATCCACTGCACCCAAACCAAGATGCTCAACCCTCCCAAAAGCCTGCATGGGAGATTGCTATTGAGAGCCTTGCCACCTCCATGAAGACGCTAACAGAAGAAGTGAGAGCTCAGGGGAAGAATTTGAAGATCATAGAACAACAAGTGGCTCAACAAGCTTTGAATGTTCCTAGACCGCCTGGTCAATTGCCTGGGCAACCTGAAGTCAATCCTAAGGAGCAATGTCGGGTTGTCACTCTAAGGAGTGGAAAAGAGCTTGAAGAGCTCCCACCGGTGAAAGAAGGAGTTGCAGAAAAGACAATAGAGAAGCCATCTAATGACGAAGAACCTAAATATATTGCTCCCCCACCTTACAAACCGCCTCTACCTTTCCCACAACGGAAGATTCAAGTGGTGCAAGAGCAACTATTTGGGAAATTCATGAGTATGATAAAGAAGCTCCACATTGACATTCCTTTCATCGATGTCCTCACTCAAATGCCTACATATGCAAAATTCTTGAAGGAGATTCTATGCAAAAAGAGGAGGATTGAAGACTATGAGACAGTCGCCTTGGTAATGGATCAAGTTGAGAAGATGCCAAGAAAGCTAAAAGATCCAGGCGAGTTCTTTATCCCTGCTGGTTTTGGTTCTCTTCAATATGATTGCCTTTGTGATATTGGTTCTAGTGTTAATATCATGCCATTATCAATCTGCAAAAATCTGAATTTGGGTGATCCTATTCCAACCAAGATGCGTCTTATCATGGCTGATAATTCAGTCACTCATCCTGTGGGTATTATTGAGAACTTTCTAGTGAAGGTGGGCAAGTTCTTTATACCAGGAGATTTCGTGATCCTTGATATGGAGGTGATGAATGATAGGACTCCTATCATCTTTGGGAGACCCTTTTTAGCCACTGCTGGAGCTAACATTGATCTCAGGAATGACAAGATCTCACTCACTATTGGGGAAGAGAAGATAGAGTATGAATATTTCAAAGATAACTTCCTTGAAGTGCAAAAAAATCCTCCACAAGAGACTGTCAAAGTAGCTTGTTGTAATATTGAAGTGAAGTTGGGTAATGAGGAGATTCAATCTGATATTGCTCAATCCTTTCAAGAAACCTTGGAAGTTAAAAGCTTCATGGATGGTGATATTGCTACGGATTTGAAGGGTAGAGATCACAACAAAAAGAAGAAGGATCGAGCAAAAGCTGAGATTAAAAGAGGAGACAAGGTGATGTTATTCCATGAAAGATCCAACATGTTTCCTGGGAGCAAAGGAACAAGATGGTCAGGGCCATACATAGTAACTCGAGTTTTAAAAGAAGGGGGAACTAAGCTTTGGCATAAAAACTCGGGGAAGTTCAAAGTGCAAAGAAATAGGTTGAAGCTTGTAGAAGACCCTGATCCAGTCAAGGTGAGTACCAAAGACCCTCCTGACCCAAGCACTTGAAGAAGATGGGAGGTCGAGCTAACGACCTTAAACAAGCGCTGCTTGGGAGGCAACCCAAGGTTGGTGTTTTCTTATCTCTCTCTTTTATTCTCTACATTGGGGACAATGTAGGTTTTAAGCTTGGGGGTGAGAACATTTTCATGTTTTGCATTGCATATAGTTTAGTTTGCATATTTAGTTTGAATTTTGCTTGCAAAAAAAAAATATATAAAAAATTTGCATTCTAGGAGCTATGGATTTCTCTTCAAGTGAAATACCCCTTGTCCTCAAAATTCAAACTAAAGAATTCTACCCCTTTGACTTGCTTGAAATGCTTGAAGTTTTGATGATGACTGACTATGTTATGAATTAGTTTGATGATTGAATGAGCTTGCATATTCTTTGAAACTTGAGTTAATATTGAAGTTCTAGACAAAAAGCCTTGTGAGGATTATTGTTTGCTTTTCTTAGGACAAAATAATGTCATGATGTCCCTTCTTGTGTGTGTGATGCTCACTTTGATTGCTTCCTCTAGAACTTGCTTTTGGCTCTTTTTCAAGACCGCTCTTATGACTCTTGCATGCGACTTTGAAGTGATTGAGGCACTATTTTCTTAGCCTTTATACTCCTAATCCACCCTGCATATTATCCTCTTTTTGAAGCCCCTTCTCGAGCCTTAGCCTTATTCTTTTGAAGCTCCACAAAATTAATCCGAGCCTTTGTAAGCCTGACCCATCCGGAAACTAGGATAACTACTCGATTGACTATGTGGTTGCAAGCTAAGCTTGGGGGAGACTTATATGTATTTAGTGATTGGGTTGTGTAATGTGCTGGTACTTTTTATCTTTGAAAAAAAAAGATAAAAAAATTGAAAAGAAGAAAAAATAAGAAAAAAATCAGAAAATGCTTTGAAAAAGAAAAAAGAAAAAAAATAGAGTATGAGAAATAAGGGAATAAAGGCTGTTGTTGGTGTATGAGAATAAGTTGCTTGGAAAGAAAATCATGAGACATGGTGTTCAATCGAGTTTAGTTAAGTCTAGATTCCCGGGATTTAGCACCACATGACCTAAATATTTCCCCACCTATTTCTTATCACCTTGACCCCATTACAACCCAATAAAAGACCTCTTGATCATTGTTAAATGCAAGGTCCCATGCGGTGGAGATTTAGAATGCTTTTGCAAGCCTATGGTAGCTAAGCTTTCAAATGTGAGATTTGAGTGAAACACGTCCTATTTAAACACTTGAGAGAGAGTGAAAAACACATTATCCTAAGTGAGGTCTAGAATGAATATGTTGGCTCAGTTTCTTTGAATTTCACAAATGCATGCTATGATTTTGATTGTTGATCTATACTTCTAAACTCTTTGTCTAGTTCGTTGTCAAGATGGATGCATGACTTGCTTGTTATGTGGGGTGTCAGATTCTATTTCTTACTTAAGGACAAGTAAGGTTTAAGCTTGGCGGATTTTGATAGCATGCATTTTAGTCTAGGATAAAGCATATTTATTTCCTTAGTTTAGATGTTTTTATTTTGTTTTCATGTTGGTTTTATTGTCTTTTTAGTAGAATTTGTAGTTTCGGTTTCTACTCTTGCCTTGTTTGATTTCAGGATCATTTGGAGGTGGATTCAAGGAGTTATGGCAACAACAAGGACAAGGACGAGTGGAGCAACCCGATAGGAACTGTCTAGGAGTCAAGCGGATGCAAGGAATTGAAGAGAAGATGGGCAAAAGCTCGATGGAAGACACAGAAGAAAGCTCACTCAACGTTTTGAACGAAGCAGTCCACCAGGCAAGTCAAAGGTGTCGAACACAGGGAACTTTGTATTTCAAGCAAGTCAAAGGTGTAGGAAAATAGCCTATCAAGGTGTCGAACACAGGGAACTTTGTAGTATTGATTATAACACGATTCAGTAGACTAAGCATAAAATAAGAAAAGGAGTTGTAATTGTATTCCGAAATAATTAAAATCAAAAGTAAGAAGAAACTATCAATGGAGAAAAGCATTCCAAGGTCAGGATCCCCACAATGATTATTCAGTAGATTACCGGTGATATTTATTTGGATTTCAATTCAAATGTTGTTTGAAGGACTAACTATCTCAAGTGTCAACATTAACTCTTTTCAGACGATTAATGCATGTACCTAGACTCGACTAGCAGTCACTCTCGCACAAAGCAAGTCTTATTTAGGTCCTTTAAGTTCTTTAGAGATCAATGAATCAATAGAAATAACATCCGCTCTCGCGCTCCGTTAGGACTACTCAATCAATAATTTCTAGGATAGGTTAAATTCCACATGTGAATTAAGTCACTCTCGCACAAATAATTCAACAAGTTCAAACCTAGGGATCTAGCATGAATTAACAATTTGTAAATTCAATTCAATCAATCTCTTGTTATTTTTATCTCCTCTCGGTCTCAAATCATAACAAGATTCCTAATTCAAGCAAATTAGGTCATTAAGCATCCTAGGTTGAATCAAACAACAATTCAAATATCAATTCAACCAAACATCACCCTTAGATCTACTTACTAAACCATTGGGTTCACCCTTCCTTAGAACTAAGAATTTAGCTAGACATAATATGAAGAGAAAAGCAATCCAAATCAAAGAGAAACATACCAATTGTCTTTTCAATAGATCTCAATTCAACTTCTAATCAAGTCTTGCAAAAATCCACAAATCTCCAATCTAGGGTTCTTCCAAAGAGAGAAACTAAGAAAATAAAACCTCCCCCTTATCCAAACTTAATCTCCAAGTATTTATATGAAACCCTAAAAACATAAGATAGAAAAGACCGAAATTAATAAATAAAACACGCGGAGGAGAAATCTCGGAAAAAGACGCGACTCGGTCCAAAACTCGGTCGTGACCTGGACCGAGTTTTTTCCTGGTGGACTACTTCGTTCAAAACGTTGAATGAGCTTTCTTCTGTGTCTTCCATCGAGCTTTTGCCCATCTTCTCTTCAATTCCTTGCATCCGCTTGACTCCTAGACAGTTCCTATCGGGTTGCTCCACTCGTCCTTGTTGTTGCCATAACTCCTTGAATCCACCTCCAAATGATCCTGAAATCGAACAAAGCAAGAGTAGAAACCGAAACTACAAATTCTACTAAAAAGACAATAAAACCAACATGAAAAGAAAATAAAAACATCTAAACTAAGGAAATAAACATGCTTTATCCTAGACTAAAATGCATGCTATCAGTGGTCTCCTATGACAAATCAAATTAAAAATACGAGCCTTACCTATGCGAGGAAGAAAATTTCCAATCTCTTTGCAATTTCACAAATGCTCTCCTATGACGACTTCAAGAAAACTTCGTCAAATGCACGCTCTAATGGCCTCTTGTCACTACAAAAAAAAGCGAAATTAGCGACCATATTTATGGTCGCTAAATGCATTTAGCGACCATAATATGGTCGCTAAAAATGGTCGATAAAAGGCCGGTCGCTAACCATGTGGCGACCATATGGTCGCTAATGTTAGCGACCATGCTAATTGTTTTTAATTTAAAAAAAAATAATTACGAAATATTATAAATAATTACGAATTAATATAAATAGTTAATATTTAATGTTTCATTAATTACTAAAAATTCATTAATTTCCATAAATTTCTATAATTTACATACATAAATTCATTAATTTACATAAATTCAAATAAATTACAATAACATAATAAAACTACGCTAATCTATACGGCTGCGCCGGAGCCGTCGTCATCGCCGTCGTCGTCGGGATCGGACGGGTGGGAGGTGCCCTCACCGCCTTTCTGCAGGCGCATCCACTCCTCGAACATCGAGAACTTACTCTTGAGCTCATCCATCTTGCCTAAGGCTGACGTTTTCCTGCGATAATTCCACCACCCGAGGAGTTGGACGACGCGGCACCGTCAATCCATTGCCGTAAAACTCATGTGCGGCGTTGCCAAGGCCGAAGACGGCACCTCCCCCCCCCCCCCCCAGCGGGCGTAAGAAAGGCATCACACTGGTCCTGGAAGGATGGCGGGGTGCCCGTTTTCGCCGACCTCTGGGTAAGGATCTCTTGGGTCCGAGCCTAATCAAACAATTAAAATAAAACAACAAAAATCAACAACAACAACAAACAACTAAACCATTTACAACATCAACAAAAAACAAAAAACAACAACAGCAACAAATCAACAACAAACAACAACAACATTAAAAATCAAGAACAAAATTCAACAAGAACAATAACAACTTCTTAATCAAATCAACAACAACAACAACAACAACATCAACAACAACAAAAAACAACTACAACATCAACAACAACAACAACAACAACAACAACAACAACAACAACAACAACAACAACAAAAAAAAAAAAAAAAAAAAACAACAACAACAACAACAACAACAACAATTTTTCAATCAAGTCAAACAACAACAACAACAACAAACACACAACACCAACTCCTTTTAAAATAGAGGAAAAATTATTAAAACTTACAACGATTAAGGACGACCGCTCGTCTATAAAATGTCGATCGGCGCCCTGCGTGTGCGTCTCGATGAGAAGCTCAAGAGGCGTGCAGGGGCGTTGCAGGTGTTGCTCCTACGAAATTCATTAAGGGTGTTACAAACTATTAGAAAAAATTAACTTAATTTAAATTTAATCAAATTAAGATAAAATACTTACCAAGCGACGGTTGGTGTCGAGGTGGGACCTCGAACCACTAATATGGTTCGCCGGATTGGCATTCCGGAATGCCTTTTGGCGGGCACACTTGGCTTTGAACTCATCTGTGGCCCAATCCGTCGTCTGCCACTTCTCCCAAGTGGCCTCTGCGATGAAATCCGGCCTCTTCCCATCCCGGCGGTGCTTCCCGATGTAGTCATTGTATCTCTTCTTCGCTCTCTTCTCCCACAACAACCGGACGGACTCCACGTCCATACCCGGCTCGGACTCATCCCACCTAAAGTGCGTCTAATAAAATCCAACAAACAATTAATTAAAAATAGTAATTAATTAATGCGGAAATTGTAAAAAGAAATATAAAAAATTGAAAAATTTACCTTCCAGGCATCAAACCAACGTTGCTTCGACGCGACAGTGGCAAAGTCGAACTGCGACGCCTTATCGTCGGGTTGACTTTGTAGGATAGTTGTCGACCACCGCGACACCGGTCCCGACGGCTGCAAGCTACGAGATTTGAAAACACATATTATAACATTTTTAAAAGTAAGAAAAGACTTAAAATAAAAATTTTGTCTTAGAAGAAATTATACGTACCACCCGCCGGCAATATAAAGCTCATAAATGCGATTGGGATCGAACCCTCGACACGATCCCGACGAGGACGCGGACGTAGTTGCTCGGGTCGCCTCCGCTTGGGTGCCCGTGTGGGCCCCGTCGTCATCGGACAAATGTGGTGTGTCCGTGTGGGTGGCCTCGGACTCGTCATCGATTGGTATCCGGGATGAGTTCGGCTCGTCCGGACGAGGACCTCGTCCACGTCGGCGTGATCCTCCGGCTCCGGCCATAATAACACAACTAAAAAACAAACAATTCAATACAAATTCATTTTTCCCAACATTTGCACAACAACAATCAATTTCATTCAAACTTGACAAATCAACAATCAACTTGTTCTAATTCATTCAAACTCTATCAATTTCATATTTCTCTATCTCAATCAATTTTTCTCAACATTTCAACAACAACAATCAATTTAATCTAATTTTTTTCCAAATCAAACTCTATCAACAACAACAATCAATTTAATCCAATTTTTTTTCCAAATCAAACTCTATCTCAATCAATCAAATTTTGCTCAATCAATTTCTAAAACAACAACAACAACTAACCAATAACAACAACAAGCTACAACAACAATTTCTCAACTAATTAATTTCTCATTCAACAACAACAACTAAACCTTAACCCCTAAACAACTTTTTCAACAAATTCAACTAAATAATCTCAAATTCAATTTCACAAATTTCTCAATCAATCAAATTTTCTCAATCAATTTCTCAAATTTCTCAAACAACAACAATCCCTAAACAATACCAATTTTCTCAAATAACAACAAACCCGAAACAATACCAAATTTCTCAATCAACAAACCCTAAACAATACAAACAAAAAAAATCAATATCAAAACCAATAACAAATCCACAAATCACTTACAAATAAATAGAGGGGTGCTCGAGGGGAGGAGGAGGAGGCGGACGGAGTAGGCGGAGGCGGCGGTGCCGGAGCAGGCGCTCGGAGAGGAGGAGCAGGCGCTCGGAGTGGAGGAGCAGGCGCTCGGAGAGGCGGTGCCGGAGAGGAGGAGGACGGAGCGGGCGCTCGGAGAGGAGGGAGAGGCGGTGCCGGAGAGGAGGAGGGCGAGGCGGTGCCGGAGAGGAGGAGGGCGAGGAGTCGGCGGTGAGAGCAAAAGAGAATGCTTTTCTTCTTACCAGCAGACTAGGCCAGTAAGGCAGGTCCCAGAAAATGCTTTTCTTCTTCCAACCCGAACCTCTACTAACCGCGGCATTGTGCTCCTCAGCTCCCACTTCAGTTATCTTCATCAATGTAACACCCCGACTTACCGTCGGGACATTACTAGGTAGTTGACCCTAACGGGTCCTACCTGAACTGGTTGACAACTAGAATACCTGGACCTTGCAACTCGGGCACAACAAGAACACCATTTTAAAACATCCAACTGTCATTCAAACAAACCACATTTTTATAATGTCATGCATGAATCCCAATGTCTACCCAATTCATATTCAAAGCCAGAAATCTGCTAAAGTCAACAACATAGTGAAATATCAAAATAGCAAACAAGCCTAAACCGAACTCCAAACCCACTCAGTGACCTATGACACGCGTCAACGATCCGCTGCTGCATCTGTCCTAGGCTCCAACACGGTACCTGTGTGAGTACCTGGAATTGAAAAATAAAGTCCCCGAGGGGTCAGCTACTACCCTAGGCAAGCTAGATAACACACGGCAATAGTAAGACGTTTGAAAAACATCAATTATACGACAACATAACTTTTAACAAGTGAATTGAACAGAACAGTACAAGTCAACACACATTTCCACAACCTAGAGAATATGTGAAAGGAAAGTCAATGAGACATACTATAATCAAACTAACAAGCACAAAAGTAAAGCATTTATAATAATAACCAACACGTCGACATTCAACAATTAAAGGGAGATACAACGAATAAACAATTTATTAAGCGTGGCAAGAATTCACAAGGTTGAAATCCAACTAAGTAATCACACACACGCACACAACAAAACCATTCACAATCCTATTGGGAAATGCCATTCTTCCTTCCACCACCGCCTTCCCATCTACGGCGCTAACTCCCTGCGCCCGAGTGCAGAGGCAGGCCCTCCCACTTTCCATATACGTCATCCTTCCAACCCCTGGTCAAGCCTCCACTGGAGCACTTGCCAAAAACAAACAATCAATTTTTATTTTTAAAGGGACCGGCCGACACACGACCATGGCTAGACGCCTCTTCGCCACCGACAATCGTCGCACATGACCGTGCCGGTTACGCTGCCAGCACAGAGAAAGCGATACAATTTCTTTTACGAGAAAATGTTTGAAATGAAAAGCGCATCACATCATGCATGAAAGCATTTCACATGGAAAACCTACATTCGGGACTAACTCCCAAAACCAATCTCACAATCACGGCATGAAATCTAACAAGACTAGAATAGAGCCGAGCAAGTCGAGAACGACTTACCTGGAAGGCGATCCTCGAAGCAGTAAGAAACGCATCGATACTAAAGACCTACGAATCATAACATGCACGGTTAACCGACTAACCGCGAGTATTAACTATCGATTCTAGGCAAGCACAACTATAGTAGCCTCACCAAATGTGAACCACCATAAAAATAAAAATAAAACTATGGTATCCAAAACTAGTGCGATTGAAAGGATTAGAACAATTCAACCAAATTAAATGCATCGAGCTCAGGAACCAACCTCAACAACTAAACCCAACAATTAATATTTCAACCTTAACCTTAGATGGCTCGGAACTATAAGTCCGAGAACCACCAACTTAGAAGTCTAAGATCAACTTAGCCAAGCTCCCAATTCAAAACACCTAAAGTACAACCTTCCCACAACGAAAGAGGTTATAATCAAAACCAAGCAAATACTGCCACAATGATAAGTCGAGGTTAACATGAAATTCATAATCGTAAGCCTAGACTATTACTACTTGCATTCAAAACATGATCAATCCAACCGAGAACGGACTTCTATCAAATTCGGACTACACCACGACCATTCTAACTCAATTAAAAGAACAATATAACTTTACACCAATCAAAATATCGAAGGTCGAACAACCCAGTTGGTTCGCTCAATTGGACCAACTAAATAACCAAACATTAGGCAATTATATACAACTCACAAGACATTCATCAAGTCAAACATAACTTGCTCACAACAAAGGGAATATTAGGAGCCAAACACAAATACAAGTTGGTCCCCCAAACTGAGGTTTAATTAGAAACTAATTCAAAACACAAAATTACATATTAAGGCAGAATTCGACCTCACGTTGGATCGAACCTCAGAACGGAAACGGAGGAGGGCGGCACCAGCGTCAATGGCTACATTCTTCTTCTTCTGCCCCGACAGCTCGGTAGATCTAAACCAGATTTTGGGCGGAACAAGGTTGAGCCGATATGCACGAGCCACCAATGACGAGGCTCGAGCGTCTCGCTGAGGGATCGAAGGATTCAGATTTCGTGGGTTCTCGAGCGGTCGTCGTCTAAACTACAAGGCAGGTCTCAGCGACTCTTCTTGGCCTCAATCAGCAAGTGAAACTAGTGCTCCCTCTGTTAGCGTCGACGAACAACTACGAGTCCGAATTCCTCAATTGGCGGCAAGCTCGACCAAAGGCGACTTGGGTTGGCAGGCTTGCGACGAACTCGATGGATGGAGCAGACGACACGAGCGTGAACGAGGTCAGCGATGTCTGGGCCTAGCGGTGCGTTGGAGTGATTGGAGACGGCGAAAACGTAGGGCAATCGACGACGATCGAGCTTGGATGAAGCTTCTTCTTGGCTTGAGCTTCCGACGATACACCGCGCTCGGAATACAGGAAAACCCGGAGGCCAGCTACGGTGAGGACAAAGGAATGGCGGCGGTCAAGACGCACCCAGTTTCCGTTCTTCTCTGTCCTTGCAAGATGCGCATCAATTGGAATTAAGGTAGAAGAAAGGGGTAAGAAGGAGGAACGAGAACGAGCTAGTGAACCCGAGGTGGTTGCGCAGAAAGGTCGATGGGAAGAGCAGCAAGCTCCTGGACTCCCTTTCTTGCCATCTTAAGCGGCGCTCCACAGAGAAAAGAAAAAGTGATAGAAGGGTAGGGCAGAAGAAGGGAAAAGAGAGAGGTGGGAAAGAAAATGGGTTAGGTTTCGGGTTTGGGTCTCCAAAAATAAATTTTGGGCTTTTTGGCCCAAAACAAAGAAATTTTGTAGATTTTAAATAAAAAGGTAGGAGTTCAAACGAAATTAGATCATTTGATTCACCACGAAAAAAACAACAATCGAGTCTTACATACTACCTCCGTTAAGGAAAGTTTCGTCCCGAAACTTCTGTGGCTAAGAGTCGAAGCCCACAAAGATTCCTGAGGTTTCACAACCTCTCCCCCTTGAAGAGGTTCGTCCTCGAACCCTAAATTATTAACAACAACTTAAACATAACATGGGAAAACAAAACGCATGCCAAAGTACTATAGCCATGAAGGAAGACAACCAATCTATACCTAAGTCAAAACACAATCAAGAACCCAACACACGCTTAGCAACATTAAGTCATAACAAACGTCATACCTACTCTTGAGCGACCTCTAAACTCTACTCTCAAAGGCCTCTAGTAAACCCAAGTGTAGTTCGGGGTAGTTCTCTCTCATCTTGTCCTCGGTCTCCCAAGTGACGTTCTTCGCTTCTCGTCGAGATCACTGAATCAACACCAATGGAATTTCCTTGTTCCGCTGCTTCTTCATACGTTTGTCTAGAACTGTTATCAACTAATATCTAAAGGTATGGTCGGGCTAAACCTCCAAATCTTCATAGTTGAGCCTAAGACTAGGATCCGAAACGCACTGTCTCAGCTATGTTACGTGGAAGACTGGGTGAACTGCATTTTACGGCGGGTGGTAGCGAGGACTCAACTTCCCCATCATCCCAACTCTCCTCACACCACGGTTAGGCGACATTCTCGACTGGACATGTGTCCCTACCTCAAACTCTAGTAGTTGACGTCGCTTGTCTATATAGGGTTCCTAGCAACTCAACGCAGTTAACATATGCTCCCAGATCAAGGCCAATTTCCTAATCGTCTCCTCGATCCTCTGTAGTCTCTCTCCTGCAACATCCGACGGGTCATCCCAATACTGCTGTGTCCTGCAACTCCGGCCATATAAGATCTCATATGGAGCCACCTGAATCGAGGAGTGCCAAGTATGGTTGTAGGCAACTCTACCAAAGCTAGATGATCTTACCAATGACCTTGCCAGTCAAGCACACACGACTTCAGCATGTCCTCTAGAACCTAAATTTTCCTCTTAGACTGGGCATTTGACTTCCGATAGTAAGCAATTGTGAAGTACAATCTTGTTCCAAGTGCCTCATGTATTTCTTGCCAGGATTTGGATATGAAATGCCCATCACGATTTGACACAATCATCTTGGGCACACCATGTCGTCTAACTATCTGATTTATTAACACCTCCAAGTTTCCTAAAAAGGCAAGAAGCGAGCACTCTTTTATAACCTATCCACTGCAACCCATATGGCAACATGCCCTTTGCTGACCCGTAGTCCAATGACAAAATCCATGAAAATGTCCTCCCACTTCCAATTTGGAATAGGAAGTGATTAGAGCATCCCACCCGCCTTTAGTGCTCAATCTTTACCTGTTGACAAACCTGACACTTAGCCACAAATCTTGTTACCTCCAGCTTCATGTCGTCCCACCAGTAATATTGTCGTAATTCTTTGTACATCTTACTTGCTCATTGGTGAATCCATGAAGGTGTAGCTTGGGGCTCTTGCAAAATCTTTTGTCTCAACTCTGCATCTCGAGACACACGGATTCAACCGCACAAACTCAAGATACCGTCTGCTCTCTACAAAAACAAGTGCATCTCCACATCTTAACTTTTCCCTCACGTCTTGAATCATTGGACATACTTCCTGTTTCAGCCTCACTTGCATGTACTCCCATAGAAGTAATGACGCCAAAATTTCAAGGCATGCACCACCGCTACCAACTCCAAATCATGAGTGGGTTTAATTTTGCTCATTCGGCTTAACTGTCTTGAGGCGTAAGCAAACACTTCTTTCCTCTACATTAACACACATCCCAAGCCTACCTTGGACGCATAACTGTAGATCACAACGTCCTCATTACCTGGAGGGAGAGCAAGTATAGGAGCCAAAGTCAACCTCCTTTTCAGCTTATCAGAGCTTTTTTTTAGAAGGCCACCTTCCACTCAGAATGAGTGGTCTTCTTTAGAAAGTTGGTAAGTGGTTGGGCTATACGGCAGAACCTTCCACGAATTCACGACAATACCCTGCTAAACCTAGGAAGCTTCGTACTTCATTCACATTCCTTGGAGGTTCCCACTCCTTTACAGCCTCGGCCTTCACATGGTCCACCATAACTGCCTTAGCGGACACCACATGTACCAAAATGGTGACTTCCGGTAGCTGGCACTCACATTTGGATGGCTTATTAAACAACAGATCCTGCCTCAACACTTTCAATACCTGCCTAAGGTCCTTTGCATGCTCATCTTTATTTTGGGAGTAAATCAGGATGTCATCAATAAAAACCACCACAATTTGTCCAAGAAATCTATAAAGACTCGGTTCATCAACTCCATGAAACGTCGCGGGTGCATGAGTCACTCCGAACACCATTACCACAACTCATAGTGTTCATACCTGGTTCGAAAAGTCATCTTTCGAATGTCTTCCTCTCGAATCCTTAGTTGACGATATCCTAACCTCAGATGCACCTTTGAAAACGTCGTAACCCCCTGTAACTGATCCAACAAATCATCATTGTGAGTAAGTGGGTACATGTTCTTGCTAATGACTCGGTTCAACTTCCGATAATCAATACACTAGTAAGGTCTACCTTTCTTCCTTACAAACAAAACTGGGGCTCCCCAAGGTGTGACGTTCGAGCGTACACACCTCTTCTCTAACAGCCCTTTCAATTGAGCCTTCTGCTGTTACATTCACCTCAGATTCATGCGATACAAAGGTCTTGATATCGGTCTCTTCCCTAGCTCTAGGTCAATACTGAAGTCAATCCCTCTCTATATCCCACAAACCCCTCACTAAGCAACTTGGCAGATTTCACCATACTAATCACTGGTCTCGGCACTACCTGCTCCAACTTTTGACTCACGTACACAACTTCGTCGTCTGTAGTCACCGTGGCGGTGCCCCCATGTATATCTAGCACTGCCTTGTAGCGCCTCATCCAATCCATTCCCAAAATCACGTCGTCATCCAAGGACAAGTGCATTACTATAAAATCTGCATTCCAAACTCTACCCCTTATTTTGATAGGGCACTGTAGAATCTCTCTATTCCAACTCACCTTACTACCATCGGGTAACCCCACTACAAAGGATTCCCCTTCTGTGCAAGTCAACCCTAATCTAGCCACGCACGTAGGGGACACAAAAGAGTATGTGACACCCGTGTCAAAAAGAATATGAATAAGCCTAGACTGTATCCAAAACATACATGTAGCATTCGGCGTCTATAAGACATTGACCCTCCTCATCTCGAACATTTGAGGTTGGTTGGCCCACGTGGTATTTTCTCCTATACCTCGTCTTTTGTTCGAGCCTGATGCTCCCTAGTTCCCCGTCTCTGGTGAAGATCCTTTAGAGGGTGCACCAACCCTACAATACGGTCGTACAAGGTCGGACTTCTCATAGATGAAGTAGTTTTGAATTGGATCCGGTCCCTGGCTCTTAATGTGATTAGTGTCTCCATGAATGAAGCACTCTTTCTGACTCCTAGTAGAGTGGACCTGTTGAAACTCGTCTTGATGACCCTGTGACTGAGGATCAGATCGGTTCTGTGGAAATAAATCCAGTTGATTGTCCCTTTTCGAATACACCATCATCTTGGCTCAAATTTTACCAATTAGAAGCATCCTCTTGTAGCGAACTCTACACCAGATACATTTTCCTCTCCTCCAGCGCCTAAATGGAATTCCAACGACGACGCCATTTTACTCACCCACTGCTCTGTACCAGTATCCCGAAGCCCTAGTGAAACTTGGCACCCACATTCTCTAAACTCTGCAAGCCACTTGCCCGACTAGGCTCGAGGTACTATCTTAGTAGCTCTAACACACGGTCAACTACTTCTGGCTTAGTGCCCTCATCTTAGTCCTTTGGAGCCCCACACATTAGTATTCTGGTCATGTAAAACTCTAGTGATAACCCAATTGGTGATGCATTGGCTCTACAGTAGGCTCCATTAGCTTGGGGTCCCCCTCTAACGACAGACACGTTAGCATCCTGATGATAACAACCAAGTCCCCACTCTCAGCAACTTCTTCTGGTAAACATTCTGACGCTTCTCTGGCTCAGCAACAAAGGGAGTATCTCCTCTACTCTTACCACGTCTTCTACCTTGACTTCTCCCACGACCTCTCCTACTAGCAACAACACTTCTGACTCTAGTTTGTGGGGTCATCTTTTCAGAATGTCCCACGGTCAAAACTTTAAACTTGACTAAAAATTAAGGATTTACCTACTAATCTACGTGAGGTCCTTCGGCGGATGGCAGCGGAGTCACTTCGTGTCATCTACCCCTATATGCAATATGACTACCCCATTTAAAAACTTTTTTGGAAAACACCGGCCGGTTTTAGTTTTTAGTTGGGCCTCGTGTACACGTATTGCTCGATTCCATGTGCCCTGTTCCCAACCTGACTCTGATACCAATTTGTAACACCCCGACTTACCGTCGGGACATTACTAGGTAGTTGACCTTAACGGGTCCTACCTGAACTGGTTGACAACTAGAATACCTGGACCTTGCAACTCGTGCACAACAAGAAAACCATTTTAAAACATCTAACTGTCATTCAAACAAACCACATTTTTATAATGTCATGCATGAATCCCAATGTCTACCCAATTCATATTCAAAGCCAGAAATTTGCTAAAGTCAACAACATAGTGAAATATCAAAATAGCTAACAAGCCTAAACCGAACTCCAAACCCACTCAATGACCTATGACACGCGTCAACGATCCGCTGCAGCATCTGTCCTAGGCTCCAACACTAGACCTGTGTGAGTACCTGGAACTGAAAAATAAAGTCCGCGAGGGGTCAGCTACTACCCTAGGCAAGCTAGATAACACACGGCAATAGTAAGACGTTTGAAAAACATCAATTATACGACAACATAACTTTTAACAAGTGAATTGAACAGAACAGTACAAGTCAACACACATTTCCACAACCTAGAGAATATGTGAAACGAAAGTCAATGAGACATACCATAATCAAACTAACAAGCACAAAAGTAAAGCATTTATAATAATAACCAACACGTCGACATTCAACAATTAAAGGGAGATACAACGAATAAACAATTCATTAAGTGTGGCAAGAATTCACAAGGTTGAAATCCAACTAAGTAATCACACACACGCACACAACAAAACCATTCACAATCCTATTGGGAAATGCCATTCTTCCTTCCACCACCGCATTCCCATCTACGGCGCTAACTCCCTGCGCCCGAGTGTAGAGGCAGGCCCTCCCACTTTCCATATACGTCATCCTTCCAACCCCTGGTCAAGCCTCCACTGGAGCACTTGCCAAAAACAAACAATCAATTTTTATTTTTAAAGGGCCCGGCCGACATACGACCATGGCTAGACGCCTCTTCGCCACCGACAATCGTCGCACATGATCGTGTCGGTTACGCTGCCAGCACAGAGAAAGCGATACTATTTCTTTTACGAGAAAATGTTTGAAATGAAAAGCGCATCACATCATGCATGAAAGCATTTCACATGGAAAACCTACATTCGGGAATAACTCCCAAAACCAATCTCACAATCACGGCATGAAATCTAACAAGACTAGAATAGAGCCGAGCAAGTCGAGAACGACTTACTTGGAAGGCGATACTCGAAGTAGTTAGAAACGCATCGATACTAAAGACCTACGAATCATAACATGCACGGTTAACCGACTAACCACGAGTATTAACTATCGATTCTAGGCAAGCACAACTATAGTAGCCTCACCAAATGTGAACCACCATAAAAAAAAAAAAAACTATGGTATCCAAAACTAGTGCGATTGAAAGGATTAGAACAATTCAACCAAATTAAATGCATCGAGCTCAGGAACCAACCTCAACAACTAAACCCAACAATTAATATTTCAACCTTAACCTTAGATGGCTCGGAACTATAAGTCCGAGAACCACCAACTTAGAAGTCTAAGATCAACTTAGCCAAGCTCCCAATTCAAAACACCTAAAGTACAACCTTCCCACAACGAAAGAGGTTATAATCAAAACCAAGCAAATACTACCACAATGATAAGTCGAGGTTAACATGAAATTCATAATCGTAAGCCTAGACTATTACTACTTGCATTCCAAACATGATCAATCCAACCGAGAACGGACTTCTATCAAATTCGGACTACACAACGACCATTCTAACTCAATTAAAAGAACAATATAACTTTACACCAATCAAAATATCGAAGGTCGAACAACCCAGTTGGTTCGCTCAATTGGACCAACTAAATAACCAAACATTAGGCAATTATATACAACTCACAAGACATTCATCAAGTCAAACATAACTTGCTCACAACTAAGGGAATATTAGAAGCCAAACACAAATACAAGTTGGTCCCCCAAACTGAGGTTTAATTAGAAACTAATTCAAAACACAAAATTACATATTAAGGCAGAATTCGACCTCACGATTTGGATCGAACCTCAGAACGGAAACAGAGGAGGGCGGCACCAGCGTCAATGGCTACATTCTTCTTCTTCTACCCCGACAGCTCGGTAGATCTAAACCAGATTTTGGGCGGAACAAGGTTGAGCCGATATGCACGAGCCACCAATGACGAGGCTCGAGCGTCTCGCTGAGGGATCGAAGGATTCAGATTTCGTGGGTTCTCGAGCGGTCGTCGTCTAAACTACAAGGCAGGTCTCAGCGACGCTTCTTGGCCTCAATCAGCAAGTGAAACTAGTGCTCCCTCTGTTAGCGTCGACGAACAACTACGAGTCCGAATTCCTCAATTGGCGGCAAGCTCGACCAAAGGCGACTTGGGTTGGCAGGCTTGCGACGAACTCGATGGATGGAGCAGACGACACGAGCGTGAACGAGGTCAGCGATGTCTGGTCTTTTTAAATAAAAAGGTAGGAGTTCAAACGAAATTAGATCATTTGATTCACCACGAAAAAACAACAACCGAGTCTTACAATCAAGCCCATATTGTTTATCTGGTCTAATATCTCGTATCCATCACGAAGTACCGGGGGACCACGACGCTCCCGTCTACCTTTCTTGAAATCAGTCTTGTTGTTTCGGAAGCGATGATCAGGTTCTGTAAACCTCCTGTGACAATCGAACCAGCACATTTTGTGTCCATGTGTTAGATAAAATGCATCGGTGTCCTCCATACAATAAGGACATGCGTATTTCCCAGAAGTGCTCCAGCCTACACAAACATATATTTTATATCACACATTAATTAAAGTTCACAAATCATATATATGCATTATTATTATATATAATAGTCTCAAATTAATTAGCACATGTAAAATTAACAACATACCAGACAACATCGAATATGCGGGGAAGTCACTAATAGTCCATATAACAGCTGCACGCAACACAAAATTCTGCTTCCTCCAAGAATCGTATGTGCACACCCCATTAAGCCACAAATCCTTCAGCTCGGCTATCAACGGCTGCAAGTAGACATCCAACTTCTGCTTCGGGCTCTTCGGTCCAGGTACAATAACCGTCAAAAACATAACCTCTTCTCGCATACACATCGACGGCGGAAGGTTGTAGGGTGTTAGAATCATAGGCCAACATGAGTACTGGCGCCCGGATGCCCCGAACGGATTGAAACCGTCCGTGCACAAGCCTAGTCTTACATTTCGTGTTTCTGATGAAAAATCTGGGCACATAGCATTGAAGTGCCTCCATGCCTCTGCATCTGAAGGATGTCTCATCACCCCATCTTGTGCGTGCTCTGCATGCCATCTCATGTGTTCGGCAGTCACCACAGATGCGTACAACCTCTGCAACCGTGGAGTTATTGGCAAGTAAAACATACGAGAATAGGGAATGAGCTTTGTCTTGCCTTGCTTCCATCTAGGATAGTCACATATCTTGCATGCCGCGTATTCTGCATCTGCACCCCAATATATCATGCAAGAGTTTGGACAACAATCAATCATCTCGTAAGGAAGACCGAGACCCTCAACCAATTTTTTCGTGTCGTAAAACGTGGTTGGTAATGTCGTCTCCGGGTGAGAAATGCATCCGCAAAAATCCGAGATCATGTCATATCCGCGCTCCGTCATCCTCAGCTTAGACTTTATGTTCAGTAGCTCAGTCGCAGCCTCCAATTGCGTCATATCACATCCAGGCCACAAAGGCCTATTTGCGGCCGACAACATGTCGTACATACGTTGTGCATCGGGATTAGGCGCTTCATTATAATATTGCTCCCTTTGCTCATGCCTTATATCCGCATTCTGCACGGGATCATCAGCAGTGTAATCACTTCGGCCATAATTAAAACCATCATACACCATTTGTTCCATTCGATTATCATTGCCAACATTTAATGGTGGTGCTGGATCGGAACTGCTACAGCCTTCATGTTGTCTAGACTCGGCCAACAATGCAGCGAACCTTTCATCTGTCTCCCCGTGCGAAACCCAATGGTAATAGTTCGGAACAAAACCTTCCTTAACAAGGTGATAATGCACATCATCCGCAGATTTCATTTTCTTATTCTTGCACCTACGACACGGACACCTTAATTCGGATGGGTTATAGGACGGCATAGATTTGCAGAAATCTAGAAATTGCTTTACGTCAGCTAAAAACTCGTCGTTCAAAAAACCATTTATATTACGCACATACATCCACTCACGCATTTTTTCCTTCCTGCATTTCAAAATAAGAGTACAATTAAATTAATTCAACTACATTTAGCGACCATATGGTCTCTAATTAGCGACCATATGGTCGTTGATACGCTTTTAGCGACCATATGGATGCTAATTAGCGACCATATGGTCGCCATCTTCAGAACAGTAGAATAGCATTCACAACATAACCAATTGCTATTTGCGGTAAAATTCTGTAACACAATCTCTTATAAATATATAAACGAAAGCTTTCTACCTTCAATATCTTTCTAAAACAATATAATGACGGAATGAAAAATTAGGAATAAGATTTAAATACATACCTATAGTGAGGATGTCGGTAAAATTTGACGTAATTTCTTCCTACAATCAATTCACAGTTGTGGTTGATTTTTTTCTCTTTTCTGAATATTTTGGAAGAGAGCAGAATGAGAGTGAAGTTGTGTTGAAGAGGAACGAGAGTGAATTTTTTAGTGGAATGAGAATGCAATACATGCTGAAATGGCGGGAATTTTACCAATTAGTGTTTTTAGCGACCATATGGTCGCTAAAAACGCGGGCTATTACCCGCCAAAATAGATGTGAAGCGCCAAAACATCTGACCAAGTCTGCGACCACTTGGTCGCAAACATCCGCGACCATATGGTCGCAGATATGTTTTCTTATTGTTGCGACCATATGGTCGCGGATGTTTGCGATCATATGGTCGCAGACATTTGCGACCATATGATCGCCAATATGTCTTCTTGTTTTTGCGACCATATGGTCGCTAATATCCGCGATCATATGGTCGCTAAATGCTGGCGGGAATTCTTCCCGCGCACCTTTTGCGACTATAAAAGCCTAGCGATCACATGGTCGCTAATTTTAACGACCATATGGTCGCTAAATTGTTTTTATTTTTTTTCCCGTTTTGACGACCAGATTTGCGACCATTGGCGTCCATATGGTCGCAGAATTAGCGACCATATTGCGTGGTCGCTAAAATATGGTCGCTAAATCTGCAGAATGGTGTGCTCTCAAAAAATGGCGAATTATAGAAGGAGAAGCGTGAGCGAGAAAAAAATCGCCCCTCTTTTCTTTGCCTTTATTACAATTGCTTTTTTAAGGAAAATTTTGTTTAAGCCATTTCTTCCATGCGCTATTAATAGGAGTTGAACTTAAATACGTAATAGGAAGACAAGATTGCAAGAGAATCACTAGTTTCATGGCTTCAACTTAGACAACCCAGATCCGCGTATACCTACTCTACAACTAACCTTGAGAACATTTGGCATGAAACTTTTTTATACTCTCTTCTGGCACATGTACTAAAGCTACATCATGTTAAGATTTCTTCTGCATCCACGTCTTATTCTATCTCTTTCCCTCGGATTAACATCAACCATCGATTTTTGGTACCAACTTTATCCTTAAGATAAATTAGGATTAGGGGCCCACACTAGTTCAGCTAGCTAGTGAGCGCTTCTTTCTGGTGGAAAGTATGTCGGTCCAATTTCGCGGTTTAAATCGATAATTTTTATATGGAAAAATATGGGGATGACTAGTGGCTAGGGGTGATTATAGCAGGTGGTTTTCATCCATATAACCTATTTTACGGGTGTGTTCGGTGATTCAACCTATGTTATTTTCTTTTAAATTTTACAAAGATTCAATATATGGGGTGTTATAAAAGCGACCATTTTTGAGTCACCATTTTGATTCTAGCCCAACTCATGTATAAAAAAATGATTTTTATTTATATTATTACATATTTTCTAATAAAATTAATATTTATCTATTTATGTTACAAAAGATTTTAAAATTTTATTTTTTAATAAAAGTATGATAAAATATTACATTATCTTTATCTTTTATCTATTTATGCAAATTTCATCTTTTTCTATGAATAATATTTTTAATTATTTTAATAAATATCCTTTGGCCCCACTAAGAAAATTATTTATTTACATATTATTCATCCATTTTTATGAAAATAATTTATATCTATCTTTGTTAAAAGTATTTTTAAAATCGAATTTTAAAAATATTATGATAAAATTTTACATTATCTTTCCTTTTTATCTATTTATGTAAAAAATACAAAATTTTTTTAAAAAAATCAATTTTGCATTATCCAATAAGATATTGATCATTAAAATTTTTAAAAATTGATGATTACTTGTCTAAATTAAATTTTGATAAAAAAAATTACAATATCTTTTTCAAAATTTTCTTATGATTGCACCTACAGACCTACTTCATATTAAATCAATTCTTATTTAATGTAGTTTAGTCTTTTTCATAAATAATTATGATAAACAAATGATCTTTTATCATAAATAAATCAACTTTATATTTTAGATTTTAGATTTTTTATAAATGAGTTATCTTTTATTTGAACAATTAATGTAGTTTAGTATTTTTCATTAAAAAATTATCTTTTATCATAAATAAATCAACTTTATATATTATATTTCAAATTGTAATAAATAAATTATCTTCTGTCTTTCAGATTAAAATAATTTCTAATTGTTCTATTTTATTTTTTTCTTAAATAAACTATCTTTAAGGCACTATATCCACATTGAGCATGAGGGGTATCTAGATCCGATTAACCGTGATTAGTTAAATTAAATTCGATTAACCATGATTTTAGTTAGTTAAAATCATTAATCATAATTGACCTGTTAATCTACGTTAAGCAGAGATCGTTTAACCACATTTTCAGTTCGATTTTCTTAGTTAACCTAATTGTTTATGTAATTTTAAATTATAGTAATACACTTAACTAACAATAAAATTATCAATTTTATATAAAAATATTAATGCTTGGTTAGAAATTCAAAATAAGTACTAGTTTTGCAAGATGGCTATGCTTTAAATTGTCTTCACAATATATAGCCATTTTTTGGAATTCAAATATTTTAAAAATATGCATAATTAAGTAATTGATAACGATATAAAAAATAATGTTAATAGAGAATTGAACATAATGCCAAATTTTCAAAATAAGCATCCAATACCATTAAGCTAAAGTATATTTAATATTTTATTTTAAAAAATTAAAAAATATTCCCTCCGTCGTAGAGAGTTTGTCCTAAAGGACAATTTTCACATCATTACAATAACCTAAAGTGGAGGTTGAACCACACCACTCCGTTTTTTTTAACTAATCGTTTATTTTTGGATATGATAAATTCTTATCCATGTTTATAGAATATATGATAGAAAATCCCATTACTAAAAAATCTTTTATTTTTGGATATGATAGATAGGGAAATCGTTAGGATAATTTTTTATGCTATCATACAAATTCTTGAATATTTATTTCATTTTTAGATAGAATCATTTTTTTTATCTTATTACTAATCTATTTTCATAAATAAATAAATAAATTATCATATTTTGGATATTAATTTAATTTGTAATACTAATAAAATATTATTGTTTTAAATAAACAACTTTTATAGTTTATTGATTTTAAATATTTATTCAAAATTTACATTTAAGCATTTATATGATTATTTTTCTCGGATAATAAATATATTTGAAAATATTGTATTATTAATATTTTATTTAAGGATAACCCGTACAAGGTACGGGAATACATACTAGTATATTAACAAATTGATAGAGAATGAAAAGTAGCTAATAAGGAGAGGGTAGAGAAATTGATAGAGAATGAAAAGTAGCTAATAAGGAGAGGGTAGATCGAGATTGTGATTGTGGTGGTAGATTTTGTTGTTAGATAATGGGGATAAAAGATGAGATAGAATAATGATAATATTGTAAAAAAAATAATATAAAAAAAATTGAAAAAGTGGACAAACTTTTCGAGATTTTCGAAAAAGAATACAAGACAGTGAGAATACAAGACAAACCGCAAAAAAATATCTGTTGCTCCTTTCTCTCTTTGGTGGCGGCTGCAGACGTGTCGCCAGTGAGAATGCCGAAGATGCCTCCCTTTGGTTACTCTCCCCGGCCGCACACAGGCCCCACCGCCCCTGAGATCCTGGCCAGGAGAAAGGAGTTTCTGAACCACTTGACACAATTTGTTGAGGAAAAAAAAATTATATTATTATGCATGTAACATTATTATGCAAGTAATGTAATCCATCATATATATCATAAAGTTGAAAGAATAAGTCACAAAAAATTGAGACACTTGACACACTTTGTAGTTTCTATTGACATGTGTGCACCTTTATTTTCTTTTCTTTTTTCCAATTTTATCTCTTGAATCTCACAACTAGAATCCACTATCTAATTCATAATTTTACATTTTATCTTGGAGGAATCTCTTGGTGTTTGATTACCAATATCGATCACACTCACCGTGGTGTTTTATGCGTGTTATTTTTGTGCCTCTTGCAATCATTTAGACCGAGTTAGATGGTAACGTTAATGTGGTTGCTTATTTTTGTTGGGGGTTTGACAGCTGAACATAGTAGATGGGCGTATGCAGTACCTGTTTGACGAGAATGGCAAGAGATATCTGGATGCCTTTGGAGGAATCGCTACGGTGTCGTGCGGCCATTGCCATCCTCATGTGGTTGCAGCAATCTCTGACCAACTCAACAAATTACAGGGCGCCACTACCTTGTACCTCAATCCTGCAGTCACTGACTTTGCCCAAGCTTTAGCCTCTAAGCTGCCTGGGGATCTCAAGGTAATCAAGCAACTTCATCAATAGGTCAATTTACGTCGTCAGCGACAATCATCCATCATTGGATATGATGTAAAAATTTTGATGTTTTGGTAATTAGGTTGTTTTCTTCACCAACTCCGGGACGGAGGCAAATGAACTTGCCTTGATGTTAGCAAGATTATACACGGGCTGTCAAGATGTAATCTCGCTAAGGAACTCTTACCATGGCAACGCTGCTGCAACCATGGGTATCACTGCTCAGCGTAATTGGAAGTTTAACGTCATACAGACGGGTGTACAGCATGCCGTCAACCCTGATCCGTATAGAGGCGTGTTTGGGTCAGATGGACCGAAGTATGCTGAAGATGTTTCAGACCTCATCGACTTCGGAACTTCAGGCCATGTTGCAGGCTTCATTAGTGAAGCCATTCAGGTAGATTTCCATCTTCATTAGAGAATTGATTTTGTGCTTGTTGATTCTTGATCGGTCGATCATATTGATCAGGGAGTGGGTGGAGTCATAGAGTTGGCCCCTGGCTACTTACCTGCTGTGTATGACGCCATAAGGAAGGCTAGAGGCGTTTGCATCGCCGACGAGGTGCAAGCTGGATTTGCTCGCACCGGAAGCCATTTCTGGGGATTTGAAGCTCACGGTGTTGTTCCCGACATTGTGACTATGGCTAAGGGGATTGGAAATGGCATTCCTCTTGGGGCAGTGGTTACAACGCCGGAGATCGCAGAGGTCCTAGCGAGTCGCAGTTACTTCAATACCTTTGGAGGAAATCCTGTGTGTACAGCTGCAGGGCAAGCTGTTCTCAATGTGATTGAAAAGGAAAAGCTCCAAGAGAATGCCCTCACTGTGGGTTCTTATCTCAAACAACGTCTCACTGCGATGATGGACAAAAAGTATGTTTAATAACAGACCTGGGAGTTTTGATTGGAAAAGGAGGATTCTACGGCAATGTTTTCAGAATTACTCCACCCCTCTGCTTCACCAAGGATGATGCTGGCAAGCAAATTCAAATTTTAACCACAGCAAATTTACTCTCATATCTCATTGATTATGATATATTGTCGTTTCCTTTTTTTGTGCAGACTTCCTCGTGGATACAATGGACTACACCATGTCAAAGATGTAAGCTTACAATACCCGTAACATTACATGAGATGACACATCTTGTATTTTTATCTTGCGTTGGCAAATCACGTGTTTCAAGGACCTCGCTGTCTCTTTCCTCAGGCCTTGAATTTGTTTTTTTTCCCCCTTCAAGCTTATGTAGAACCAATCTATGCAGTGATGATTTTATCAAGTTTTTCTGATTTGTCCTACTTCTAAAGCCCTCTTGTAGATTTTGAGTTTGATCGCCAACGACTTCTTTCTGATATTCAATATGGAGTTGAATTAACCGGAAATGAACGAGCACAAGAACAATTGGTGTAGAGTTATAGAAAGGCTATTTTGCCAAAACCCATCTTTTAAACCAACATTTTTTTAAAAACCACCTTTTAAAATTCTTTTTAAGCAAAAATATTTTTTATAATATAAACTCAATTTCAACCACCTTCATCTATTTTCCGGTGATATTTTTTCCTATATGGACCCATATACTCTTTCAAATTTATTTTTATACTATTTTGCGTAGATAGATAATCAATCAATATCAATACATATCTTCTAAACCTAAAGCACTTTTGGGCAGATTCGTCATTAAGAAATTATATTACAATGACCCTATTTTTAATAATGATTTTTTAATCAATTATATATTATGTAATTCAATCACCTTATGCAATTTCCAATTTTGTGCACTCATCTTATTTAATATTTTTTTATCAATTTACTAGGAGATTGGATAATTTTTTTTATCTCTACCCATTATTTTTATCTTTTTTCATGTTCATTTTTTTTTGATCCGATAAGATTTAGGATAGTTCAAGTACCACTTGGACTAGCCTAGAGCACCCTTGAACGGGTGAGAACTCATACAGTTCTAGAGAAATTAAAGTTTTTTTTGGTTTCGTCACCGGTGGGTGTCGAACCTGTGACCTCTCATGTTCATTATATTATAATATGTAATTATCTTCTATCCATATTTTAATAATTATTTTTTACTAATGTATATAATTATGTATTTATATATTAATTATTAATCATATATTACAAGATTTTGCACATATTTATCATATACAATATCACGTTATTTTGATCTCTTCATATACAAAGTACGCAGGATACAATAAATCACATTAATTTTTTTGATATTTATTTTTATTTTCTTATACTAAATATTTTATCTTTAAGTATGAAAACTTTTTTTAATCATAACTATAACCTAAAACGGAGGTTAAAAAATTTATTAAACGACACATGTCACTTTTAGATTAAACCACACCACCTTTTTTTTAAAAAATAATCTTTTATTTTTGGATATGATAAATTGTTATTCATATTTTTAGAATACAGGATAAAAACTAGTTGATGACCCGTGCCTTGCACGGGATTGATATCTTACATTTTGTTGTAAAATATCTATGTAATCCAGTATATGTCTATGATAGAAAGATTGATTAAGATTGAGTTAATGTAATCCTGTGGGTTACGTTTGGACTCTGCCTATTAGAGTTCTAATTAAGTTAATAATTAGCGTGTTCCATACATTAAACGACTATGTATGGGACATTGGTCCGGGCCAAAATCGAAATAAAAAAAATTAGTGAAAAATGATAATTAGCATAAATTATCATAAGTAATATTGTAAAAACTATTCTACTCAATCTTTAATGTGCTTGAAGTTATAAAGCATTGACTTGGCCTACTTATCATAACAAATTTTGGAAAACCTCTTTGTACACTACATTCAAGGTTGTATTTTGCGGCTGGCCTTCTTTGTCGCATATTAAGACCTTCAACCCTTCTTTACTTGTAACTCTAGATAACCTAACATATAGTTGGCCATGAGCAAACACGGGCCTTGGTAGGAATAGGCCTACTCGAGAAAGTGATTGGCCTTGACTTTTGTTAATTGTCATAGCAAAACAAACCATCAAAGGGAATTGTCTTCTTTGGAATTTGAATGGGTATCGACTATCAGATGGCGTAAGTAGCATGCGAGGAATGTAAACCCGTTGTCCTATGTTACTTCCAGAAATTATGTCAGCTTGGATTATATGAGTTCCAAGGCGCGTGACTATCAATCTTGTACCATTACATAGGCCTGAAGACTGATCAATATTTCTAAGGAGCATAACAGGAACACCTATCTTCAGTTTCAACACATGGTTTGGGATACCGGAACATTGAATAGCATTGAGATACTCTGTTGAATATATTCTAGCATCACTGCTACTGTTTTCATCTGTAGAGCAAATACTGTCTGAGCTTAGATATGTTTTTTCATCTCCTGGTAATATAGATAAAATATGATCATTTACCATCTCAACTATCTCATGTGTTGGTGCGAGAATAGCTCTTTCTTGAAAGTAATCAGCTGGTTTATCAATATGAAGGATGGAAGGATATATTGCCTCAACAATTGACGGAATCGGCTCACTAATTTCAGTTATAAGCACATCAGCGGGGAATTCTATTGATGTTTCACCGTCATTTGGACCACCTTCAATTCCATCTCCAACTCTTAATATCCATTCTGAAAATTCTTTTGCTTTTGATATTTGTGATTACGTGCATCCATGTTGTATCCTCATGTTCTTTGTCAATTTAAGAACTTTGCAATAGTTCCACAAATATGAAGAATTTATTGTGGCTGAAACAATATCTTGCCTGTTTCCTCCTGCAATTACAGGCAAGATTTGTCTGAAATCTCCACCGAATACCACAACTTTACCTCCGAATGGTAACTCTAAGCTATTTTGATTTGAAAATAGCATGATATCTCTTAGAGTTTTGTCAAGGGCTTCAAAAGAATATTTGTTTGTCATTGGAGCTTCATCCCAGATTATAAGTGAGGCCCTAGAGATTAATTCAGCTAGTTGTGTACCTGGCTTTATATGACATGTTGAATCTTCATGGACAATTACTGGGATTGTAAATCTTGAATGTGCGGTTCTACCACCAGGAAGCAAAAGTGCTGCAATTCCACTCGAAGCAACGTTAAGCACAATTTCACCTCTAGAACGTATGGCAGCTGAAAGAGATCTCCATATAAATGTTTTCCCTGTTCCACCATAACCATACAAAAAGAACACACCTCCTCTTTTTGCATCAACAGTCCAATATTAAACAATATTTTATTTTTGGATATGATAGATAGGATGATCATTTGGATATTTTTTATGCTATCATAAAAATTCCAAAATATTTATTTTATTTTTAGATAGAATCGTTTTTTAACTAAAATATTTTAATTGTATAGTTATATTTATAACCGATTATTACTAGCAATCTCTTTGCCAATTTGGTTATTATTATAGAGTTTGGTTCAAATGAAACAAACTCTTATCCTAAAACGAACTCTTATCCTAAAACGAATGCACTTTTTGTAGTTAGTAGTGCACTTTTCATACTTCAGAGTGCACTTTTTCGCATTTGTACTTTTCGTGCACTTTTCAAAATTTTTTAGTGCACTTTTTCATAATGCACTTTTTGTATTTTTCAATGCACTTTGATATGAAAAGTGCATTACTAACTATGAAAAGTGCATTCGTTTTAGGATAAGAGTTCGTTTTAGGATAAGAGTTTGTTTCATTTGAATCAAACTCTATTATTATAATCCAATCATTTGTTACCTTATATAAAAAATCTTGATTAGTTATATAATAATTGTCTTATCTTTTTATGCAGATCATAACAGAAATTTATATTTAACCATTTATATGATTATTTTCTTGGATAATAAATACATTTGAAATATTTTATTATTATTATTTTATTTAAGAAAAACCCGTACAAGGTACGGGAATACATACTAGTATGGTACTGAAGTTAAATTAATTTTTAGATTTTTATTTTAACTTTTTATCCATAACTATATGACAATTTTTTTGCAATATAATTTTATATCATAAACATAAATTTTTTAATCATAACTATAACCTAAAGCAGAGGTTAAAAAAATTATTAAACGACACAGTCACTTTTAGATTGGACAACACTACCTTTTTTTAAAAAAATAATCTTTTATTTTTGGATATGATAAATTATTATTCATGTTTTTAGAATATAGGATAGAAAATCCTATTATTAAACAATCTTTTATTTTTGATATGATAAATAGGAAGATCATTAGGATATTTTTTTTATGATATCATACAAATTCTAGAATATTTATATATTTTAAGATAGAATCATTTTTTAACTAAGATATCTTAATTGAATAGTTATTTTTGTAACGATATTTTTTTAACTATAACCTAAAGCAGAGGTTAAAAAAATTAACCACCTTTTTTTTAAAATAATCTTTTATTTTTGGATATGATAAATTATTATTCATGTTTTTAGAATATAGGATAGAAAATCCCATTATCAAACAATCTTTTATTTTTGGATATGAATCATATGATAGATAGGAAGATCATTAGGATATTTTTTTATGATATCATACAAATTCTAGAATATTTATATATTTTTAGATAGAATCGTTTTTTAACTAAGATGTCTTAATTGAATAGTATTTACATGATTATTTTTCTCGAATAATAAAATATATTTGAAAATATTTTATTATTAATATTTTATTTAAAATAAAACCCGTACAAGGTACGGGAATACATACTAGTTATTTTCTATACATAAGTGATAAGTATGATACCTTTTTAATTATTATGGAACATATTTTAAACACATATTTTTATAGTAACTTTCTATCCATGAACATGATAATGCTTTTAATCAATGTAGAGTTATAGACTGTATTTTAATCATGAATTTTCATATTAATTTTGGATGTGTTTTATTAACTTTCTATACGTAATTATGATAATATTTTTCTATTCATATGCATTAATTAGATTAATTATCTAAAAATATGAAATCATTTTTATATAATACGAATCATATGTTTAAATTTGAGTTTTTATATTAATTTTGATTTATTTTAAAAATATTTTTCCTTACGTATGACATTTTTTAATTATTATGGTACATATTTTTATATTATTTATTTTTTATATTAATTATTGATTTTTATACATAATTATGACAACTTTTATAATATGGTAGTGATTTTTTATATTAATTTTTGCATTTTAAATATTAATTTCCTATCCATAATTGTATGACCACGTTTTTTTTTTCAAAATAATATTCTATCCAGAATTATGATTTGTTTTTATATTACTTTATATTTATATGTATGACAATTGACAACTCTTTAATCCATATGAACCATATTTTGAATTACGAATTTTTACATTAATTTTCTGATTCATTTATATTAATTTTCTACCCATAAATATATATGTTTTAAGTATTATGGACAATATTTTTAGTAACAACTTTTAATATTAATTTTTGAAATTTTATATTTATTTTCTTTTTGTAATCATGACAAAGTTTTTTAATTAGTATGAACCGTATTTTTAATCACAATTTTTTAATTAATTTTAGAATTTTTTATTTTAAATTTTTTATAAATTAAACGTTTAAAAATTCCATCCATAATTATGTTTAGTATTTATGCTAATATTCTATCTATAAATATGACAATTAAAGGTTGTATTATTTTTAAATTTTGATATCCGAATCACCATATACATAGTCATAACTTTTTTATATTTATTTTCTATTCCGCAAGAATGAAAACTTTTTTAATTAATATTAATAATATTTTTAATTAATTTTTGGATTTTTTAATTTATTTTCTATTTAAAAGTATGACAAATTTTCAAAATTTCTATATATAAGTATGTTGATTTTTTATATTACAGATCCCTAAATAAAATAAATAAAATTAATCAGATTAGTTCGTTCATTTTTTGGTTCGGTCATTTCGGGTTAAGATCGAGTACATATTCATGCTGTTAAAATTTATGGATTGATTAGATCAATTATTTGCACTTTTCTTGCGGGTTTAGGTTGGCCCGATGAGTCAAGAATCCTGATCATTACATTTTAATTATGATTATGAAAATGATATTACAAGTAAATAATATTTTTAATGATAAAATATTATTTTTATATTTTTATAATTAAATAAATATATTATAATAATTAAAATAAATTTATATATTCAGTTATTAGTATCATTATTTTTATTATTATTTCTCACTAAATAATTTATAATACATATATCATATGTAGATCGATATATTATAGTTTTTTTAAAAAGCCTTGCCCGGGTCATAACTAGTTAAATATAAAAACAAAGAAAGTAAATTTGAAAGAGTATTTCAGTCCAACAAGAATATAATGTCAATACAAAATAGCTCAAGGGGTTTGAATTGAGTGTGTATTATCCTAACCTGAAAGCCAAAACTACACAGATTAATACTCTTTGAATGGTGTGAGCAGCATCAGGACTGATCCTGTTCTGATGCTCCTATCTCTGATATCCTTTTCTACATTTAAGCAATAAGTCTCGATGAGGAGGTGGTAAAGTCTCAGGTGATCCTTGATTAGTAAAATCTGCCACCATAACAGAAGTTAAAAACCTGTGTTAGTATGTGGATGATGAAATTCCTAGCATGAAACGCAAATAGTATACAAATTTATCTTCATAATAACAGACATGGTGAGAAGTAAATTGAGCTTTATATATACCTTCACTTCCAGCAAGTAGGCTCCCAACTCCATTCACTCAACATTTAGAGTCGGCTAAACTAATGCTAGATACCAATCCATGTTAGCTTCAAGAAATGACATTGAAACCAAAGAATGAAAAACCATCATTTCCTTTTCCCAGAAGATGTCAGCCTGACACATCTACGAGTGCCATCTTATATGCGGAGTAAAGCAGCAGCCTCAAGAATGACTTCATTTTTCGTGTTAAATAATCAGTAGTGTTGCTACAGGCCCAACATGGTCCGGGTGCAATCACAATCCCATCACCCTTATTCCACTTCGAGTATGATCTTCATACACTCATAGACAAAGAAACTTATAGAAGCAGATGGCAGTACCTGAAAATAAAAGTAGGAAGACACTGCAGTTACAGCTCAAAATCTTGTAATCCTCCCCGCTTAAATTTCACTCAACACACTTGTAGTAACTTATAGCATGCGCATTAAGAAAGTAAGGAAACATTAAACTTTGTTTTCTCTAAACATCATGTAAATCACAATAAATCTCAATCTACTAAATATGAATTTTAGCCTCAGTCTGTACAGAGCAAATTGTTTTCATTGTTTTTGTATAAGCCTTAAGTCACACCGAAACGCAGGAGAAAATTAAGAAGGAAATAAGGATCCAAATTTACCATGAAAGTATACAACACTTCATCACTGAAGTAAATTTTATCAAGCTTTATACAAACTAGGTCCCTCAAAGTAATGTTCAATACAATACAAGGCTAAATAACCAAAACCATATCCAGTTCTAATTCAGCCCTTGCTGAAAGACATTTATCATCTCCCATCATAACAGGCTATTCATTCAACTGTGAATAGAGGGGGAAACAGAATTTAATAGCATAATTAGTTGCATACCTGAAGCAAGCTGGGAAATAGCCCAGCATATAGTCCTAGAACCCCTCTTTGTTGAACAATGTTCCCAAAGGTGACCAGTGCATTTGTATTTGTATTGACTTGCATTTGAAGCTGTCTCCTAAGAACTTCAAAAGGGTAAGTTGCAACTTCGGCACAAGCACCAGAAATAGCACCATAAAGTAATGTTCTTGTCGTGCCCAGTTCTAGCAGGTCCAAGGCGGTCAATTCTTGCCCCTGATGTTTCATTTTCTCTATTCGTCTACATCCTTCTGGTGATCGCAGATAAGCAGACTTTAATACATCATACACGCCATAAAAAACTGCACTTGATGGTGTTATGCTGATAATTGATGGAAGTAATCCTTTATAGAGAGAAAAGAACCCTTCAGTTCGAACCATGTGCATAAAAGCACCAATTACTCCACCCAAATGTTCCCCGCCATGTGCTACAATTCTAGTCCGTATCTGTAATATTTAAGAGAGTGCAGAATGAGTATGTAATTTCTCAACAAGAAACTTCAGAATTCAAAGGCGATAAAAAACCAAGAAAAATCAATGTTGTTTAAAAATTTATACACAATGTATAGTTGAAGGGTAAAAAATATGATGTGTAAATCGATATATGAGGTGTATTCAAACAGGAACATTTTCTACTTGGTGCACCACTACATCTATATGTGATTAATCCTGGTACAAGTACATGAGAGTTAATAAGAAAGTATTAAATTCAATACACATGCACACATGTATTGAATTTATTATCATCCCTATATCAATTTTGTCATTTTGAGATGGATTTAGTCCCTATCAATTTTGGTGCATTATAACTAAATTCAGTTATTATTGTCACATAGCTGAATTTCAGTTTTTCTTGGGTCTATCGGGCGTACCCCCTTTCCCTTGGGCAGGGGTACCCCCATCTTGAATAACAATTTCAGTTTGTTGGTGGATAACAAAATAGCCTTTACAAAGATGGAGAAGTCCTATCACATATGTAATGAAGTACTATAATTACAATGATTATTGCTAAAAAGTGCAGATGACTTTCTCTCTGATCACTTCACTACAAATAAACATATTGGCAAGGCAATCCTAAGTCCTATCCAACAGCATTGTGGATAACTAAAATGATAAGCTCAATTGCTGAAAAACAGCCTTCTCTTCAATGAAATGTGACATTAAGAAAATAGTAGCAGTTCCAGATTAAAACTTACAGTATCCAGAGGCAAACAGAGAACAGTTGCAGTAATCCCAGCAGCAGCGCCTGCTATGAATCTCTCCACATGCTTCATTTCCTCATTTACTGGTATCTTGTTCATTTGCTTTCTGTACGTGTCATAAGCACAAAAATTGATAGCCTTGAATGGGGCTGTACGAAGAATATTGAGCATGTTCCCCTTCCAAAAGCCTCTTATTCCCTGAGTGGTAGCAATCGTCTTAATGAGCTCCAACATATGTTTCTGTTCACCACGGACTATATACTCCAGCTTCAGCCTCTCAAGAGGCGCAACAAAAGTTCTGAAACAATATAACTAATATATGAATGTATTTCTGAGAATCATTAGGGCAACTGTAAATACAGTTAGGAGATGAAAGCATCTCTGGTGGTAGTGTAAAATTAGAGCTAATGTGAACAAACGCAAGGTACAGAACCATGCTCTTGTTGTTTCACAGAACGACATCACTAATTTCTTGATGAATTCTCAGACTTATAGAGACTGCAAAAAACTTCATAGAAATGAGAAAGAACAACCTCGAGACCATGGCAGCAACTGCTCCCGCCCACAGGTGTTTCGTAGAGTTCATCGCCCCCTTTCTCCGTGGCCTCTTCGCGCTTCCACCAGTCGCAGTGGCTGATTCCGGTGCTGTCTTCTCTCCATTACCGGAATCCTCGCTGGCAGCATGTTCCGCAGAAGGCGAGCGATCGGAGAATTCTGGAACAATTCGTTCGCGTTTCAGAGTAATTGACAGGAATGCACGTCCATTTCCCTTTGTTTTCAGAGAAACCCTGGAATCCGCAAATACGGCGACAGAATCGCAGAAATTGGAAAACAATGCGATTGGAGCGAAATTCGCATGCGAATTCGAGTTTGAAGATATGTAGTTGAGAAAGGAAGGAGGATGAACGGGATCGATGAAGAGGCCGCCGACAAAGGGGGGAAGGCCAGAAGGGGGAGTTGTGGGATAAGGAGTGTCCATTGCAGATTTGCTGAGGGAGATAGAAAGGAATGGAGGGAATTTCACGATTTTTATTAGAGGAATTTGCATAAAACCACCCGCCATATACCTCATTTTGCAGAAAATCACTCATTGTTGGATGAATTATTTTAAGCCACCCGTAAAACTCATTTTTTTAACCACCCATCGTCACTTTCCGTCCAAAATCCGTTAAATTCATACAATTACCCTTTTGTTTTTTGAGATATTTACATGAATTTTGGAAAGTTTAGGGCAAAATCAATTTTCCTCATTTTGTGATGACGAACTGCACTCGGAAAGACGACATCAGCGACTAGCATTGTTGCGGCAGAAGATGGTCACACCACCACGAATTCTGAGCCCAACCGTTGGTCGTTCCACCTGCTCCTATCTTCAAGGTTCCCTAGAGTATTCTCGAAGTAAATGGAAACGAATTCCAACCTCAAACCGCCTCCATCAGGTTCTTCCACCATGGAAAGCCACATCTCCAAATGATTCAAGAAAACAAATATCAGTACCTTTCTCTATTCATGAGATCCCAATAAATACTGGAAGACCTCTTCTAAAACCTAGAATCGCATGAAATTCAAGCCAAAGAGTCCTATTGTGAGGAAATTTCATTGGATAGCAATGATTTGCTCGAATTGTTGGTTGTTGATGGTCGTTTCATCATAGAGCTTTTTTGCAAGGTATCAAAGTTGGTTCCAATTGAGCAAGACGATCCAATCCTTTCGATTTCATGGATCTTCTCTTTCCTGATGCATGATCTGCTCTTGTTTGAGAATCATCTCTCGTTTTTCATTCTCCAAAGATTATTTCATTAGACGAGGGGGGCGACCGATCAGAAGAAGAGAGAAAATGCTTGCCAATATCTACTTCAGATACTTTAGATACGGCATCGATCGACCTCTAGATGTTTACGAGATAGAAGATAAAAGACAAAAGGGTTTCTTTTTGAATCGGTTCAAAAAAAAAGAAAATTGACTTTGGCCTAAACCACCCAAAATCCATGTAATTATCTCAAAAAGTGAAGGGAAAAAGGGCAATTGCACGGATTTAACGGATATTTGTCGAAATGTGATAGTGGGTGATTATTTGTTAATGGAATGAGTTTAACGATTGGCTCAAAATAATTCATCTTATAACGGCTGCTTTTTTTAAAAATGGGGTATATAACGGGTGCTTTTATGTAAATTCCTATTTTTATTAATGTTGTTCTTTTTCCCTTTTCTAAATGAATTAAACTTAATTCGTACCCATACACTTTTTTTCTATTTGAAAGATAGCCACTAGTAAGCAAAGAAAGGAATGGATAGGTCGATTCCTAACCTCGTCACTAAATAAAGAAAGTACACTTTGAAGTGGGTCAAATAATATATAAAATTCTATGCTAAACGAAAAAATTTAAGAAGCAAGGTAATCAACAACATTGTATGTTTCACAAAACACATGATAAAATTGGATAATCCAAATCACCTATATGGGGTGGCCTAGTCGTAGGAAGCATTGGGGTTGTTAGGAGGTCCTTGTATGATCATTGCTAATGCGATTGCTCCTCGGATTCGAGGTTCGACCACGCCTTGACTCGGGATCGTTGGTCTTGAATCAGGTCTTCCTTTCGATCTAGTTGAAACGAATGGGCAAAGCAATTGAATTGGATTGTTTGACGTGACAAGTCGAACTCGATTAGATCTAGATCTACTCAAGGTAACTAAGAAAGGACTGGTGTTGGGCCGATCCTAAGTCGACATGAAGGGGCGGCGGCGAGAGTAGGGCGATTTAGGGTTCAAGAAGGGGTTGACATCCTAGCCCTAGGAGGAGAGAGAGCTCGGACACGTTGAATGTGGCATATTGTGCAGGAAGCTCTCCTTGCACAATTGTAACCATACAAGATTCCCGCACTCAAAATCACCTTACAATTCCCATAGTTGTGTTGAGTGGCATATTGTGCGGCGCAACGCTTTAGCTGGTCTCGTGTCTTGGAATGGAGGTGCTAGACCTGCTCAGCACGATGTGCGACATCGAAGTGATCTCCATCCTTGAGTGTTCTCAAGACCATGTCTAAGGGCATTATCAAATTGCGCCCATAAACCACCTCGATTGGAGTCAAATGATGGGTTGAGTGGTGAGATCTGTTATAAGAGAACTCTATAGTAGAAAGTAAGTACTCCTATCGGTATGAGTTAGACTTGAGCATTAGTCGTAAAAGTGATCTTAAAGTCCGATTAGTGACCTTAGTCTGGCCATCTTTCTAGGGGTGGTAAGAAGTTGATAATAGGATATGTGTACCTAACATCCCCCATAAAGTCCTCTAGAAATGTCCCACAAACATGGTATCCCGATCACTAACGATAGTCCTCGAAATACCTCACCTCAACCTTGGCAACCTTATGATAAAAAACCATTGATAGATCTTCCCAAGAGGCCACAAGAATCGGTAGAGGTGTATAAAGACCGTACGTGTGGAGATGATCTCAACTTGGCCTTTAGGCAAGTCACACAACCCTTACAATACTTTGGGCTATGCTTGACCATATGAGGCCAAAAGAAATGTTCGTGTAGTGCTGCAAGCATTTTGTTAACCCCACAATGTTCTCAGCCATCGTGAGCCTCCTTGATTAATAGGTGCCTTATAGAAGAGGTCGAGATGCAAAGCTTATCGACCTTATACAAGTACCCATCATCAACAAAGTAGGAATCAATGTCACGTCTAGCTAAGCACTCCTAAAAATGGACTTAAAGAAAAAAATCAAAAGGTACAAGTCCTTAATGAGGGAAAAACCAAGGATCTTAGACTGAAGAGGGGTTAGATGAACATACCTTCGAGAAAGGGTGTCAGCGACCACATTCTCCTTATCTTTCTTATGCACTACCACGTACGAGAAAGTCTCCAAGAATTCGACCCACCTAGCACGTCGCTAGTTGCTAAGTCGTCTAGTGTGTTCTCTCGATCGTGGACTTTCAAGAGTGTGCCAGCCTAGTCATATTGCAACAAAAGTAATTTTTAAATGGCATGAACAAAATTAAAAAGATTATGTGTCGTTCTTTGATACCTCGCATATAGGAGTAGTTTAGATGCATGTTTTATATATGTTTTGGTTAGGTTTTGGTTAGTTTTTAGGTAGTTTTTAGGTTTTTGTGTTGTCGGGTATTATGCGCTGGTTTGCTCGGTTTTACAGGTTTTTAGGTTCAGGAGCAACAGCGGGGCGAGTGCAGATGGATCATGGTGGTGGTGGACGAGATGGACGAGGCTAAGGAAGCTAGGATGTACTAGGATGAAGAGCCAAGACAAGAAAGATCGAGCCAAGAAGTCAAGCAAGTGCTCGGGATCGACCCCGCGCAATCTGCCCGAGCAATCTCGACTGAGTGACAATTGCGCGGGGAGGAGATTGCGCGGCCGCGCAATGCAGGCCGATGCCGCGCAATCTGGGTTTTTTCACGGACGTTGGATTTGGGCCGAGTCTTGATGTTGGGCTTTGACATTTGGATTTATGGGCTTATATTTTCCGAGTTGTATGGTTTATTATATCTTATGAGGGTTATTTTTAGAGACATATAAATACTTTATGCTAGTTTATTTTTAGATAAATTTTGATCAACTTTGGAGGCTAGGGTTTTCTTTGGAGGGAGTTTTTCTCAAAGGAGCAATCTTTGAACCTCTTGTAAGTTTGATTTCAATTTCAATTATGCATTGCTAATTTTCCTTTGTGTTTGGCTAATTAGTGAAGTCATGATTTGTGTATGATTGTGAGCTTTAATTGATTCTCAACAAACTTGAATAGAAATTATTCCCTGTGCTTAATTGAATTAGAATTATTCTAGGGTTTTGTTAGATTAGCTACCTAATAGAATTTCAAGGTTAATTTACAACTAAATCTGATTAATTACCGGTCGGAGTTAATCTGATCAAGAGTAGACTTTAATTAATTTAGTACCGGTTGGACAAGTTGATTAAAGTAGGGAATAAATTCAAAAGTCACTTAGATGTCTGGTTGCTCTAAGTGTTTGTTTCTATTGATAACTTGAATCTTCATTCTGTTATTTAATTGAATCTAGAAGGTCTTCTAGGTTATTAGATAATTAGGGTTGTTAGAACTGGTTGGTCTATCAACTAAATCTGAAGTTTGTGTTTTAGTCCTTAGTAGAATCATTATCCACAATAGATTAATCAAGTGAGGAGAGAATCAAGAGAATTGATGATCAATAAAGCAATATCATGATGGATCTAATTAGTTGAACACGCTTTTCTCATATTGGTTAAACTCAATCATATTTGCATTCATAGTTAGTTTCAATTTGCATAGTAGTTTAGATTTTCAATCAATAAACCCCCCATATTAGTTACTTGGCACTTAAGAAATAACACACTTACACGAGTCTCTGTGGGTTCAACCCTTACTTACCGCTCTACTGAGTTTGGTAAAGTTAAGGACTCTTTGATAGGTATAACGACCACCGAAAATACCTCATCAAATTTGGCGCCGTTGTCGGGGACTCGTCGCTATTTGTGTTTATTACTTTTGTGTTGTTTTGGGTGTGAACCTGTTATATGGTTCATACCCGTGCTACTAACTCATCTCCCCTGTTATTTGATCCAGATATTGACAGGACACTCTTCAAGCTAAGGAAGGAAATCCGGAATCACTTTCAGGCCTTACCGTTCTTTCTTGAAGAATCTTACTCTGAGTCTGAATCTGCTAAATCTGCTGAGATGGGTGACCAAACTCTGAGATAGTTGACTGCACCAAATCTGACACAACAGCCATTGGCGGTGCAATTCCCTGCTCTCGGTGAGGGAGTCAAATTTGAGCTGAAATCCTGGTTGATCCACCTTTTGCCTTCATTCCATGGGCATAGTGGTGAAGACCCCCAACAAGTATCTTTCTGAATTTCATGTTGTGTGCTCAAGCATGAAGCCTGCTGATGTAACTCATGACCAGATCGCGCTGAGAGCCTTTCCTTTTTCTCTCAAGGATCAGGCTAAAGACTGGTTTTACTACTTGGCTCCGGGAAGTATTGATACATGGGCTAAGATGAAGGAAGCTTTTCTGGAGAAGTACTTCCCTGCTACAAGGCTCAACGATCTGAAAAAGCGAATCAGTAACATCGAACAAGAAGCTAATGAGTCCTTGTACGAATATTATGAGAGGTTCAAGAGGTTGGTAGCCAGTTGTCCTTTCCATGGCTACACTGATCAGGACCTGATTCTATATTTTTTCAATGTCCTCTTGGATGATGAGAGAAGAATGGTCAATGCAGCTTGCCAGGGCCACATTCTCAACAAAACTCCTGCTGCTGCGTTTGACCTATTTACACAACTATCTGAGGGCACAAGACAGTTCAGAAAAGAAACTAGCTCTAGAGCTGCAAATTTAGTGGTGGCTACTACAAGAATTCAAGATGAAGTCACTGAATTGAAAATGATGATGAAGTAACTGTTGCAGCAAGGTGGTCGACAGCAGGTGAAATCTTGTGAAATCTGCTTTGATAACATGCATCCCTCTGACGCTTGCCCTACACTTCAAGATCAAAACGCTGAGGTGAATGCAGTGGGAGGATATGGACCACCTAGGCCGAGGTATGATCCCTTCTCCAACACCTACAATCCAGGCTGGAGGGATCATCCTAATCTGAGGTACGGAAATTCAAATAATCAGCAATTCAATCAGCAGGGTGGCCAAGCTCCGTATAAACCACATTTTCAACCCCGTCCTCAGGGGGCCAATCAGAATGCTATATCTACTGAAGATATGATTCGGACTCTTGCACAAACTGTGACTACAATGCAAGGCTCAATGAGCCAATTTCAACAAGAGACCAAGTCTAGCATCCATAATCTAGAGACTCAAGTTAGTCAAATTGCCAATGCTGTAGGCAAACTGGAAGCTAGAGATTCAAGTAAGTTGCCATCTCAGACTGAACTCAATCCGAAACAGAATGTCAATGCTATTACTCTGAGGAGTGGACGAGAACTTCAAGTAGAGCCCAGGGACGGGCACATACCAATCAGAAGGGGTATAAGAGAAGAAAAAATTGAGCTAACAGATGAGATTCCAAGTAACTCATTCGGGGATGAAGTGCTCGGCCAGGCGCCAGAAAGCGCGGCCGAGCAATTGCCACCCCGCGCAATACATTCCCAGTTGGGATTGCGCGGGGACGAGGCGGCTGAAAGCGCAGCCGCGCAATTGCCAAGTCGCGGAATGCAGTCTCAGTCGAGATTGCGCGACTTGGCTGCTGAAAGCGCGGCCGCGCAATCGGAGGCGAACCCGAGCAATCTGGACGTCAATGCTGATTCGTCTGAAACCCCTCTAAAGTCTTATGCACCAGTTTCACCCTTTCCAGAGGCACTAAAAGAGACCCGAAAGCTGGAGAACGACAAGGAATTGTTCGAAACGTTCAGCAAGTGTGAGGTAAACATTCCTTTACTTAAACTAATTAAAAGCATTCCTAGATATGCTAAGTTTTTGAAAGAATTGTGCACTATAAAAAGAACTCAAAAGCTAAAAGGGAAACAGAAAATTTTTGTAAGTGAGCATGTGTCAGCTGTGTTTCAAAGGCGTATGCCTCAGAAATGTGGTGACCCTTGCATGTTCACTATTCCCTGCATTATTGGTGATACAAAAATTGATAAAGCCATGCTAGATCTAGGTGCTTCAATTAATGTTTTACCTTACTCTGTGTACAAAATGCTTCAATTGGGTCCTCTGCAAGAAACTGGTGTTGTGATGCAGTTAGCTGATAGGTCAAATGCTTATCCTAAAGGAATAGTTGAAGATGTGCTTGTAATGGTTGATAATTTGATATTTTCTACTGATTTCTATGTCTTAGATATGGACCATGATAAGCATGTTGCACCTATTTTGCTAGGTAGACCTTTTCTGAAAACAGCTAAAACTAAGATTGATGTCTGTAGTGGTTCTCTTACTATGGAATTCGACGGGGAAAGGGTAGAATATAATATATATGATGCAATGAAATACCCTCCTGAAGATTCCTCACTATGCTTTGTTGATGTAGTAGAGCCACTTGCTCAAGAATTCTTCAATATACATGAATCAGAAGCTTTAAAATCCACCTTGGATAATGCTATTATGAATGAAACCTCGGATTTGGATTTAAAGACTGACCTGCAGGAAGTGGTGGCAGAGTTGAATGCTCACTTTGAGCGTCCGCTTATGCCACCGGGCTCAAAGCCCATACCACTAACCTTGCCAAGCGAGAAGCTTTTGCCATCTATTGTGCAGGCACCAGTGGTAGAATTGAAGCAACTTCCAGATCATCTAAAGTATGCTTTCTTGGGTGCAGGGGACACTTTGCCAGTAATTATATCCAACAAGCTTAGCAATGAGCAAGAAGGAAGATTAGTGGCAGTTCTGAGGGAGCACAAGACGGCCATAGGATGGACCATTGCAGACATTAAAGGGATTAGTCCCTCAATATGCATGCATCGGATTCTATTAGAAGATGAAGCTTCACCGTCTAGACAGCCCCAAAGAAGACTGAATCCCCCGATGATGGAGGTGGTGAAGAAGGAGGTGCTGAAGCTCCTTCAGGCAGGTATGATCTTTCCTATTTCTGATAGCAAATGGGTCAGCCCAACTTAGGTTGTCCCTAAAAAGGGTGGTATCACAGTGGTTGAGAATCACAAGGGTGATCTCATTCCCACCAGAGTTCAGACCGGGTGGCGAGTTTGTATTGATTATCGCAAGCTGAATGCGGTAACCCGGAAGGACCATTTCCCATTACCTTTTTATTGACCAGATGTTGGAACGACTTGCTGGTCATTCATTCTATTGTTTCTTGGATGGATATTTCGGATATTTTCAGGTAGCCATAGCACCAGAGGATCAGGAAAAGACAACATTCACTTGTCCTTTTGGCACCTTTGCATACCGAAGGATGCCTTTTGGACTGTGCAATGCCCCATCTACATTCCAACGGTGTATGGTTAGTATCTTTTCTGAGTACATAGAAAAATTTATTGAGGTATTTATGGATGATTTTACCGTCCATGGGGATGATTTTGATTCATGCTTAACTCATTTGACACTAGTGCTTAAAAGATGTGAAGATACTAATCTTGTTCTCAACTCTGAAAAATGTCATTTTATGGTAGAACAAGGTATAGTATTAGGCCATGTAGTGTCTTCTAGGGGAATTGAGGTCGATAAGGCTAAGGTTGAAGTAATTCAATCTTTGCCTTATCCTACTAATGTGCGTGAAGTTCGTTCTTTTTTAGGCCATGCAGGATTTTACCGCAGGTTTGTCAGAGACTTCTCCAAAATTGCCTCCCCCTTATGTGAGTTGTTGAAGAAGGAAGCAGAATTTGAGTTTGGTGATGCATGTAAGACAGCGTTTGATGAGCTAAAACTCCGCCTCACCACAACTCCCATTATTCAAGCCCTAGATTGGTCTCTCCCTTTTGAGATCATGTGTGATGCCAGTGATTATGCAGTGGGAGCTGTTTTGGGACAGAAGAAGGGCAAGGCGTCTCATGTGATTCACTACGCCTCTATGACATTAAATGAGGCTCAAATGAACTACTACAACACAGAAAAGGAGCTCCTAGCAGTTGTGTTTGCATTGGAGAAATTTTGCTCTTACCTGTTGGGAACAAGAGTGATTGTTTATACAGATCATGCAGCACTCCGCTATCTGTTAACAAAAAAGGAGGCCAAACCCAGGTTAATCAGGTGGATCTTATTGTTGAGTGAATTCAACATTGAGATAAAAGACAAAAAGGGGGCTGAGAATGTGGTGGTTGATCATTTGAGTCATCTGGTGATGAAAGAACAGAAGAGGCCAGCAAGTTCACCCATTCAGGAGAAATTTCCAGATGATACTTTGTTTGCTATTAAGGTTGTAAAACCTTGGTATGCACACTTGGTTAATTTCCTGGTTACAGGTGAATTCCCACCAACTTTTACAAAAGCTTAGAAGGATAAGTTAAGAAGTGAAGCAAGATACTACATCTGGGATGATCCATAATATGTGGAAACACTGCGCTGATTAGGTAATCCGACGATGCATCCTGGATAATGAGGTAACTTCTATCTTAACTTTCTGTCATAATTATGCATGTGGGGGCCATTTTAGTTCTAACAAAACTGCTAGGAAGGTATTGGATGCAGGATTCTACTAGCCAAGCATTTTTAGAGATGCTCATGGTTTTTGTAAATCCTGTGACCGATGTCAAAGGGTTGGGAATATGTCCCAAAAGAATGAGATGCCTCAATCTCCTATTATTTTCTGTGAAATTTTTGATGTATGGGGCATTGACTTTATGGGGCCATTTCCCAATTCTTTTGGGAATTACTATATTTTGCTTGCGGTGGACTACGTTTCCAAGTGGGTGGAAGCGAAGGCCAACAGGACTGACGATTCTAAAGTGGTGACAGATTTCTTGAAGACCAACATTTTTACTAGATTTGGTGTCCCTAAAGCTTTAGTTAGTGACAAGGGATCCCACTTCTGTAATAGGATGGTGAGTGCATTATTGAAAAAATATCATGTCACACACAGAGTATCTACAACATACCATCCTCAGACAAATGGCCAGGCGGAGGTGTCTAACAGAGAAATCAAGTCCATTCTGGAGAAGACAGTTGCACCAAATAGGAAAGACTGGAGTGCTCGGTTGGATGATGCACTATGGGCGTACAAGACCGCTTTTAAAACACCAATTGGGATGTCACCATTCAGGTTGGTGTTTGGGAAAGCTTGTCATCTACCGGTGGAAGTTCAGCATAAAGCATACTGGGCAGTCAAGAAGTGCAACATGCAAGAAAATGAGGTGGGCGAATTTAGGAAACTTCAACTCCAAGAGTTAGAAGAAATCAGGCTCGAGTCTTATGATAATGCAGTGATATATAAAGAAAAGACAAAAGCCTGGCATGACAAGCATATTTGGAGGAAGAACTTCAAGGTAGGGGACAAAGTACTTTTGTTCCAATCTCGCCTCAGATTATTTCCTGGAAAACTGAGCTCAAGATGGAGAGGTCCTTTTGTGGTGGCACGTGTGTATCCGCATGGCGTAGTTGATATTTATGATGGAGTTTCTCAGTCCGTCTTCAAGGTGAATGGTCAGCGACTGAAGCCATATTATGAAGGATTCAATGGTGCGACTTTGGAAGAGACGGCTCTACAAGAGCCGAAACAAGAGCCTTGATATCCTTTTTACGTCAAGCTAATGACGTTAAACAAGCGCTTCTTGGGAGGCAACCCATGTTTTAGGATAATATTGCTTTGATTTTTGCTTTCTGTTTTACAAATTTTGTTTTTATTAGTTAGTTTAGGTAGAAATAATCCTCAAATTTTAAGATAAACTCGGGTCAGCCATGAAGTACAGAAATACTCGGAAGAGGGACAAAAATTGCGTGGCCAAGCAATCTGTAACCAAGCCGAGCAATGCCAACTCAGTTGGGATTGCGCGGCTTGGGTTGCTAAATGCGCGGCCGCGCAATCCATAGCCCCAAAGCCGCGCAATCCCAACTGGGAGGCAATTGTGCGGCTTCGCAATTGCGCGGCCGCGCAATGAGGCGCGATGCCACGCAATCGACAATTTTTTCGGGACCCCTTTTTAATTCAACCCGAGCCTTCTTCTTTCTCCTCCCACTTCGCCGCCCCCTTTCTCCTACCCCTCTCTCAATCCTCCATTGAAGACCATCTCAAGCTCTTTTCAAGCTCTCAAGTCGGGATTTCAACCCCAAATCGAGCCAACAACATCAAAATCAACAAGGATTCAAGTAAGTGTCTCAAATCCCCACTCAATTTCGGTTTTTAAATAGTTGAATCTAGATCTAGGTTTCACTAGAAAAACCCGAATTTGACCCCTTTAGGCCCGGATTTAGGCCTAAGTTCTTCACAAAAGTTCGTTTATTGCATGATTCTAGCATAGATTCGTGTTTTATTTGAGCTTTCTGCATAAATCCGAAAATCACCTATAATTTGATTAAAATTTGATTAAATTTTGATTAAATTGTTCTAGGTAGTGGGGGAAGTGAGTGTTTGAGCGATTATTTGTGAAATATTGTTGTGGTTGTCCTTGCCGGGACAACAAAAATTGTGTTTGCTTGGTCCGTTTGTTGTGTTGTGCAGGTTTCTGTAAATGTTTGATATAAATGGCTCCTAAAAGAAGTAGAAGAGATATTGCATCATCATCCCGAGCTGCTTATGCTTCCCCTGCTGTGGTGGGAAAAAGGACCCAAGAAACTTTTGGGATCAGTTTGGCAAAGGACCATCATGTGATCAAATTTGAGCTTCTGAAGGATAGGAAATGGGCAGCAACCAGGTTCATTGACTGGAACCTGATGAATGAGATCGGGATTGCTCATCTGTTGAATGAGATAGGGGCGCCTCTACGAATGGGCGAGTTCTTGAAGCTGTGTGAACCAACTTACAAGGGGTTAACACTGGAGTTTCTGAGTACCTTGTCCATTGATTTCAGAAGAGAAGGGGGGATTAAGTTCTGGCTCTGAGGTGTCAAGAGGAAGATGACCTTGAAAGAGGTCAATCAGGCGTTTGGGTTCCTGCATATCTATGACAATGATGTCGTGCTTACTGAAACTGGTGCTACATGGGCTGATAAACATTTTTGGAGAGCCATAACAGGGAGAAGAACTTATAACCCAACCCAAGAAAAGGCTTCTCTCATCACTCATCCTGCCATCAAAGTTTTTCAACGGTTTATTTCTGGTAGCATGAATGGACGGGGTGAAGGTGGAAACAATTGCCCAAAGAAAGATGTGGCTGTATTGGTTGCTTTGCTGAAAGAAAAAAGGATGAGTATGAGTGCCATGCTGATGAATCATATGTACCATGTTGCAAACAAGGGTGGAGGAGCTATCTGTATTGGTGGGATTTTGACCCATCTGGCCAAGCACTTTGGCGTTGATCTGAGCAGGTTACGAGTTGACATCCCACTGGTGGCAATCAACTTCACTATGCTTAAGAAGATGGGTGTCCTATATTTCTACATGAATTCCTACTATTGGGTGTTTGGAGATTCTGGGCGAGCCATGAAGCTTCCTGATGGGAGCCGAGTCAAGATTGGAAACAGCCCGGCTAACTGGTACATTGAACCCCGTGATGAAGATTTGGATGTGATTACTGTTAGGGGACCAGTTAGGGGTAAAAATAAGGCCCCAATTATTGTTGAGGAGTCTGAAGAGGAGGAAATGGATGAGGATTTCACTATGGCTGAGGAAGAAGAAGAAGAAGAGGAAGAGGAAGAGTCCGCTGAGGCTGAAGACACAGAGGAGGAGGATGAGTCTGAGGAGGATACCCAGCAGCGACAATCAGTACCTGCTGGAGGTGATACACAGTACAGCCAGATGATGGAGATGATGAGACAAATGCAGCTGGAGAACACGCAGCGCTACAACAGTATGACGTCTCACATCGATCAAGGCTTCCAGAACATGCGAGGTTATGTGGATCAGAGGTTCACATCATATCAAACTCATCAAGATCAGCAGTTTGCTGCTTTTCAAGCCCGCCAGGATGAGCAGTTCCGACTGCTCAACACTAGATTAGATGGCTGGAGTTCAGCGGGTTATCCTCCTCATCAGTCTTATCCGCAGTACGCTTTTCCAGATTCGTTGTATCCTCAGTTTCCGCCATATCAGCCACCACCAGCTCAGCAGATTCCACCATACTATCCACCGCAGCCAGAGGTTCATCCGGAGTACCAGCCACCGCCACCACAGGATTTTCCGCCCTATTACCCGCCAAACAACTAGGTTCTGTGAGTTTTTCTCTTTCCTTACCTTTTTACTATACTTTGGGGACAAAGTATGTTTTAAGCATGGGGGAATGGAATTACTTGTTTGCATTGCATATAGTTGCATTAGTTTAGGCCATGTTTAAAATTTTTGCATGCATTGATTAAAATTCTAAAAATGAAAAAAAATTTAGAAAAATTAGAAAAAATACAAAAATATTGCATTTAGGTTCTTATTTCCCCATTGTTTGATTCCTCTTGTTTCTCTAAGTTAAGTATAAGTTCTAACCCATGATTTGCATGATTTACTGAAGTGGATATGATATAAGCATGATCATTGATTAAATGACTTGATTATAGGATGGAGCATGTATTTAGCTTGAGTTTTAGATTCATTATGAAGTTCTAGACAAAAGAAAAATAGCCTTGTGAGATATTTTTGGCCTTTCATGATATATTTGTTCTCTACATTCTTGAGTGTATCACCATGATTATCTAGCTCTAGAACTTGCGTTAATACTCTATTTCGAGGCTGCTTTATATGATTAAATGCATGACATTAAAATGATTGAGGCAATGTTTCTTTATAGCCTATTATTTCCCTTCCTACCTTACAAGATCCATGTTCTTGACACCCTACTTATTTGAGCCTTAAGCCTATTTTTATTAGCTCCACAAAATGATCCATAGCAGAATAAGCTTGACCCATAATCCGGGATTTAGGACTTTAGGTTTTGGTTGTATTGTGTGAGTTATGTATAAGTATGGGGGAGTTGGATGAAAACGGTAGAAAAAGAGGAAATAAACTCTTGTGTTCAAAGTTGAAAAAAAAATGAAGATGAAGTTTGTTGCAAAATAAGCAAAAGCAAAAGTGCTTAAATGTTATTAGTCTTCATTAGCAAAACAAGAAAGAGTTGAAAAGAGCCAAAAGCAAAGAAAAAAAAGAAGCAAAGTGTTTGAATGTAAATGTGATGAAGTTGGTAGAAAGAAGTTTGGAGGAAGTTGAGAAGAAAGTGTTGAATTGGGTTTAGGATTAGTTCTTTATCCCGGATTTAGCACCACAGGCCAAATGTTATCCTTTCCAAATTTCTCTTTACCTTGGCCCTATTACAAGCCGGAAAAAGACCTCATGATTTTTGTTATGTATTTGATCCCCAACGGTGGAGATTTAGAACTCTGATGCAAGCATATGGTTGTCTAGTTTTCATTGGTTGGTTTTGAGTGAAACACATACCCTTTATACACTTGAGTGTTGAGTGCAAAACACAATTTCCTTGGTGAGGTCTAGGATGAATGAATGGTCTTTACTTTTTGCTAGTTATAATGCATGCTGAGAAGTCTTGGTTGAGTTTTTAATTACATGAGAAATGTTTGTTTGACTTGAAATGGATGTAGGATTGCATTTCTATGGTGTGATTGGATTTATGTCTTGCTTGAGGACAAGCAAGGGTTAAGCATGGGAGAATTTGATAGCTCGCATATAGGAGTAGTTTAGATGCATGTTTTATATATGTTTTGGTTAGGTTTTGGTTAGTTTTTAGGTAGTTTTTAGGTTTTTGTGTTGTCGGGTATTATGCGCTGGTTTGCTCGGTTTTACAGGTTTTTAGGTTCAGGAGCAACAGCGGGGCGAGTGCAGATGGATCATGGTGGTGGTGGACAAGATGGACGAGTCTAAGGAAGCTAGGATGTACTAGGATGAAGAGCCAAGGCAAGAAAGATCGAGCCAAGAAGTCAAGCAAGTGCTCGGGATCGACCCCGCACAATCTGCCCGAGCAATCTCGACTGAGTGACAATTGCGCGGGGAGGAGATTGCGCGGCCGCGCAATGCAGGCCGATGCCGCGCAATCTGGGTTTTTTCACGGACGTTGGATTTGGGCTGAGTCTTGATGTTGGGCTTTGACATTTGGATTTATGGGCTTATATTTTCCGAGTTGTATGGTTTATTATATCTTATGAGGGTTATTTTTAGAGACATATAAATACTTTATGTTAGTTTATTTTTAGATAAATTTTGATCAACTTTGGAGGCTAGGGTTTTCTTTGGAGGGAGTTTTTCTCAAAGGAGCAATATTTGAACCTCTTGTAAGTTAGATTTCAATTTCAATTATGCATTGCTAATTTTCCTTTGTGTTTGGCTAATTATTGAAGTCATGATTTGTGTATGATTGTGAGCTTTAATTGATTCTCAACAAACTTGAATAGAAATTATTCCATGTGCTTAATTGAATTAGAATTATTCTAGGGCTTTGTTAGATTAGCTACCTAATAGAATTTCTAGGTTAATTTACAACTGAATCTGATTAATTACCGGTCGGAGTTAATCTGATCAAGAGTAGACTTTAATTAATTTAGTACCGGTTGGACAAGTTGATTAAAGTAGGGAATAAATTCAAAAGTCACTTAGATGTCTGGTTGCTCTAAGTGTTTGTTTCTATTGATAACTTGAATCTTCATGCTGTTATTTAATTGAATCTAGAAGGTCTTCTAGGTTATTAGATAATTAGGGTTGTTAGAATTGGTTGGTCTATCAACTAAATCTGTAGTTTGTGTTTTAGTCCTTAGTAGGATCATTATCCACAATAGATTAATCAAGTGAGGAGAGAATCAAGAGAATCGATGATCAATAAAGCAATATCATGATGGATCTAATTAGTTGAACACACTTTTCTCATATTGGTTAAACTCAATCATATTTGCATTCATAGTTGGTTTCAATTTGCATAGTAGTTTAGATTTTCAATCAATAAACCCCCCATATTAGTTACTTGGCACTTAAGAAATAACACACTTACACGAGTCTCTGTGGGTTCGACCCTTACTTACCGCTCTACTGAGTTTGGTAAAGTTAAGGACTCTTTGATAGGTATAACGACCACCGAAAATACCTCATCATTCTTACTTCTTGATTGTCCCAAATGTGATGTGCCTTATGGGTATGATAGTGAGTCAATTTTGAAGGTGTCAAGAGGGCTGTCACCATATCCGATTTCAGGAGGCACTTGGGCCAGATAGTTATGCACGGGTCTTGGGGTGGGATTTGGAGCCCCTTCGAGGCGACGTAGTGCATGGGCGGGTCTTAGGTCGGGATTTGGTAACCCTTCAGGGCCATGTAGAGCATGCATGCCATGAGCGGGTTTTAGGGTAGCATATGGTACCCCCCAGTGGCCGTGACGAAGGATCTTGTTGATGACTCGAGCAAATTCTTCAAGAAATGGTGGTGGCAAAGGGGCTTCTTGGTGGTGTCAATGGAGGGTGATGAAGGACGATTTTTTTGTGGAATGGTGGAGTGGAATTGGATGGATAAGGGTTGATATGAAAGTGCCTTGAAAGGATATGAATCACCTTCCGAAACACAAACTAGAAGCATCAAACTAAGATATGACTCATCTAGATCAAACCTTTGGTGTTGGATTGATATGACTCACAATCCAAAGGAACCTAATTTGAAATTTGATTGAAAAGAACAAGGGAAATCGATTTCAAAAGCAAGGAGACAAGGCTTGAGTTAATGTTTGGCTTCAATCTTATCTAAAGAGCAAAAGTGGATTCTAACATGGATTTAGCCTAGGCCACATGGGACGCCTCTCACATTTTGAAAAAGTTACAAAAATATCCAAGGAAAATTACATAAAAATCCCAAACTTAAGCACCAAAAAAGGCTCATGGTGCCGGTGGAGAGGCCACCAAGAGACTCCAAGCTTCGTCTTCATTTTTGGTCGGCGAACTTTGCGTCATTAGGCCTCTTTTAAGATCACCTTGCAATGCTCGAGCTCTGGTACGGGTGATTCGAACAAAAAATGGCAAAGCATCGGGGTTGGACCTTTGCACCGAGCTGGAAGCATCAATGAGGGGCTCTCAACGCTCGGATGAGTCAGGACACCTTTCATGGGCGTTCTTGGTGTCGTTGGTCCTCATTTGAGCAGTGTAGGGGCCTAACAAAAAATGGTTCGAGGGAACTTCAAAAGTACCCGACGGACTTGGCTCCAAAGCTCCACTCGGCGCATTAAGGCAAGGCGCAACGCTAGACTTGGTGCTGCTTGGCGCCGGTGCAAGCTCCACCTGTTCATGGTCCATGTCATGCTCATACTCCTCTTGGTATTGCTCATGATGTAGTAGAATCACATCATCCTCTCCTCTTGAAAAGGGTTCGATCTCGAACCTAGATCCTGCAAGTCATCACAATCTTCAAGAAAGAAAGGCACGAGATCAACAACTTAAATATCTCATGAACACCATAGTGTGGAGGAAGCTCCACTTGCTTAATGCATTATTTTAATTCGTATCATTTTCTTATACTACCACTAACAATTCTTCCCTAATTTATTAAAATATAACAATAAATACAAGAATATAAATGTAAAGTAGGTAACTAAAAAATCTAAAATGATAATACTTTAAAATAAAAAAAGAGTTTAGAATGATAATAATTTTAGAGTCCGCAACATAAAACCACTAGTAAAATAACCCACTTTCCACATAACCACCCTAAATATAACTATTTATTTTTAACCACCCGTAAAACACCACCCGTTATCTCAACGCCACCTTCAGTTACTTGCCCTATTAAAAAAATACCCGAAAATACCCTTGTCTTTTACCTTTCTATCTTCTTCCATCAATTTTCTTTTTTAATTTGGGAATTTTTTATGGAGAGTGAGAGAAGGCCAAATCCAAATGCAGAGGGTTTGGCATCGGTGGCTTCTCCAAATCCGAAGCGTCAAGGCCAAATCCAAATGTAGGGGTGGCGCTATTGAAGGAACTCTCCTCCGAGCCATTCGTCGATGCTCACCCTTTCCTCCTATTGCGCAGGTACATTTGTGAACTTGAAGGGACAACAGGGCCCTTCGGCGAGGCGTTCTTCTTCCCCATGAGTTAGGACGGCCCGACAAGAGGCATTGAGGACAAGTGGAGAAACCCTTGACGAGGAGATATGCTGGGGTGAAAATTTTCTTTCATCTTCTTCTTTTTTATGATTGTTTCTCAGATCTGAATTTTTTTTCATATTTGGAGCTAGAAGATATGTCAACAGTGAAGGCGAATTTGTAGACTCTTGACTAGGAGTTCAAATCAGGAACAAGGTTTTGGTTCCGGCGGTGAAGGCGATTTTTTTTAATATCTGGTTCTGGTTCCTTCAAGCGAGAACAAAGAGTTCAAACCGATCAATTGTGGATGCGAATTTGTATATTGTTGATGAGGCAGATAATATATGCCAACGATGAAGATTTCCAATCCGTCGTTCTGTCCTTCTTTGGTTCTGGTTCCTTCAATCGAGAACGAGGACTTCAAACATATCAATTTTGGAGGCTAATTTGTAGACTCTTGAAGAGATAGAGAAGATATTTCGGCGGGGAAGACTTCAAGTTCGTCGTCAATCCTTGTTTGGTTCCGGTTCCTTCAATTTGAGAATGAGGAGTTCAAAATGATCAATTTTGCAGATGAATTTGTAGACTTTGATAGGACAGAGAAGATATGCCACTTGTGAAGATTTCGAGTTCGTCATTCCGTCCTTCTCTGGTTTGGTTTACAAGAGAGGAAGAACAAGACAAGTAATGGTGCAAGTAGAAGGTAAAAGAAAAGGGTATATTCGGGTTTTTTTTTTAACGGGGTAAGTAACGGAAGGTGACATTGAGATAACGGAGGATGTTTTACGGGTGGATAAAAATTAGAAAATTCCGGATGGTACCCCTCAGTTTTATACATTTCCGAGTGGTGCCCAAAAAAGGTTATTCCGCGTACTACCCCTCAATTTTTGGCATAGTTCGGTCCGTGCCCTTTAGTCCAAATTCTTATGAATTCCGTTAAAATTGCCATTGAAAAAATAAAGAAAATAAATACATCATATTTCCCTTTAACTAATAAAGTATAAACATAATAAAAAAACAAAAACACGTCGTTCTTTTTCCTTTCTATGTAACTGTACATGACAGAGAGACTTCAAGAACCCGACCGAGAGAGAGCTCAGTCAGGCGAAGTCTGAGGGAGAGTGTGTTCATCACGACTTTGCGCTGGAAGATGATGGGTGCGGACGTTGGAAGTCAGACGGTTGTGGACGAACAACAAAGCTTGAATCTCCAAGCATGAAACTGAGGCGATGATGCGTCCCTCGTATGGGATGGGATGGATCGATCGGTATTTAAGAAGTAGGTCTCGAATCGGCGTAGCGGAAGGCTTGGAGAATACTCGGATCACCGTTGGAGTGATCGAGTATGGCACGAACAATGTTGATCAACACAAGTACACGAGAGCTTTGTTTGTATAATAGCGGCGGCGCAAGCACAAAGGGAAAATAAGGAGCAAAACCTCAACTTTAATTAACCCTAAAATGTGCGCTGAATTGAAATAAGCATATTACCTCCCCTTATATAGAGGCGGCACTAGAGAAAAGCTATAAAAAAAACCTAATAAGTGAGGCGCGCCTAGGGCTGATGCGCAAATCAAGGCCTAGCGGCGCAAGTCCATAAACCATCGGCACAAGGCCCATTAAATACTTACTAAAACCATAAAACTACTAATAGTAATGTTCAGAATTAGAACCATGCGAAAAATATTATAAAAGTGATAGGTCGTCCGTGACCGTGCTCGCAGTGTCGCGACAAGGCTGGCGCGGCGCTGGCGAGGCAAGGACAAGGCGTTGGCGAGGTCACGGAGCGGGGCTGGGCGCTGGCGAGGACGATGGCGCGGGGGTTGCAAGAACCTCAAGTTGCGGTCCATGGCACGATGCTAGGCTCGAGTCCGATGGTGGCAAGGGGTTGGAGGTTGTCACCGTTGGCTCGAGTTGAGGTTCCTTGACGCCGAGGACGCACAAGGCAGTGTGCGTCGGTGCGGCGATGGGCGCGTCGTGGCCTGCAGAGAGGCGTGCCAAAAGTGATTGTGTCGCGGCCTGGGTTGCTCAAGTCCTGGCACGAGTGATGGGACCATCCGAACGAAGTGTGAAAGCGTCGTCCTCCTAGCTAGCATCCATGGCGGGGGTCGCATCACCCTCCCCCACTTGGTTGGGAAACGTCCTTGTTTCCTCATAAGCTGGCTCAACATAGGGGGAGAGATCGGCGACATTGACAGTAGAATGCACCGAATACTTGCTTGGGAGGTCGATTTTGTAGGTGTTGTCCCCGATCCGCTCCATGACTTTGAAAGGGCCGTCTCCTCGTTGATGAAGCTTTGTCTTCCGAGAGTCCGAAAAATGGTCCTTGCGAAGATGTAACCATACGAGATCTCCGGTGTTGAAAACCAGCCGCTTCCTTCCCTTGTTATGTTGTGCTTCGTATTGGTTTGCGCGACGCTCCAATTGAGCCCTTGTCCTCTCGTGCAATCTGCGTATGGCGTCGACGCGGTTGGATGCGTCGATGTGCTCGCCATTCTTCAAGGGCCGAGGGACAAGATCCATTGGAGAGTGTGGGTTGAGGTCGTAGACGATCTCGAACGGCGTCTTCCTAGTAGCCGAGTGTTTGGACCTGTTATATGCAAACTCAACAAAACGTGTGAGATCCTCCCACCGGCGTGGGTTATTTTTGAGCACCGTCTGAAGAAGGGTGCCCAGGGTCCGATTGGTCACCTCAGTCTGACCATCGGTTTGGGGATGATAAGAGGTGGAAAACAGTAATTGGGTCCCTAGCTTCCCCCAAAGCATTCTCCAAAAGTGGCTACAAAATTTTGTGTCTCGATCACTAACAATAGTGCGAGGCACACCATGTAGCTTCACGACATGCTCAAAAAACAAGTTTGTGATTTCGGTCGCATTGTTGTTTCCTTTGCATGGCACGAAGTGAGCCGTTTTGGAGAAGCGGTCCACAATTACAAAGATCGAATCTTTACCGCGCCTTGTCATTGGAAGGCCCGTGATAAAATCCACGGAGAGATCTTCCCACGGGGTATCCAGAATGGGCAAGGGCGTGTATAGGCCATGAGGTTGGGACCTCGATTTAGCGGTTTGGCACGGCACACAACCGCGGTAATACTTGTGGACATCCGAGGCCATGTGTGGCCAAAAGAAGTGTTCACGAAGTGCTGTTAGGGTTTTGGCTATGCCAAAATGGCCTCGGCCGTCATGAGCCTCTTTGAGCAATAGATGCCTCACAGACGAGGTCGGAATGCAAAGCTTCCCGGCTCAGTAGAGGTATCCATTGTCCAAAAAATAGGACTCATGGATTCGACTTTGCTCGAGGTTCTCCATGATCGGTTTAAAAAATTGATCATGCACATGTAACTCCTTAATCAAGGAGAACCCGAGCAAATTGGCCTGGAGTTGGGTTAAGAGAACATACATGCGTGATAGAGCATCCGCCACAACATTTTTCTTTCCTTTCTTATGGGCGATGATGTATGGAAAAGTTTCCATGAACTCCACCCATCGATCATGTCGTCTATTGAGAGTCGTCTGACTCTTTAGATACGCTAAGGCGGCATGGTTCGTGTGAATCACGAACTCACTAGGACAAAGGTAATGCTGCCAAGTTTTAAGGACCCGAATAAGTGCGTACAACTCTTTGTCATACGTCGGGTAATTTAGAGTTGCCCCCGTAAGTTTTTCACTAAAGTATGCAATGGGGCGTCTCTCTTGCAGGAGTACGCCGCATATGCCATAGTCAGAGGCATCGCACTCGACCTCTAAGTGCTTAGTGAAGTCTGGCAATTGCAAGACCGGAGCGCTACACAAAGCAGATTTTAAGGCCTGAAAGGCGGCCTCATGATGCGGCATCCACTTGATTGTGGTTGCCTTCTTGGTGAGATTATGGAGTGGCCCGGCGATGGAACTAAAGTCCTTGACGAAACGCCGATAGAACCCTGCGAGCCCTAAGAAGGATCGAACCATCGTTGGGGTCGTAGGGGTGGGCCACTCTCGGATGGCGCGGATCTTGTCGTCATCCACTTTTAGCCCATCCTTGGACACGACGAAACCAAGAAAGTTCGTCGTGTCCGTGCAAAATGAACACTTGTCTAAGTTTACATACAAAGAATGTTTGCGAAGGCAATCTAACACCATCCTAAGGTGCCTCGCGTGAGAGTCCAAGTCTTTAGAAAAAACCAAAATGTCGTCAAAATACACAACGACAAAACGTCCTAAAAACTTTCTAAAAACAAAATTCATTAACCGCATAAAAGTACAAGGGGCATTTGTCAAGCCGAAAGGCATGAAAAGCCATTCGTACAAACCATGTTTGGTTTTGAATGCGGTCTTCCACTCGTTGCCTTCATGCATCCGGATTTGGTGGTATCCGCTCCGGAGATCAATCTTGGAAAACAAGGTGGCGCCGTGGAGCTCATCAAGCATGTCATCGAGCCGGGGAATTGGATGCATGTACTTCACCGTAATCTGATTTATAGCTCGGCAGTCGACGCACATGCGCCACGAACCATCCTTCTTCGGCACAAGGATCACCGGCACGGCGCACGGGCTCAACGATTCTCGGACAAAGCCTTTGTCCAATAGCTCTTGAACTTGTCTTTGTAGCTCTTCGATTTCCTTTGTTGAAGTCCTATAGGCTGCTCGATTAGGAAGGGACGCTCCCGGCATGAGATGGATCTTGTGTTCGATCCCACGGATAGGCGGCAAACCCTTCGGAAGCTCATCCGGCATGACGTCTTCGTATTCCTTCGAAAGAGAAACAATAAAAGAAGGAAGTGTATCATCCATAGATTTAGAAATAGTAAGTAAGGGAACAAGGATGAAACAAGAAAGACTCCCTTGGAGAGATATCTCGACGTCCCGACGCTTGGCTAAGAGAAGACGATCCTAGCATGTGCCTCGCAAAGGCGGCTCGGCGTCGGCACTCGAACGGGCAGGTTTTGGGGCGGTTTTGGGACACAATGTAGCTCTTGGAATTTCATGATGAATGCCCCTGGAAATGCCGTGAAATTCGTCCCTGAGCTCCTGAAAACCCAGTTTCCGTGCAGCGACCGCGTGTTGCGCGATGCTAGGCAGCTCCTGCGGCGGTCCCTTGCTTAGGCTCACTTCTCCGGGGCGTTTTTTCTTCAATTCTGTTGGAAACTCGATGTTAAGAGGTTTTCCAACAGAAACGCCTGTAGATTTGCCAGAAAGTTGCTGGAGGCTCTGTTTTGAGAAATCGGCGGCGTTCGGCGCGTTGCCGAGGCCACGAGACGCGAACTGTTGGCCCGACTCCACTTTCTGTCGGCGCACTTCATCTTGACCATCTTTAACACTATTTTGAGGGAGTTTGGCACCATAAACTCCGCTCAAATCTGCAGATTTTGCGGAGGACGCCGCTGGCGTCGTTCTCGGCGCGCCGGTGCCGTTGTCGCTAGCTTTCTGCCTTTGCCATTTGGCTTCATCCTGTAAAGCTTCACTAGGCGACATAGGTAAGAGGGTCACGCACTTCCCGTGGTAATTGAACATGTAAGTGTTCAAATACCCGTCGTAAAGCACGCGACGATCGTATTGCCATGGGCGCCCCAACAAGAGGTGTGTGGCGTCCATCGGCGTTACGTCACAAAGAATTGAATCCGAATATGCACCAATTGAAAAGTTGAAAATTACCTGTTTGTCGAACCAATCTCCGCCTTCATTTGATATCCATTGAAGCTTGAACGGTTGCGGATGAGGTGTGGTCGGCAACTTGAAGTGATCAACTACTTTTTGGAGAGGAAATTGGCGCAACTCCCTGAATCAATGATGACGCTCAACGAGACATTGTTCACCAAGCAACGAGTGTGGAAAAGCTGTTCTCGTTGATCGTTTTTGGTGCCTCGCGCATGCTTAAGGCACGCCTCGTCACTAATTGAAGCTTGGAAACACCGAGAGCCTCCGAAGGATCGCACTCTAGCTCGGCGTCTTCAATCATTGGTGGCTCTATCTCCTCTTCTTCTTGGCTCTCATAAGGATCTCCCTATGTGGTAAACAACACCTTTTTGGCATTCGGACAGTTCTGTTGCAAATGGCCTCGACCTCCACATTTGTAGCACGCCATGTCGCGGGCGCGTTCGGTGCTTGGTTCGGTGGTGCGTGGCGCGACTGGTGTCTTGGAAGACGCGGCTTCGGCCTTTGTTTTGGAACTTGTCGTAGTACTTGGCAAAGAAGGAGCAACCCGATTAGTAGAAAAACCGGATTGACTAGGATTAGAAACATACCTTTGATTCGACCAACCAGACTTGGCCCGCATTTCTTGTTTATGGATTTGCATTGCGGTGTGAACCAAATTGTTGAGATCTTTGATTGGTAGAATCTCCAAACGATCTTGAATGGATTGTCGCAAGCCCGAGATGAACCTCGTCTTCATCACCGAGGGAGACACACTCATGCCAGCCTTGAAGAACATGTCTTCAAGCTTGGCAAAATACTCCTCCGGCATCATCGACCCTTGCTTGATGCGCATAATCTCTATGTGCATCTTGTCCTTGTAGTCCGCCGGAATGTACCTTTTCTTCAAAATGTAGACGAGTTGATGCCATTCTCGGATTAGGGGTTTCCCTTGTCGAATCCTTTCGGACTCGAATCGGTTCAACCAAGTCCGAGCGGCACCATGGAAGTGCAAAGTGACAACTTCCACTTTCTCGTCATCTTCATAACCTAGGTGTCGGAGCGTGTGCTCCGTGCCCTGCAACCACTCGATAAACGCATCAGGATCATAAGTACCATAAAAAGGTTAGAATTTTACCTTGATGTCTCGGCGATTGTGGCGTAGATCACGCGCGTCGCGACGATCGTTTTCGCGTCGAGGGATGTGGTGTCGAGGCAAGCGCACGCGGCGATCGCGCCGGTGTCGAGGCGGGCCTCGATGCGGATCGTCGTCCCCATCGTCAAGATCATCACCGTCATCGGGTCTTCGAGGACGCCGAGCGTCGCGGTCCCTGTCGCGCCGAGCCTTGGAGCCGTGCTTGCGTCCCGAGCCATAGACTCGATCATATTCCTTGCGGTTCTTGGCTAAGCGCGGCGATGGAATCCATCCTGAAGGCCGATTGTCCAATTCTTCAGGATCCTGCACATTTGGATGCTCAAAAGACGATTCATTAGAGTAATCACTGAATTCCTCATAATCATTTTCAAAATTCGAGTATGGACTCTGAGCACTTTGATGCTCGAGGTCGTCCTCAACTTTGTATGCGTCGGCATCGTAATACTTGGCCCCGTGCTTCCGCTTTGGGGTTTCATAAACATATGCCGGCGACTTGTTCTTTTTTCTTTCTCTTGCGATCCCCACTCGTGTGTTGTCGTCTATACTCCTTGGAGTCGTACTCCTCATCGGAATATACGTCATACACTTGTTGTAATATCCACGATATTCCAAGCTTTTATAATATAAAGTTTATTATCAATTATTCTCGCTAAATTGAAAAGGAGGATTTTAATCAAATTAGTTTCTAATTTTAATCAAATTAGTTTATTATCAATTAGTTTCTACTATAAAGTTTAATCAATTATTCTCGTGTGAATTTTATTTCATAAAAGAAAATACCTAAGGGCCTAAAAATCAAATCACAAAACCTTGTAAAAAGAATGCAAGAGCCGGGATTTGAACCCGAGATCTCTTGCATCCTACCCTCACACGCCCCACACTCCCATCCGCTAGACAAATGGCAATTTCTTACCACATCACACCATACTAATTAACTTAAACTCATTTAAGCTTCTTCTTTTACAAAAAAATAGACATCAGACTATGTCTGATGTGATTTACGTGGATTGGACTCCCTTCCAATGCATGTCCATGGAAGCTTCTTCCACCTCCTTCTTCCTTGCAAGACCACCCTTCTTACCTCACCCTTCCATCACCCTCAACTAACACAAACTTGACCAATGCTAGGACACCTCCTCTTCCTCCATTGGTGCATTCACCATGGCATGGATCCATAGCCTCATCTAATTTGCCTATAAAAGGCCTCCTATTCACCCATTCTTCTCACACATTCAACTCTCTTCTTCCTCTCCTAGCAAGAGCTTTCATAATTCCCAAAAATCAGCTCAACTCTAAGTCAAATCCTCCATCAAAACACCACACAATTCCCTCTTTTCTTCCCCTTGGAGCCACCGAACCACCGCCGGACCGCCACTGCTGGACTGCCGGACCACCGTCGGGCCGCCGCTACTGACGCCGGAGTCGTCGCCGCCCCTGCCGCCGATCACCTCCTCTGTTCTTCCTCTCCAGTGTTCTGTAAAAACAGAATACAGAAAGTATAAAATCTCAACTTAATTTTTCTACTTATTTAAATTATGTTATATTTTTACTAGAGCCTTTTTATGATATTTGGAAAGTAGATAAATAAAAATTAGAATAAAAATATTAGGGGAAGATCTTGTTAGTTATAAGACTAGAAACAAATTAAAGTTACCATAGTAACTTAAGCTAAAGTAGATCAATTAAATAAATTGAATTAATTTATTTGTAGCATGCTCTTTCATAAAATAAATAAACCTTATGAAATAAATAGGACATATAAGATTGTAAATTGCTATTATCAATTTTATACAAATATAAATAATAAGTCTTTAATAGATACAAGTTATTGCATGTCCAAACATATTATAAATAGGTTGTATAAAATAATCATAACTTACAACAAAATATAAATTATATTGTCTTCTTGATTATATAAGAACTCTAGAAGTTTTGATGCATGTACTAAACTATAGAATATAACATGTTTATAAATTTGATCATAATAAATAGATTTAGGAAATAAATCCTTTACTAAATAAAAATATGGGATTAGCATACTTTTAAGTATAGGAACTACTACAAAGTAAGGATTTCTAGTAATATGCACTTATATAAATTTTAGTATAACATATGTTGGTGACTTAGGTCTTAGTATAAAAATAAATAAAAAGATTGGATGAGAGATCTATAAAAAATAGTACTATTGTCCAAAGATTTGATGACATAGACTCTAGTTGACCTTGATGTATTTATCATGGAAATATATTATTTTAAGTGGATTTAGTACTAGAAAGACAATGGGAAAAATATTAAATAACCTCTAAGTATAAGGTTTAGTCACAAGACCAAAGTGTGAATTAAATATGTTAGGTAGAATATTACAAATATTCTAAGATATTTATAGAATAAGTGAATTGTTTGAAAAGGAAACCTTTTTATATAAGGTAAATATTACTTTATAAATTAAAAATATTAAAATAATAGTTTATGATCATAAGGTGAGATATCAATAAGGGAGGAATAAATCTTATACAAGACATGAGGATATTTTTATGAACATTATAATATAAAAAGGATTCTAGGAATATTATAAAGAAAGAAAGTGCAACATATAGTAATAATAGTAAGTTACCTAATCAAGCAATTAGGAATTCCTATTTTAGGAAACTTCCAAGTAGAGTAACCATGAGTATGATATTTTTAGGTAATAAGAATTATGAAAGTAAATACAATTCTTTTAAAAGAATTAATTTAATAATTATTTTAATAAAGATTTTTTTTGGAATAATAAGGATATTACCATGACTAAAATAATAATAAAGGAATATTATTATTTTAGGAAAATGACTTTCTAAATTATTATTATAATAATTTAGAAACGTAAACCCTCTTATAAATAGTATAAGAGGTAATTCGAACTCTAAAATGAAAATCGTGTTTTGAGCTTTTTCGTAAATTCCATATCATTAGGTCGGAATCCTCGCTCGTAGTAGGAACTCGCCTAATTTTCGTCAAAAGCTCGTTGCTAAACTCGATTACGCTAAGGCAAGTGGAATTTCCACTTGTGCCCTTTTATATCCGTCTTTATACTATTTCTCGATGTTGGGAACGACTTGTATGCTTAAATAAAATGAATCTAGGAAATATCGATTGCTAGAAGTAACGACTATTGTTAGCATAGATTGCTTTATATATATTCCTTGTTAGGATTATTTATGCTAGTGTGGTTATTATCTTGATTGTTACGATCTCGTTTCGAGATCAATGTCGAACTAGTGAGGGGCGTGGGTTAGCCAACGCCTCTACATAACCCCACTAAGTCGTAAGTGCCTACGCGTTTGAAGTACGACTTTCGGGATCATGATCCCATCCGCTCCGATTGCAAGGAGGGATGAGCGCACTCTAGCTAAGTGCCGGGAAACGGAGTTTTCCCTCGGGTGGCTCGGATTATCCGTGTCCCACCACATTCTCTTATAAATTATAAATGAAATCGAATGTCTTTTGTCACTAAATAAGATAAGTGCTAAAGCACAATTAAGATACCAAAACCGGACCGGATCGATCCGGCCCTCGGTCCGCTTGGGCGCGAGTGGTGTTTCGACTTGTTTGAATAAATAAGAGTTCCCAACATACTTCTAATTCTAAAGAAGACTACAATCTAGTAGTACTTGTCTTGCTCACCAAGCTATCCCTTCTGGATATGCTATCACTATCATTCGTATCTTAGCTCCACATAATCAAGCCCATCGTAAACACAACCTTTTTACTCTCATTACACCGATAAGTTGAAATTACCAAATTACCCTCGGGAAGTTCTATTCTCGCTTGCTTAGTCTCCTAGACTAATTCTTCTTTCCGCATGTTTGCCTGGCATTCTATCGCCTCTCGCGAATTATGTCAGATTCAGGAAACCATAGCAAGGCGAAGTGAAGGGAAGTGAAGGAAGTCAAGATCGCTCAAGATGTACTTTTATTTCCGTTTTAGTTTTAATATTACTTTATCTCCGAGACATGATGGATTTGGTGTTTGTTTTCAAGTAATCCTAAAGTTAAAGACAATGTAAGACATTTTGTAATGAACTAAGTCTCCTTCGGGAGCATGCTTTCCGACTTATGTATTATGCTTTATTCCGCATTTTAAGTGTTCTATATCATTCTAAAAGCCTTGGGTGACTTTGGACGGTAAAGTTTGAGGTCACTGGCGGTAATACCCAATGTTGTAAAATAGGGGTGTTACAATTATGGTATCAGAGCTAAACGTTTTCGTTTTAAAAACGAAAAGTTTTAAAACCAAGAATTTTCGATAACCAAGGACTTTTACAACCTTAACCATACTTCCGCAACTTAGGACTTCAAATTCTAGAAGATTTTCACCATTACCCTTTTAAAAAGGAAAAACTTAGGAATTTATAGCTTTCCTCTCTTAAAACTTCTTACCTAAGAAAAACCATATACCTTCACCTTAGAGAACTTATACCCTCATATTTGGAAATTTGACTAGAAATCACAAAACTCATTCCATAAAATCACAAGGTTAAAAGAAGAAAACCTTAGCATCGTAATAGGGCCAAGAAAATGAAAAGCGTAAAGTGAAATTTTGATTTAGCAAGTTTTCAAGGTTTTGACTTCGTTCACTACATCTTCCTTTTATAGAAACTAAGGAGGTTCTCTAATAACGCCTTTTCTTTTCTTTCTTCCTCAGAAAAACCATGGCTAGCCCAAACCACAACCACCTTGAGAATCACTTCAACGAAGCCAACTTCGGGATGCAAGCCCCGAACCCGTACTTTCCCTACATTGACGAGGATGGTCACCTCGGGGTCAATATGGAGATCGACCAAATCGGTGAGCCATGGGAAGAGTCGGAAGAAGATCCTGAGGAAGATCCTAACCTGCCCATCGGACTATCAGATGATGAGCTAGCACCCGTCGAATTGCCCCCATCACCCGTGTACGATCCCGAGGATTATCCCTCGGAAGATGAAGAGATGGCACCGGGGTATGAACCCGAAGATTTCTCCGACGAGGAGAACGAGGAGTTGGTGCCCGATCATGGCTTTGGGCATGGAGAAGAGGACGAGTTTGATGACGAGGAGCTGGAGTTATTGTGGCAGGCACAAGCAGAGTGGGACACTATGAACGAAGCGTCCGAAGAAGAAGACGAAGACGAGGTGGTAATCGACCCAGAAACACCACCACCACCGCCGCCGGCGAGTCCCGAATGGGAGTATGTTCCACCGGCTCCGATGCCCCCAATGATCGAAGTTCCAAGGGTCATGCCAAGAATGGAAGTCGTCTCACCACCACGGGCGCCCGAGCCCGAAGAGCCTATGCCACCGATGAGACATTTCTGGTGTCACGAGGACGAGGAACTCTTACGACAGCTCCAATCCATGAATATCGAACACTCCGAGGAGAGACGCTATGGACCGCCCTCTCTATTCGAGCGGGCAAGGCAGGCACCTAGGGAGGTACAGATGGAAGGATTCACCACTTGGATGGAGGGGGAATCTTCCAACCGCCAGGCTCGTCAACCTTTAGTCAACGCGTCCCCACCATCCGGCGTGGTCCCCACCAGAAGTTGGAGGATAAACCGTGGCCTGCTTGAGAGCCACCAACGAGAATGGATCATGGAGACGGAAAGGGAGCGAGCGGAGAGGCTCCAACTTCGGATTTGCATCGCGGAGCTTCAGGCTCGTGAAAACCGTCGCCATCGTAGGATTGAGCAGGCCAACATCCTCCTCAGCAACGACACGGGGATTATTGACGAGACCCTCTTCGAGGAAGGATTCCTCGATGTTTACGCCGACCGTATTTAGATTTCATTTGGATTGTATTTCCCTTTTCAAGAAGTGAGCGTAGACCACTTCTTTCGACTCCATTTTGTCTATAGGAAGTCGAAGCGGCTTAATTTCCCTTTCTAGTTAAAACGGCTTAAGTTATAAAAGCCTTGTACTTTCTATTATGAACCATCAATGAAATTCTTCCTTTCACTATTAGAACTTGAGTTATCTATTCCTTCTTCATACTTTAACGAATTCACAAGTAGAAACAAAACCCAAAAAACCTTCAGATGGTCAACACAAGAGCTACTAATCGCAGCACCACTGGACCTAGAGATGGCAATGACGATGGCGAGTCAAAAGCCCGAGGAGAGCTCGGATTGAACCCGCCTCAAGCACCTGCAACACCAATTGCATTCAACGCAGAAACTGTGAATGCACTACGCACTCTTGTACAACAATTGATACGAGAAGAGATCCCTGCCGCGGTTCCTAAGCCCATGAACCCCGATGCACCAAACGTGGTGCCAGAAGAAGTACAAGAAGAAGTGGGTCAAACGATCGAGGTGGTTCCCGTGAAGCGAAACCTGGTCAGCTTCACTGAAGGGATCAAGGCTTTCAACGCTATGAAGCCTGATTCATACGACGGAACCGGGGACCCGTTAGGAGTACAATACTGGTTTTCTCATGTGGAGAGGCTTCTACGAACCATCCCTTGTGCTGAAGCAGATAAGGTGCACATGGCTGCACTTAAATTGAAGGGTGAAGCAGGTGAATGGTGGGAAAGCTCTAGCCTATCAAGCCGTCCAGACCTGAGTTGGGCTATGTTTAGAGATAAGATGATGCGTCGTTTCTTCACGGAATCTATGCGAGAGGAGAAGTTGGATGAGCTCCACTCCCCAAAGTTGCATGGGCTAAATGTGCTAGAGAGAGCCAAGAAGTTCAATCATCTCCTGCAATATGCTGAAGAGGAGATAACCACAGAAAAACAAAAGATCAAGCATTTTCACCGCTGGATGAGCGATCACATCAAGCCTTGGATGGCAAACCGCTCCTTCAACACTTTAGAGGAGTACGTGGATCATGCTCATCGGATGGAGACGACCTTAAAAGTTCCTGAGCGCAAGAAATTTGGTGGAGGAAAGCCTCACCATTCCAGCCACAGTGGGTTTAAGAGGCATGCATCTCCTCAAGGCTCTCAATGGTCGAAGAAGAGCAAGCTCAAAGCTTCATCAGCAAGATCAAGACCTGACCCTTGGACTGAATCGGCAAGGCCCCCACTCATCTGCCACAACTGTGCAGAATCGGGCCACATAAACCGGAAATGTCCCAAATCGCTCAAGAAGTGCTTCAATTGCAACATGGATGGACATCTCCAACAGTTCTGCAGGCGGCCAGCCAATTCTCCGAGTCAAACCCGCTAAAACGCTGTGACCCAACGGCCACAGGCATCAAACAAGCCAGCAGGAACTACATCCGTCCAGTCTACGGCCAATTAGAGGAACAAAGGGCCTATGCATCCACAGAGTCAAGGACAGAGATTGTATGAGATGCGCACCACAGACAATCCTGAAGAACCTACCTGCCAAGGTACTCTTCATATCCGCTCTAAAGATGTATTCATACTCTTCGATTTCGGTGCTTCACATTCCTTCATATCCGAAAAGTGTGTAGAACTCTTAGGATTAGACAATCTCAAGAGGTGTGAACCATTTATCGTGAATCTGCCAAATGGGGAAAAGATGATAGGGGTGGGACAATTAGCTAAGTTCCCCTTGTGCATTCAAGGGGGAAATTTCCCCTCCAACTTGATATGCATCCCCATGGATCCTTATGACATCATTCTCGGAAGAGATTGGTTGTCTCTGCACGGAGCAATAATTGATTTCTACACCCGAACCGTGACCATCAATTCGGGAGGAAGACACATCTGCAAGTTCAAGGGAAAACGGGAAAAAGAAAATGGAAAGGTCAATGAAAGTCAGGAAACTACTAAGTCAGGGCTGCGTTGGATACCTCTGCTACCTAGAGTCGACAGAGAAGGAGGTTGTAAACATCCAAGAGATCCCCGTGGCCAGAGAGTTCCCCGACGTCTTCCCAGACGAACTCCCCGGGTTACCTCCTCGACGAGAAGTCGATTTCTCAATAAGCCTCGAGCCGGGTACTGGCCCAATCTCTAAAACGCCATACAAAATGGCCCCGCTGGAAATGAAAGAACTCAAGAGTCAGCTAGAAGAACTGCTTGAGAAGGGTTACATCCGACCAAGTGCATCACTGTGGGGAGCGCCAGTGCTATTTGTAAAGAAGAAGGACGGAACCTTCCGTTTGTGCATCGACTACAGAGAACTGAACAAGGTCACCATCAAGAACAAGTATCCTCTTCCAAGGATAGACGATGTTTTAGATCAACTTAGAGGTGCAAAATTTTTCTCCAAGATTGACCTGATGTCAGGCTATCACCAGCTTCGGATCCGCGAGGAAGACATTCCGAAGACCGCCTTCCGTACCCGCTATGGCCACTACGAATTTGTGGTGATGCCATTCGGACTGACAAATGCACCTGCGGTATTCATGGACTTGATGCACCGATGCTCCCATGAATACCTCGACAAGTTCGTCATCGTCTTCATTGATGACATCCTAATCTACTTCGGGAACCAAGCAGAACATGAAGAACACTTCCGAACTGTGCTACAGATCCTAAGGCACAACCAGCTCTACGCCAAACTGTCCAAGTGTGACCTTTGGCTTACGGAAGTGGCTTTTCTAGGCCACGTCATAAATCAATATGGAGTTATGGTGGACCCAAAGAAGATTGAGGCAGTCTCAGAATGGAAGCAACCGAAGAATGTGAAGGAAATTCGCAGCTTCCTAGGAATCGCAGGGTATTACCGAAGATTTGTCGAAGGGTTTTCGAAGATCACTCTTCACATGACGAAGTTACTCTGAAAGACCCACAAGAAATTTGTGTGGGATGAAAAATGTGAGGAGAGTTTCCAAGAACTCAAGAAGCGTCTCACGAGTGCACCAGTGTTAACTCTGCCAGACGGACATGATGGTTATGTAGTATACAGTGATGCCTCCAAGCAAGGGTTGGGATGCGTGCTCATGCAAAATGGGAAAGTGATCGCATATGCATCAAGGCAACTCAAGGTGTATGAAGTAAATTATCCAACGCACGACCTCGAATTGGCAGCGGTAGTGTTTGCTTTAAAGATTTGGCGACACTACTTGTATGGGGTGAAGCGTCAGATCTACACGGATCACAAAAGCTTGAAGTATGTGTTCACACAAAAGGAGCTAAACATGAGGCAAAGGAGATGGCTAGAACTGCTAAAAGACTACGACATAGAGCTACTCTATCATCCAAGAAAAGCTAACGTCGTAGCGGATGCTCTCAGTCGAAAGAAGCAACAAGAGGGCATGATAGCAATGTTAACCGCCAAACCAAAGCTACAACAAGAACTCATCAGAGAAGGCATTGAGGTTTGGTTTGGAAGACAACAGGGATGCCTAAACACATTGGAGATTCAATCCGAATTGATTGCAGAAATCAAGGAGAAGCAGACAGACGACATTATATTGATGAGAATCAATGGCGAAGTGTAAATAGGCAAGGCACCGAGATTCGTTATTCAAGATGACGGTTCCCTTTGGTTCCAAAATCGGATCTGTGTGCCCGACGTGGACGAGCTTCGGAAGATTATCCTGAAAGAAGCCCACTCATCTGCCTATTCAGTACATCCTGGAGCAAGTAAAATGTACAAAGATGTACGTAGAAATTTCTGGTGGCCAAGCATGAAGCAGGATGTCGCAGAGTTTATATCTAAGTCTTTGGTTTGCCAGAAGGTAAAGATTGAGCACAAAAGGCCTGGAGGAAAATTGCAATCCCTACCGGTGTCAGAATGGAAATGGGAAGACATTGCAATGGACTTCGTGACCGACCTACCAAGAACTCAAAAGCAAAAAGATGCTATCTGGGTCATCGTGGATCGGCTTACAGAGAGTGCTCACTTTATTCCCATTCAGAAGAAGTGGAAAGCTCCAAAGCTAGCAACGGTCTTCGTCAAGGGAATAGTTCGCCTCCATGGGACCCCAAAGACAATCATCTCCGACCGGGACAGTCGATTCATGGCCTCTTTTTGGAAAGGACTACATAAGGCCATGGGCACAGAACTGAAATTCAGCACAGCATTTCATCCTCAAACCGATGGTCAATCAGAAAGGACCATCCAAACTCTTGAGGATATGCTACGAGCTTGCGCGCTAGACCGCACCACAAGTTGGGATGACAGCTTACACCTCATAGAATTCACTTACAACAATAGCTGGCATTCTTCCATCAAGATGGCTCCCTTCGAAGCCTTGTACGACCGAAAATGTCGTTATCCGCTCTGTTGGGACGATAACGTCGACAAGATTCTTTTAGGTCCCGACCTAATCGAGCAAACTGCCTCCGAAGTCGCCCGCATCCGTCAAAGAATGTTGACCGCTCAGATTCGACAGAAGTCGTATGCAGACCTAAAAAGACGAGACATCGAGTTTGCCGTAGGAGATAAAGTTTTCATCAAAGTATCTCCTTCAAAGGGAGTATTCCGCTTCGGGAAGCGAGGCAAGCTTAACCCTCGCTATGTAGGACCCTTCAAAATCCTAGAGAGAATCGGCAACCTGGCCTATCGAGTTGCCTTACCTACATCTGCTCACCCTGTGCACAATGTGTTCCACGTGTCGCTCTTAAGAAAATATGTGCCCGACGAATCCCACGTGATCAATTTCGACGATGTCGAGATCCAATCGGATGGCACCTACGAAGAGAGACCGATCAAGATAGTAGAGCACCGAATCAAGCAATTGCGCAACAAAGAAGTACCCTTAGTCCGTGTACTCTGGTCCAAGGATGGCAACGGAGGTACAACTTGGGAAACCTGGAAACCGAGCAGGACATGCAGAGGCGTTTCCCAGAGTTAATGTCTGATGTCTCTCTATTTGGTGGTGTTTTCATATGTGATTTCCTTTGTAAATATGTTTCTTTTTCCCCTTTTCTTGTGCGTTTTGTTCCTTTTTAGCTTAGTTCCCGTATTTCTATGAGATTCGGAGACTACGCACCTTTTATGTGTTTTGTAGGTAATTTGGCATGAATCAAGGATGGATTTGAAGGAGGGTCGAGACATGGAGCAAAGGCCGAGCTAAAGCGGGAAAGAGAGAAGCAAGCCATGAAGAAGAACAAGAGAAGCCAACTAAGAAGAAGGTGGAACGAAGTCAGGACCGAGTTGCAACAACGTCGGGACCGACTTTGAAGTTTCCAACCTCGGACCGAGTTGCACAGTACCTCGGGCCCGAGGTTCCTCCGTGTCGGGCCGAGTCGGTCACCGGACTACTTGGGCTCCAAGGCACGAATTTGTGAACTTCCACTTTTGCCCCTCATTTAATCCATAAAAGGCCCTCTTGTCTTCTAAGAAGGGGTTCCCTCACACACAAAAAAAGGGGGGTTCCAAGGGAGCCAAGAGGATACTTGGAGATCAAGGAGGAAGGAGAAGAGGAGGAAGAGAGAGAGAATCGGCCAAGGAGGAGGAAGACTTGAGAGGTTTTGTTGATTGTTTAGCTTTGATTTGCTTTGATCTTGTGGATTTGAAAACCCTTGAATTGAATTTGTGGATTGCTTTGGATTTGAATGAACCCTTGCTTTGTTTTGAGATTGATTATGATGATTGCTTTCTCTTTTGATTTGATTGCTTTCTTTGCTTGTCACATGGAGTAGATCTCCTTGATCTTGGGTTATGGGGGAAAACCCTAGCTAGGTTTAGGCTAGAAACCCCAATTCCATAGCCTTGAGTGTTTGATCTAAGGAACCCACTCTACATCGAGCTACAATTCCTTGCGAAAGTCGGGAATCAAGGCTTGAGATTGGCAAAGTAGCGAAAGTGAACATGTGTCAATCTCAAGACCTTGCTTCGAAGGGGATTTCCCCATGGATCGAGGTGTAGATGTGGTTGGAACGAGGGCGAAAGCACTCGATCCTAGTCCGATCATCACTCATTGCCTGAATTGGGGTGGAAAAGCCTTAATCTACTAGGGAAGGAACCCAAAAGCCCAAGATCTACTTTTAAAATCTTTGAGTTCGACATCCCCAGCTACCTCGGGCCCGACTTACCCAGTGTCGGTCCCGACTTCCTCTTGTCGCCAACCTCGGGCCCGACGTGACCTCAGTGTCGGTCCCGACTGTTTTCTTTATTTTCCTTTGTTTTATGCTCTCCTTTCTAGCTTCCTAGTATCTAGGCACATCGATCGAGTAGACTTCCTGAGTGTTCGACACCCACCACGTACTACAACGGGGTCGGGTTATAATTTGTATCTCTTGACCCTCGCACATCGTGAGAGGCGATCAAAAGAATGGCACCGTTGTCGGGGAAGTCTAAGTGCATTGAGTGCCAATTTGGTTAGTTTTTTGTGTTTTGGTAGTGATTTGGGTGAGGGAATAGCCCAAACCCTTTGTTTGTTTTTGATTTGTTTTGGTTTGTGTTTTTGTTTCATAGGTGTATGCTAGCTCGTTCCTCCCGAGGAACACTTGAGCTTGAGTTTGTGAGTGATCCGGAAAGTATTCTCAAGGAAGCCCGAAGAAGGAAAAGGATGGAGAATCAAGCTCTCCATGTTAATGAGGAGTTGGCTCAACTTAGGGCCGAAATGGCTAGATTGCAACTTGAGAGGGACAATCAAGAGGAGGTGGCAAGAAGAGAACGGGAGCAACGGATGAGAGTCGAGGCTCAACTCAACGCTCTACCCCGGAATGCACGCCAATACATGCATCCGGAGTTGAGGGTCCCCGAGCCGGCTATTGTGCTTCCCGAGGTTGCCAAGAATTTTGAGATCAAGACGCAATTCATCTCCCTCATCAAGCGTGATCAATTCGAGGGCCGTCCACATGAGTGTCCCATAGAGCACGTCAAACGCTTTGTGGACATGTGTGAGACGATCTCTACCGACGAGGAGACATTGGAGTATGTGCTTCTAAAGGCGTTCAAATGGTCACTTGGGGGCAAGGCCACACATTGGCTCGAGAGCCAAGCTCCTAGGTCAATCACAACTTGGAAGACACTCTATGATGCTTTCTTGATGAAGTTCTTCCCTCCCTCAAAGACAACCGAGCTAAGAAGGAAGATTGCAAGCTTTCAACAAGGTCCGAATGAGCCTCTCTTCGAAGCATGGGACCGTTTCAAGGAGATGTTGCGCCAATGTCCTACTCATGGCCAACAACCATATGTGCTTCAAGACATCTTTTTCCAAGGCATCAATCCGGTAACGAAGGACAAGCTCAATCTCCACACCGATTGTGGGTTCATAGACTTGACACCGGATCAAGCTTGGGAGCTACTTGATAAGCTATCCGATTATGAGGCCATGTATGGGGTGAGTCAAGCTAGCAAGGAGGTGAAAGTTCAAGGTGAAGGTGCAAGGAAGTTATATGATCCAAAGGGAGAAGACTTTGATAGAGATGTGAAGCTCCAATTCCTTGAAGGTGAAGTGAGCAAGCTCAAGAGGCAAGTCCACTACTACAAGCAAAATGCTAGAGCTTGTGAGGAGTGTGGATCCTTTGCACATGCTACACAAGTTTGTCCGAATGAGAGCCAAGTGCGCTTGGCCGAGCGAATTGAGGAGGCAAACTATGTTCGTGGAAATTTTGGTGGAAGATGCAACTTCAACAATGGTGGCAATGGCCGGTGGAACAACGGTCAAGCTCAAGGCTACAACAACAATTTCAACCAAAACGAGCCAAGGGCGCCACCACCACCATATAGACCACCGGGATTCAATGAGTTACAAACATTTGCTCAAGAGATGAGAGATGGGTTCAAGGAGATGAGGACCCAATTCAATGAGTTTGGTGCATGGAGGAGGCAAGTCGACAATCAATTTGCCCAAATTGCGACTCAAGCCCCGAGAGAGAATGGGAGACTTCCGGGCCGACCCGAGGAGAATCCTCGAGCTCAAAACAATCAAAATGAAGTCCGGGCAATTGGATTGAGAAGTGGCCGAAACCTACCCGAGCCACACGTGCCTAAGAAGAATGAAGAGAGTCGGACCAACTTACCCAGCAAGTCGGGTCCGACGTTCCCCGAAGTCGACCCAGCAAGAAGATCGACTCCTTCACCCCGGACCGAGGTCAAGAGCAACTCGGGACCGACGTACACAGACCTCGATCCAACCCCTCAGTCCAGGAACGAGATTCACAACATCGGGCCCGACATGGTGCCCAAGTCGGTCCATTCAGAAAATGTTGAAATTGAAGTAGGGAAGTCCAAAGAGGTTGATCCGAGCAAGATTCAAGGTGCAACAATTCTCCCATATCCCTCGAAGAAGCCGAAAGATGTTGTTGAGAACAAGTTCAAGAGGTTTCTCAAACTCTTGCAAGGCTTGAACATCTCCATCCCGTTCACCGACGCATTGAGTGAGATGCCATCTTATGCCAAGTTTTTAAGGGAGATTTTGAGCAAGAAGAGGTCCATAGTGGAAATGCAAGATGAAGTCAAGACCTTGGAGTTACCACAAAAGCTAGGAGATCCCGGTCGTTTTGCTATAACCATTGGTGTGGGGTCTCAAAATTTCCAAGCTTTATGTGACCTTGGGGCAAGTGTTTCGGTGATGCCCGCTAGCATTTGGCGAAGAGCAAATTTGGGTGAAATGGAGCCGGCCGATATGTCCCTAACCATGGCCGACGGTTCCATCATCAAGGCCAAAGGAATATTGGATGACGTTCCGGTGAGGGTTGGAAAGTACTTTGTCCCCGATGATTTCGTGATCTTGGACATGCATGAGGATCCCTTGGTTCCAATAATCTTAAGGAGACCATTCTTAGCTACGGCGGGGGCAAGGTTCGATGTCAAGAACGGGAAGGTCTCCTTTGAGATTGGGGAAGAGAAGGTAGATTTCCACTTCAACAAAGCTTTGAATGAGCCGGACGCCTTGGACATTCTTAAGCTTGAAGAGAGTGCCAAGAGAGAACATGAAGAAGTGGAAGTTGCTAGGGAGGTTGTTGCTTTAGGGGGTGATGAGAGCTTCAATGAACAAACACAAGTGAGGGAGTTGTTGGAGCAACTTAGGGATCATGATGAGTCAAGGAACAATGCTAGCTCAAGAGGAGATGAAAAGTATCCTTACTCATATCCTTTTAATGTTGGTGAAGATCACAATTCTTCCCAAAATTTTGATTCCTATATTTGCTTGAGTGATTTGGATGATGACCTAGGAGACTCCTATATATGCCTTAGTGATTTAAAAGGTGAATTAGTAGAATCTCCTAGGAATACTTTGGATGACTATGGTGTAGGGCAAGGAAAACATGATAGAGCAAGCAAGGAGGAGAAGTCTCATCCGTTGGAGGAGTATGATGAGATAGGCCCGAGATCGGAGAGCCATGCTTATGTGGACCATCGTTGGTGGTTTTATGGGTATGAAGGCAATGGGAATGAGCATAACAATGGCGAGCAATTCACCGTGTTTCACCCGCCATAAGGTTGAGGTTAGGAAGTCAAGCTAGTGACTCTAAACGAGCGCTTCTCGGGAGGCAACCCGAGCTAGTAGCTTTCTTTTCGTAATTTTAGTTTGATTTTCTTAGTTTAGCTTAGCTTTTCTCTAACCAATCCTTATCTAGTGTTTTGTGGATTTATGGTGTTGTGCATCCTCCAAAGTTGTGTAGGATTTGAGGGGAAATATTTAAATGGAAATATGGGAAAGAAGTTGCATGAGGATGGAGTAAAAATTGGTAACCCGAATACTCCCACATCGAGCCCGGGTAAGTCGGGCCCGACATAGGGACGTCGGTCCATGAAGTCGGTCTAACTTGATCCGACTAGTTGGAATGCCAATTTTGCCCTTGACCTAATTTGTCCCTTTCCCCCATTAAATACCAACCCCCACCTACCTATCATCTTCATCATCAACTACCATTCCCAAAATACAACCCCTCTCCCTCAAAAACTCTCAAACTCGGCCGCCCCTACCCTCACCATACTCGATCCACATCCATCCCCACTTCATCTCGTTCCAACCACAAAAAGGCCTCCCAAACCCGAATCCAAGTAGAAATCTCGAGTTCAATATAGTCCTTCGTCCCCCATCTAGATCTAGATCTAGGAAATTTGAGTTCTAAGTTGCTTATTTGTTCAAAAGTTCAATTACTCTTCGAATCCGGTATGTGTTACTCGATCTCTACTTATCTCTTTGAAAATTTTGTGCTTTCATTGCATAGATTGAGTAATGCCATGTTTGATTGAGAGCTTGAGCTTTAGCATCAATGGTAGATTTGCATGATTTGTGAAATTGAGCTTTAAAGTTGTTTATGCATGCTTAGATCCATTTAGAACTTCGATTAGGGATGTTTGATGGTTGAATTTGAAATTTAAGTGCATGATAGAGTGATTTGGGTTGATTTGAGGTTAGTAGTCGAAGCATGAACTAGGTCGAGATCGACGTGCCCAGGAGAGTCGGGCCCGAGGTGTGAAAGTCGGCCCAACATGTCGGACCGAGGTTGAGAAAGTCGGGCCCGACATGGGTTGAAAGTCGATCCTAGTTGTTTTTGCTCTCTTCTTGTGATATCATGTGGATTCATGTGTTTAATTGTTGGCTATAGTCTAATCATGATGTAGAATGATCATTTGCTTAGCTATTGTTAGAAGATGTCCATGATGATTTATGTTGAATTGAGATGCATGTGAGTCTAGAGACTAAGTATGGGGTTCCCTTTGTGTTGGGATGTTGTTGTGTGTTGATGAATGCTTTTGTTGGGTTGTATGGAGTTTATCTTGGATCCTTTTGTTTGGATGTGTGTAGGTACAATGGAGACAAGAGCTTCATCCTCTCATATGGAAAGGCCAAGGAAGAAGTCCAAGAAGACGAGGAAAGAGCCGAAGTTGGATGATGTCTATTTGGAGGATGATGAGCAAGTGGAGAATTATGAAAGATATATGGCGCTTGAGCACCACACGAGGTGGCTTGATTGGGAAGTCGTGAGGAAGATGGACATGGATCAAGCCCTACCAAGATGCTACTCCCACATCGGTCTTAATGGAATGCTAAGGTGGAACAACACTCACTACCCCGCCCTCACTTCGGAATTTATGGCCACATTCGAGTGCACTTATGATAATGTGGAGGATGAAGAAGGGGCGATCACTTTCCGATTGGGCAACGAGGACCACAATCTCACTCTTAGGGATTTGGCTACCTACTTCGGGTTCCCATGCCCAAGAGAAGAGGCCGGCGTTAACAATGAGAAGGTGAACCAAGTATGGCGTCATGTGGCCGGGAAGAGTGAGATGGAAAAGGGCGCCTCCACAACCAAGATTGCTAGCCCTCTTTTTCGGGTCATGGTGCGAGTCTTGGGGTGTGCAATCTATGCTCGTCATGAGTTGAGCAAGCCGATGAAGGAGGAGATCATGTTGCTCCATGAGATGCTCTTCAACACCGAGAAGCCCATGAACCTTGCATGGGAGTGGGTCAAGATGGTGCGGGACTTCCAAAGTTCCTCTTGGATCTACTTCGGCGGGATGATAGCAAGGCTCGCCATGCGTCTAGGAGTTGATCTTGACAAGTATTCCCCGGCCCCGAATGGTGTTGAGTTCATGAACATGAAGTATTTCAAGAAAGCCAACATCATCAAGGAGAAGCTCTACATGATTTCCTTGGCCCCTCATTCAAACTATGATGGTGTGTCGATCCGGTTAGTGCACAACCTCTATGATCTTTCTCGGTATCAAAATTGGTACCAAGTGTGGGCCGGCAAGCCACACTCATTTGGCGACCCACAAGGTGCAAGAGAAGGGCGGCGACAACAATCTCAACACATTCGGTTTACCTCTCCTCCATCTACACCGGATTCCGACCAAGACAACTTCGTGTTTGCACCTCGTGGGGAGGACATGGATGTCGATCAAGGGCAAAGTGAAGAAGATGAGCGCTTCCAAGGTTTGATGGCCAACCTCCGAGCCACGCACCAAGCTCCAACACTAGAGGACCGAGGTACACCCCAAGTCGGGCCCGACTTTCCCCAACGTCGGTCCAGTTCATTCCATGGTGGTGAGGTCCCGAGGCATTATGAACGTGGAGAAGGGAGCGGTGCAAGGCGAGAGCAATTCCAAGGTGGCGGTTATGAAGGCTATGCCAAATGGTACGGTCCAGGAATGGTGTTTCCCGAGCAACAACAACCGGTGGACATGTCCTTCTTAGCCAACCAAATGGCTCATCTCCAACTTCAACAAGAAAATGTTCTCCAAGAGGTCCATCATGTGAATCTCCAACAACAACAAATGTATCAACAACAACAACAAATGCTTCAACAACAAAGTTCTTTCCAAGCTAGCCAACAAGAGATGAACCGGGCCCTCGGCTACACTAGGCGAGAGGTAGAGGAGCTTAGAGAGGTGGAAGACCAAAGGTGGCGAGTCCAAGATAGCTACAATACGTGGATGAGCGGGAACTTCCCTTCCCGTGAGGACCAATGGACACGCCCGGAGCCTCAACTCCAACCACCACCACAAGACTTCTACCAAGAGCAAGTGTACGAGAGGGAGCGGCAAGCAAGGCTCCAAAGAGGACGTAGACGTGACAACCCCTTCGAGTGATCCCATAAATGCCATTGAAGAATAAGAAATTGTGAGCTTTTCATACTCTTCTCTCTTGCTTTTAAGTTTTGATTTCCTTGTTTGATGGGGACATCAAAAATTTTAAGTATGGGGTGGGGGTAAGTGTGTTCATGATTTCACTTGTTTATGTTTGTTTATTATTTTGAGGATATTTAGTTGGTGTTTCTAGTTTGTGTTTGGAATTTTTGAGTCTTTGGTTTTAGAGAAATTTTTTTTGCAAAAAGCCCCATAAAAAATTGAAAAATTGTGTTAAAAACAACAAAAAGATTTTGTGTTTTGTAGGTTTTGGACTAGAAATTCCCATCTTAGATTGCCAAAATAAAAGCTAATGATGATGTGAGCATGTAAATTCCTTTGCATATTTTTGGATAGTTTAGCCTCTAAAATGATGTTGCTTTTGATGTGATCATGATATCTTGCTTGTTTTATTGAGCATGTGAGTTCTAGGATGAGTTCTTATGCAACTAAGTATGAGTGACCCTTGTGAGATTGATTTTTGGCCATTTTAGGGATGCTTGATCATATTTGCATATCCCTCATTCTTCTTGTGTGATTAGCTCATTCATGCTTAGTAAAACTTGCTATTGCGGTGTTTATCTATTTTCCAAGACCGTCATGAGAATTGTCCTAGCATGGTCACATTGATTTTGAACTTTATTCTTCTAGTCACATAAATGTTCCATATCCTACCATGAAGTTAATCCTTTGATTGTAGCCCCGTTCTAGCCTAAGCCTTTGTTTGAAACTCCTCAAAAATATTATTCCTAGCCTTATATGACTTGACCCTTATGGGATTGGACTTTAGAAGAGAGGTTTGGATTGTATTTGAAGAGTTGAGATTCTCTTTGGTTTAAGGGCAAAGAATGGTGTTATGAATCATGTGGGTAGTGCATCTTTGTTGTACAAAAATGAAAAAAGAAAGAAAAGAAAGAAAGAAAATGTTGGAAATGTAAAGTGGAATAAAGCAAAGAGCTTAAGTGAAGAAAATGGTCCGACCGAGTTACAAGCAACATCGGGCCCGATGTCATAAGAAAGTCGGTCCAAATGTAGAAAGTGTTGAAAATCCAACAAAAAGCATAAGAGCAAAGATGAAGTGGAATGATAAGTGAAATTTCGGGTTGGAAGGAAAATGTTAAGTCTTTTTGGTGAGTGTGAAAGTAATTGTGGGATTTGGTGAAATTGGTGAGAGTTTAGTTTGTTCAATCCCTATTATAAGCACTACAAGACCAAATAATTCCCACCTTGAGAAATACCAAAAGCCCCATTACAACCCGGCCGAATGGAACCTCTTTGAGGACCTCCATTGAGCCAAGTTCGAAATTCTTTGTGTACTTTGCATTAGGCATCTCTAGGTGGAGGAATTGGTGATATTAGCTTCAATAGTAAAGTCCTTACTTGCATGATTTTTGAGCTTGAGTGTTCATTGCTAAACCCAAACACATGATGAGTGATACACATTCACATATCCCTAAAGTGAGGCTTAGTTGCATTGACTTTATTCCTTGGAACACTTAATCACGTGTGATGATGTAATCTTGCTTGAATATCGATCACTTGTGCTTAAAACGTGTTTTCATACGAGGCTTTACTTGAAGATTATGTTTCGGTCTTGCTTACATTGTTATTGCTTGAGGACAAGCAAGTTTAAGTATGGGGTATTTTGATGTCTCTCTATTTGGTGGTGTTTTCATATGTGATTTCCTTTGTAAATATGTTTCTTTTTCCCCTTTTCTTGTGCGTTTTGTTCCTTTTTAGCTTAGTTCCTGTATTTCTATGAGATTCGGAGACTACGCACCTTTTATGTGTTTTGTAGGTAATTTGGCATGAATCAAGGATGGATTTGAAGGAGGGTCGAGACATGGAGCAAAGGCCGAGCTAAAGCGGGAAAGAGAGAAGCAAGCCATGAAGAAGAACAAGAGAATCCAACTAAGAAGAAGGTGGAACGAAGTCAGGACCGAGTTGCAACAACGTCGGGCCCGACTTTGAAGTTTCCAACCTCGGACCGAGTTGCGCAGTACCTCGGGCCCGAGGTTCCTCCGTGTCGGGCCGAGTTGGTCACCGGACTACTTGGGCTCCAAGGCACGAATTTGTGAACTTCCACTTTTGCCCCTCATTTAATCCATAAAAGGCCCTCTTGTCTTCTAAGAAGGGGTTCCCTCACACACAAAAAAAGGGGGGTTCCAAGGGAGCCAAGAGGATACTTGGAGAGCAAGGAGGAAGGAGAAGAGGAGGAAGAGAGAGAGAATCGGCCAAGGAGGAGGAAGACTTGAGAGGTTTTGTTGATTGTTTAGCTTTGATTTGCTTTGATCTTGTGGATTTGAAAACCCTTGAATTGAATTTGTGGATTGCTTTGGATTTGAATGAACCCTTGCTTTGTTTTGAGATTGATTATGATGATTGCTTTCTCTTTTGATTTGATTGCTTTCTTTGCTTGTCACATGGAGTAGATCTCCTTGATCTTGGGTTATGGGGGAAAACCCTAGCTAGGTTTAGGCTAGAAACCCCAATTCCATAGCCTTGAGTGTTTGATCTAAGGAACCCACTCTACATCGAGCTACAATTCCTTGCGAAAGTCGGGAATCAAGGCTTGAGATTGGCAAAGTAGCGAAAGTGAACATGTGCCAATCTCAAGACCTTGCTTCGAAGGGGATTTCCCCATGGATCGAGGTGTAGATGTGGTTCGAACGAGGGCGAAAGCACTCGATCCTAGTCCGATCATCACTCATTGCCTGAATTGGGGTGGAAAAGCCTTAATCTACTAGGGAAGGAACCCAAAAGCCCAAGATCTACTTTTAAAATCTTTGAGTTCGACATCCCCAGCTACCTCGGGCCCGACTTACCCAGTGTCGGTCCCGACTTCCTCTTGTCGCCAACCTCGGGCCCGACGTGACCTCAGTGTCGGTCCCGACTGTTTTCTTTATTTTCCTTTGTTTTATGCTCTCCTTTCTAGCTTCCTAGTATCTAGGCACATCGATCGAGTAGACTTCGCGAGTGTTCGACACCCACCACGTACTACAACGGGGTCGGGTTATAATTTGTATCTCTTGACCCTCGCACATCGTGAGAGGCGATCAATGTCTTCTTGAACATCACTAGTATAATCCTTTTAAGGGGGTACTAGACCCCAAAGAATCCTTGCAAGTCTCAAACTGTAATTGCTTTTATCTCTACATCCCAATACTGCCTTATTTTCTCTAAGTTTCGGGGACGAAACATACTTAAGGGGGTACTATTGTAATATCCGCGATAATCCAAGCTTTTATAATATAAAGTTTATTATCAATTATTCTCGCTAAATTGAAAAGGAGGATTTTAATCAAATTAGTTTCTACTATACGCCTTGAAAAAAAAAGTTATCAATAAAAGCGAAATAGTCAAAAAATAAAATAACTCGAGGGATATAGTTTAATAAAGTGAGGAATTAATTGAGAGGTACATCAATTAAAAATAATGATTTTTAGAAGTGAATTTTATTTCATAAAAGAAAATACCTGAGGGCCTAAAAATCAAATCACAAAACCTTGTAAAAAGAATGCAAGAGCCGGGATTTGAACCCGAGATCTCTTGCATCCTACCCTCACACGCCCCACACTCCCATCCGCTAGACAAATGGCAATTTCTTACCACATCACACCATACTAATTAACTTAAACTCATTTAATCTTCTTCTTTTACAAAAAAATAGACATCAGACTATGTCTGATGTGATTTACGTGGATTGGACTCCCTTCCAATGCATGTCCATGGAAGCTTCTTCCACCTCCTTCTTCCTTGCAAGACCACCCTTCTTACCTCACCCTTCCATCACCCTCAACTAACACAAACTTGACCAATGCTAGGACACCTCCTCTTCCTCCATTGGTGCATTCACCATGGCATGGATCCATAGCCTCATCTAATTTGCCTATAAAAGGCCTCCTATTCACCCATTCTTCTCACACATTCAACTCTCTTCTTCCTCTCCTAGAAAGAGCTTTCATAATTCCCAAAAATCAGCTCAACTCTAAGTCAAATCCTCCATCAAAACACCACACAATTCCCTCTTTTCTTCCCCATGGAGCCACCGAACCACCGTCGGGCCGCCACTGCTGGACTGTCGGACCATCGCCGGGCCGCCGCTGTTGGACTGCCGGACCACCGCCGGGCCGCCGCTGCTGACGCCGGAGTCGTCGCCGCCCCTGATTGCGCCGCCCCTGCCGGCGATCACCTCCTCTGTTCTTCCTCTCCTGTGTTCTGTAAAAACAGAATACAGAAAGTATAAAATCTCAACTTAATTTTTCTACTTATTTAAATTATGTTATATTTTTACTAGAGCCTTTTTATGATATTTGGAAAGTAGATAAATAAAAATTAGAATAAAAATATTAGGGGAAGATCTTGTTAGTTATAAGACTAGAAACAAATTAAAGTTACCATAGTAACTTAAGCTAAAGTAGATCAATTAAATAAATTGAATTAATTTATTTGTAGCATGCTCTTTCATAAAATAAATAAACCTTATGAAATAAATAGGACATATAAGATTGTAAATTGCTATTATCAATTTTATACAAATATAAATAATAAGTCTTTAAAAGATACAAGTTATTGCATGTCCAAACATATTATAAATAGGTTGTATAAAATAATCATAACTTACAACAAAATATAAATTATATTGTCTTCTTGATTATATAAGAACTCTAGAAGTTTTGATGCATGTACTAAACTATAGAATATAACATGTTTATAAATTTGATCATAATAAATAGATTTAGGAAATAAATCCTTTACTAAATAAAAATATGAGATTAGCATACTTTTAAGTATAGGAACTACTACAAAGTAAGGATTTCTAGTAATATGCACTTATATAAATTTTAGTATAACATATGTTGGTGACTTAGGTCTTAGTATAAAAATAAATAAAAAGATTGGATGAGAGATCTATAAAAAATAGTACTATTGTCCAAAGATTTGATGACATAGACTCTAGTTGACCTTGATGTATTTATCATGGAAATATATTATTTTAAGTGGATTTAGTACTAGAAAGACAATGGGAAAAATATTAAATAACCTCTAAGCATAAGGTTTAGTCACAAGACCAAAGTGTGAATTAAATATGTTAGGTAGAATATTACAAATATTCTAAGATATTTATAGAATAAGTGAATTGTTTGAAAAGGAAACCTTTTTATATAAGGTAAATATTACTTTATAAATTAAAAATATTGAAATAATAGTTTATGATCATAAGGTGAGATATCAATAAGGGAGGAATAAATCTTATACAAGACATGAGGATATTTTTATGAACATTATAATATAAAAAGGATTCTAGGAATATTATAAACAAAGAAAGTGCAACATATAGTAATAATAGTAAGTTACCTAATCAAGCAATTAGGAATTCCTATTTTAGGAAACTTCCAAGTAGAGTAACCATGAGTATGATATTTTTAGGTAATAAGAATTATGAAAGTAAATACAATTCTTTTAAAAGAATTAATTTAATAATTATTTTAATAAAGATTTTTTTTGGAATAATAAGGATATTACCATGACTAAAATAATAATAAAGGAATATTATTATTTTAGGAAAATGACTTTCTAAATTATTATTATAATAATTTAGAAACGTAAACCCTCTTATAAATAGTATAAGAGGTAATTCGAACTCTAAAATGAAAATCGTGTTTTGAGCTTTTTCGTAAATTCCATATCATTAGGTCGGAATCCTCGCTCGTAGTAGGAACTCGCCTAATTTTCGTCAAAAGCTCGTTGCTAAACTCGATTACGCTAAGGCAAGTGGAATTTCCACTTGTGCCCTTTTATATCCGTCTTTATACTATTTCTCGATGTTGGGAACGACTTGTATGCTTAAATAAAATGAATCTAGGAAATATCGATTGCTAGAAGTAACGACTATTGTTAGCATAGATTGCTTTATATATATTCCTTGTTAGGATTATTTATGCTAGTGTGGTTATTATCTTGATTGTTACGATCTCGTTTCGAGATCAATGTCGAACTAGTGAGGGGCGTGGGTTAGCCAACGCCTCTACATAACCCCACTAAGTCGTAAGTGCCTACGCGTTTGAAGTACGACTTTCGGGATCATGATCCCATCCGCTCCGATTGCAAGGAGGGATGAGCGCACTCTAGCTAAGTACCGGGAAACGGAGTTTTCCCTCGGGTGGCTCGGATTATCCGTGTCCCACCACATTCTCTTATAAATTATAAATGAAATCGAATGTCTTTTGTCACTAAATAAGATAAGTGCTAAAGCACAATTAAGATACCAAAACCGGACCGGTCTCAAATGATTGATCCGGCCCTCGGTCCGCTTGGGCGCGAGTGGTGTTTCGACTTGTTTGAATAAATAAGAGTTCCCAACATACTTCTAATTCTAAAGAAGACTACAATCTAGTAGTACTTCTCTTGCTCACCAAGCTATCCCTTCTGGATATGCTATCGCTATCATTCGTATCTTAGCTCCACATAATCAAGCCCATCGTAAACACAACCTTTTTACTCTCATTACACCGATAAGTTGAAATTACCAAATTACCCTCCGGAAGTTCTATTCCCGCTTGCTTAGTCTCCTAGACTAATTCTTCTTTCCGCATGTTTGCCTGACATTCTATCGCCTCTCGCGGATTATGTCAGATTCAGGAAACCATAGCAAGGCGAAGTGAAGGGAAGTGAAGGAAGTCAAGATCGCTCAAGATGTACTTTTATTTCCGTTTTAGTTTTTTTATTACTTTATCTCCGAGACATGATGGATTTGGTGTTTGTTTTCAAGTAATCCTAAAGTTAAAGACAATGTAAGACATTTTGTAATGAACTAAGTCTCCTTCGGGAGCATGCTTTCCGACTTATGTATTATGTTTTATTCCGCATTTTAAGTGTTCTATATCATTCTAAAAGCCTTGGGTGACTTTGGACGGTAAAGTCTGAGGTCACTGGCGGTAATAACCAATGTTGTAAAATAGGGGTGTTACACTTGTGTGTCCCGATAATCTCGCGCCATTTGATAGTGATCCGCGGTCCGGGGACCACCATCGTGCTTATCATAGTGGCGACTTTCTTTGATCGACTCCATCCGGTTGATTGTACCGAATTGAGACGATGGTTGTGCATGTTGCTTCCCCTTGGCACGGGCCTTGGCGACGTCGTCCGCGGACACCCCCGGGTTAGCGTGGATCTCCGATTATAAGACATGTGCCGCCGGCACCGTGTGCTTCGATTGGGCTTGGCTTTCGGCCAACTACCTTTCGAGCTCTTGAATGCACGCCAAAGCCTCGGGCGAGAAGTTTTGATTTGGATTCGACAATTCGGGATTGTTGTTGTTGTTGTCATCACCCGATTCCGATACGGTACCTATTGCCACACTAGTTATCGCAGTAAGAAGTTCACAAGCAAAAGACAACGAGTTTACGGTTCGCTTAAGTCAAGCCGACCCTTTATTTCAAACTAAACGAACAAGGATTGGCTAGGCTAAGGTCACTCAACTCGATCTATCAATCAAGGCTACGAAAACAACAAAGTATGCCACGCAAGACACAAAAATAGGCAAGTTGAAACCGAAAACCACAAGCAATGAACTAGTGATTAAGGTTGCCGAAAACTGTGAACACGGAATGGATCGATCTTGCCTTATTTTGGTTCGTGATCGTCCCAATAATTTTTTTTTAAAATTCGATCGACTACCTTACCTTATTTTGGCTATGATAGTCGAACACAAATTTTTTTTGAAGCACTTCGACTCTAGGCTTTCTCCTCTAGAGCAAACAAACAACAATAATTCAACACAAGCAACACGCAAGAGCAAGATAGAAATCGGAAAAACAAAACCTAATGTGCATGCAACTAGCAAGACAATGAGTAATTTTCACCAAAATCAATAGATCTAGCGAGTTTAGGGCAAGGCTGATTTTTTTTTATCAATTTAAGAAAGCAAGAAAAAAAAATTTGGGACCCTAGATGGCGGTTTTACGAAGTGGAGGATGAGATCTAGGGGTAGATGCAACGGAAGGACCGTGCGAGAATGAACGAAATTGAACGAGACTTACTCAAACCTTGGCTCTGATGCCAGTTGATGCGTCCCTCGTATAGGATGCGACAGATCGATTGGTGTTTGAGTAGTAGGTCTCGAATCGGTGTAAAGGAAGGAAGGCTTGGAGAATACTCGGATCACCGTTGGAGTGATCGAGTATGGCACAAACAATGTTGATCAACACAAGAACACGAGAGCTTTGTTTGTATAATAGCGGCGGCGCAAGCACAAAGGGAAAATAAGGAGAAAAACCTCAACTTTAATTAACCCTAAATTGTGCGCTGAATTGAAATAAGCATACTACCTCCCCTTATATAGAGGCGACACTAGAGAAAAGCTAGAAAAAACCCTAATAAGTGAGGCGCGCCTAGGGCTGATGCGCAGATCAAGGCCCAGCGGCACAAGTCCATAAACCATCGGCACAAGGCCCATTAAATACTTACTAAAACCATAAAACTACTAATATTTATGTTCGGAATTAGAAACCATGCGAAAAGTACTATAAAAGTGATAGGTCGTCCGTGACCATGCTCGCAGTGTCGCGACAAGGTTGGCGCGGCGCTGGCGAGGCAAGGAAACGCGCTGGCGAGGTCACGGCGCAGGGCTGGGTGCTGGCGGGGACGCTGGCGCGGGGGTTGCAAGAACCTCAAGTTGCGATCCATGGCACGGTTCTAGGCTCGAGTTCGATGGTAGCAAGGGGTTGGAGGTTGTCACCGTTGGCTCGAGTTGAGGTTCCTCGACGCCGAGGACGCACAAGGCAGTGTGCGTCGGCGTGGCGAGGGGCGCGTCGTGGCATGCGGAGAGACGCGCCACAAGTGATTGTGTCGCGGCCTGGATTGCTCGAGTCCTGACACGAGTGATGGGGCCATCCGTTGTGAAAGCGTCGTCCTCCTGGCTAGCATCGATGGCGGGGGTCGCATTAGGCGATTTAGGGTTTTTATTTTCGATTGATGGGTTGAGGCCTTGAGGGTTGAAATAGAATGGTTTAGGATATAAGTGAGTTGATTTCTACACTCAATTGGTCGTGACCGACCCTCTTCCCGGTGTTGCTACACCCGTTCCTTCTACATCAACAACGAAGGTGCTTCCTTTCCCATCCAAGAACGAAAATTCAAGCGTTTTGTGCAGGTTCTTCAAGAGCTCAACATCACCATCCCTTTTGCCGAAGCCTTCAGACAGATGCCCGCGTACACCAAATTCCTTAAACAGATCTTGTCAAAGAAGCGGTCGATGTCCAAGTTAACCGAAGAGGTGCGATCTCTAGAGCTTCCAGAGAAACTCGGTGATCCAGGTAAGTTCGCAATTACTATTGGTATAGGTGCTCATCGCTTTAAATCTTTATGTGATCTTGGTGCAAGTGCTAGTCTCCTTCCCCTTTCTATATGGTCCAAAACCAACATGGGCCCTTTGGTCCCGGTAAATATGAGGCTCTATATGGCGGACGGCTCTTGTGTAAAGCCAACCGGTGTTGTCGAAGATTTCCCTATTCAAGTCGGACAGTTCTTTGTGCCCAATGACTTTATTGTTATGGAGATGCCGGAAGATCCCGTCGTCCCGATTATATCCTACTGTTAGTCCTATGAAGGAGCCAAAACCTCCTTGGTTTTCGAATTTTACTAACCCTGTTGTAGGATTACCAAGTATTCTTCGTGGATGATAGAGGGCCAAATATCTTGGAAAATGTTGTTTCGGCTAAGTATGGGGTCCCTCTCGATCCCAACATATTTGGATGGAAACCGCCTTGATCTGCCAAGGTAAGTTCGTCGGGCTAACGACGTTAAAAATAGCGCTTACGGCCATACGGGAGACAACCCGCTTTTATTTTCCGCTTTTAGTTTTTGACTTTGTTTTAGTTTTTGCTTCCTTAGATCTTTTTGCTAGCTTTCTTTGACTTGTTTTTAGGTTAGATTAGTATAGTAGGATAGAAGTTTTTCTAATGTGACTAAGGTACAAGAAGTTAAGAGTGCTACAACAATGAAGAAAATAAACAGAAGGAATTCGGTGGTTATGCATGCAAGCTCGGTAACGACCCCTCAAGGTCGGTACCGACCTATTCACAAGAAAACCGAGAGAATAATCAGCAATACAACTCCTCAAGTAATCAATGGTCTCCAATAGCTTTAGTTTATTTTGTGAGTTCCCTTTTCTTATCCTTTTTTTTTCTTATCTTTGATTTAAACAGTGAGGACACTGTTTGGTTTAAGTATGGGGTATGGGAAAAGGGAACTCAGTTTTGTGTCAGTTTTTTTGTTTTTTTTTTGTTTTAGGATTGATAATATTCCACTTAGATGTTCTATGATATGATATAACTTGCTTGATCATGTAATTCCATAGCATGTTTGGAGAGCTTTGCCTGAATCATGTTGAAATTGTTTTTATGTGAATATTTAGCTTGTGATGAAATTGAGCGCATATGATCTTAGGTAGAAGTGACTGATATCCAACAAAATTTCTACCTTGTGAGTTATTTTTGGCCTTATAGGGAGAACATCAAAAAAATCCCTCTTCTTTCATGTGTGATGTACTCTCCTTATGCATATTATCTCTTGTCATTGCATGATTATCTATTACTTGAGACCTATATGAGATATTAATTCAATTCATGCGAAATCATATGATGGAGAACTTATTATTTTTAGCCACTTTACTCTTTTTATCCTACCTTGTATTATCCTCTTTTTGACAACCAATTTGAGCCTGAAGCCTTTTATTTTTAGCTCCAAAAAATTATTCCTTAGCCGATGAAAGCTTGACCCTATTTGGGGATTAGGACTTAGTATTAGTTGTGATGATTTTGTTGAGTGAGATTGTTTGGTTCAAGTGTGGGGTAATATTGGGTTGGTAAAAGTAATAATCTGCAGTTTGTCATGTAAAAGGAGTTTGGTTCCCTGAATGTACTTACAAAAGAAGTGGAAAGTAAAAGAGAAAAAAAAAGAAGAAAAGAATCAGTGCAGTACATTGTTACCGACCCTCCCAGAAAAAAAAGTAAAAAATCAGAAGTGAAGTAGAAAGAAAAAGCAAGAAAAAGTGTTGAATAGTGAATAATGTGCATGAGCCAAATTTTCCTTAATGTTTGTAAGCAAGATTAGTTGGGATAAAAGGGGTTGGAGAGAAGAGTATGAGCTTAATATTTGTTGAGAGAGTTTGGTATGATCTTGTATGAGATTTTTGGATGTGTGAGTTTTTAAGGAGTCTTTGATTCCCGAATATTATTAGCACCAAATAACCAAAATATTTCCACACATATTTGTTATTTACCAAGCCCCATTACAACCCGGCCGAATGGAAGCTTCTTTGAAGTTTTTCATTGAGCATAAGTTCTCTTGATGATTTTTATGTGTTTTGACATCTCTGATGGAGAGTTTGGTGATATAAGTAACAATGACTATGTTAATTTTTGCATATTGTATTGAGTTGAGAGTTGTTATTATAAGCCTAAACACATGAGAGTTGAGAGAAACACATTACCCTTTTGAGGTTGGATTCATAGTTGCTTTTGCTTGAGGTTGCTCATATATGTGTGATGACGTTAGATTCACTTGTCTATTTATTTCTACTTGTGCTTTGATGTTGCTTTTGATAATGGCATTGACTTGATATATGTGTTGATGGTTTTGGTTGATGTCTTGTTGATTGCTTGAGGACAAGTAAGTCTAAGTATGGGGTATTTTGATGTCCGCTTTTTTAGTCTTGCTTTTAGGGTGTGTTTTAGTGTCTTTGAGTCTTTTTCTTTTCTTTAGTTTTGTGTTTTATTTTGAGTCGTTTGTGTAGGTTTTCGTATTTCCTTAAGATATGGAGTCTACATAAGCTTTGGTGGTGTTTTGTAGGTTTTTAGAAGCTATTGGGAGCAGTTTTGAAGAAAGGAGCAAAGCCGGTGAAAGATAGCACTCAAGAAATAAAGAGAAGATGAAGATTAAGCGCTCAAGTAAAGTCATTGAAGATCAAGTTTGAGCTTGGAAAGAGATAGATATATTCGTTACAAGAACATAGGAAAAAGAATCGAGTCAAACGGAGTTGTAACAAAGCCGCTACGCAAATTTTACTCAAGACTGATCTTAGTGCTGAAAAGGGTCGGTACCAAGGTGCATGTGTCGGTACCGAGGCTTAGCGGAAGACCAAGTCGGCATGCTTAAAAGGCTTTTATCCTATTTCCTTTTATGTTATTAGATAGATAGAAGAAATATATCTTATTAGAAGATTTATTACCTTATAGATAGATCTATGATAGAATAGTTTCTTTATAAATACACTTGTCCCCTCTTTACAATACAAAAAAAAGCGAATTTAGCGACCATATTTATGGTCGCTAAATGCAAAATATGGTCGTTAAATGCATTTAGCGACCATATTTATGGTCGCTAAAATCGGTCGCTAAAAGGCCGGTCGCAAACCACTTGGCGACCATATGGTCGCTACAATCAGCGACCATATGGTCGCTGCTTAGCGACCACGGTCGTCGTTGGTCGCCACCAATGCAGCGACCAATCTGGCGACCACGGCGACCATATGGTCGCTAAATCAGCGACCATATGGTCGCTAATGTGGCCAAACGCTGGCGTCATTTGGCGACCATATGGTCGCTAAAAGCACCAAAAAACGCACAGGGGACGCCTTTTTCTAGTTCAAAGGCGCACGATCGTGCACGAAGGTGCACGATCATGTTGTATATTAGCGACCATATGGTCGCTAATTGTTTTTAATTTAAAAAAAATAATTACGAAATATTATAAATAATTACTAATTAATATAAATAGTTAATATTTAATGATTAATTAATTACTAGAAATTCATTAATTTCCATAAATTTCAATAATTTACATACATAAATTCATTAATTTACATAAATTCATTAATTTACATAAATTCAAATAATTTACAATAATATAATAAAACTACGCTAATTTATACGGCTTCGCCAGAGCCGTCGGGACCGGATGGGCGGGACGATCCCTCACCCCCTTGGGACCGGCGCATCCAGTCCTCGAACGTCGAGAACTTATTCTTGAGCTCATTCACATCTTGCCTAAGGCTGATGTTTTCCTGCGATAATTCCACCACACGAGGAGGTGAACAACGCGGCGCCGTCAATCGGTGGCCGTAAAACTCATGGACGGCGTTGCCAAGGCCGAAAACGGCACCTCCCGGGCCCACCCCCCAGCGGTCGTAAGAAAGGCATCACACTTGTCCTGAAAGGACGACGGGGTGCCCGTTTCCGCCGACCTCTGGGTGAGGATCTCCTTGGTCCGAGCCTAATCACGCAAATAATTAAAATAAAACAACAACAACAAAAAATCAAAAACAACATCAATCAACAACAAGAACAACAAACTACAACTAAATCATTTACAACATCAACAACAAATCAACAACAACAACAAAAATCAACAATAACAAACAACAACAACAACAAACAACAACAACATCAAACAACAACAACATCAACACGAACAACAAACAACATCAACATCAACATCAACAACAAACAACAACAACATCAACATCAACAACCACTACAAAAAAAGTGAATTTAGCGACCATATATATGGTCGCTAAATGCAAAATATGGCCGCTAAATGCATTTAGCGACCATATTGTGGTCGTAAAAATGGTCGCTAAAAGGCCGGTCGCTAACCACTTGGCGACCATATGGTCGCTAAAATCAGCGACCATATGGTCGCTATTTAATGACCATGGCCGCCATTGGTCGCCACCAATGCGGCGACCATTCTGGCGACCACAACGACCATATGGTCGCTGATGTTAGCGACCATATGGTCGCTAAAAGCACCAAAAAAACGCACGGGGGACGCCTTTATCTAGTACAGAGCGCACGATCGTGCACAATGGTACACGATCATGTTTTAAATTAGCGACAAAATGGTCGCTAATTGTTTTTAATTTAAAAAAATAATAATTACGAAATATTATAAATAATTACGAAGTAATATAAATATTTAATATTTAATGATTCATTAATTACTAGAAATTCATTAATTTCCATAAATTTCAATAATTTACATACATAAATTCATTAATTTACATAAATTTAAATAATTTACAATAACATAATTAAACTATGCTAATCTATTCGGCTGCACCGGAGCCGTTGTCGTCGCCGGAGCCGTCGGGACCGGATGGGCAGGACCCACCCTCACCCCCGTCGCTCTTGCGTATCCACTCCTCGAACTTCGCGAACTTACTCTTGAGCTCATTCACATCTTGCCTAAGGCTGATGTTTTCCTGCGATAATTCCACCACACGAGGAGGTGGACGACGCGGCGCCGTCAATCGGTGTCCGTAAAACTCATGGGCGGCGTTGCCAAGGCCGAAGACGGCACCTCCCGGGCCCACCCCACCAGCAGCCGTAAGAAAGGCATCACACTGGTCCTCAAAGGACGGCGGGGTGCCCGTTTCCGCCGACCTCTGGGTGAGGATCTCCTGAGTCCGCGCCTAATCACGCAAATAATTAAAATAAAACAACAACAACAAATCAAAAACAACAACAATGAACAACAAGAACAACAAACAACAACTAAATCATTTACAACATCAACAACAAATCAACAACAACAACAACAAACAAACAAACAACATCAAAATCAAAATCAACAACAAACAACAACTAAATCATTTACAACATCAACAACAAATCAACAACAACAACAACAACAACAACAACAACAAACAACATCAACATCAACATCAACAACAAACAACAACAACATCAACCAACAAACAACAACAACAACAACAACAAACAACATCAACATCAACAACAAACAACAAAACATCAACCAACAAACAACAACAAACAACATCAACATCAACATCAACAACAAACAACAACCACATCAACCAACAAACAACAACAACATGAACAACAAACAACAACAACATCAATATCAACAACAACAAACAACAACATCAACATCAACAACAACAACAAACAACAACAACAACAACAACAAAAACAAAAACCAACAACAACATCAACAACAACAACAACAAACAACAACAACATCAACATCAACATCAACAACAACAACAACAAACAACAAAACAACAACTTCTCAATCAAATCAAACAACAACAACAACAACAACAACACCAACACAACACCAATTCCTTTTCAAATTGAGAAAAATGAGGATAAATAATCAAAACTTACAGCGATTAAGGACGACCCCTCGTCTATAAAATGTCGATCGGCACCCTGCGTGTGCGTCTCGATGAGAAGCTCGAGAGGCGTGATGGGGCGTTGCAGGTGTTGCTCCTACGAAATTCATTAAGGGTGTTACGAACTATTAAAAAAAATTAACTTAATTTAAATTTAATCAAATTAAAATAAAATACTTACCAAGCGACGCATGGTGTCGAGGTGGGACCTCGAACCACTACTGTGGTTCGCCGGATTGGCATTCCGGATTGCCTTCTGGCGGGCACACTTCGCTTTGAACTCATATGTGGACCAATCCGTCGTCTGCCACTTCTCCCAAGTGACGGATTCGATGAAGTCTGGCCTCTTCCCGGAATTTCGATGCTTCCCGATCAAGTCATCGTATCTCTTCTTTGCTTTCTTCTCCCACAGCAACCGGACGGACTCGACGTCCATACCCGGCTGGGAGTCATCCCATCTAAAGTGCGTCTAATTAAATCCAACAAACAATTAATTAAAAATAGTAATTAATTAATGCGGAAATTGTAAAAAGAAATACAAAAAAAAAAACAAAAATTTACCTTCCAAGCATCAAACCAACATTGCTTCGACGCGGCAGAGGCAAAGTCGAACT